>CM036765.1:51404065-51876565 GCA_020796225.1 Arion vulgaris | reverse complement strand
TTGCACTCTCTAAGCAGAGGCGCAACACATAACAACAAGACATTTTGACGTAATGAGAACTACGTAGGTGGGTAGTGACAGTCAGTTAGTGACGAGATAGGTAAACAAGCTTCTGAGATTGACTCTTGACATGGACGGACGTGGTCGGAGAAACATCTGTAAAAGTGTAAATAAACATGATATAAGATTGCCAAAACGGAGTTACTGTCATGTAATATACGGCGTCTGATGAGTGTTGTAATTGTTATGTAACAGTTCAGTTCGAAGAATGCCATCATTAATACATAGAATGGTCATACATACAACAAATAAAGGAAATGTACGGTACACATATGTAAGAGAGGAGAGGAAGACACAGAATCCAGAATAACATCATCCTTCATCAATGCACGATGGTACATAAGGAACATATATAATGAGGAAGATATTGGACGTTACCACACTGTATTGGCGTCATCACTAGTATACCATCGTCGATAGTAGGGATTATATACTACAAAGTGAGATCAACACTGCCAGCATATAATGGAGCAGTATTACATAGATGTAGCACGCACGAACAATACTATCAGTAAAGTAAAGGAGAGAGTATAGTAGGGACCTCACCATACCTCGAGGTGCACACATATACTACTATCATCCATCTCAGTTAGAAACCAATCATCAAAGTAGAGAATCTACCTCAATGAAGTAAAAGGAAGCTAACGAAATGAAATAGGAAGTTTAGAAAGAAAGTACCACAAATCACCAAACGCCCTGACTACAGATCAGAAACGCCCTGACTACAACAATGACTGTCACACAAACGCCCTGACTACAACAATGGTGTCAGGGTGAAACAACATCGGCCCTTTTTCAGCTATTCGTGGACCAGAATTGAGTGAGTACTTATACTTTTGATACTTATTTACACGGCTCTTTCCGCTCTGCTTTAAAATGGATCTTATACGTCAGGTACTTTAATTCTTCAATCAACCATCTAAGAACGTTAGTCATCATCCTACGTTAGTCGCTTCAGCCCTTCATTACGACTGGGCGACCGGCGTGTATTCCCCCGGTCTGGATCATCTGTGTCAACTACTTTATTCTTCAATCAATCACCTAAGGACATAATACTCGTTTTTATTCTTGTACGAGCTGGACTGATTTTGATATCACTTCCTACCAAACTCCCGGAGATAGCTCGACCTGACCTGCTCAATGATAGTTCTGGATACTGTGTACAGTGGTGTCCCTTACCCAGGATGGAGACTGATGTGTGACTTCTATGGCGTTGAACATTTATGAAGTCTACAATTATAGTTCTGGATACCGTGTACAGTGGTGTCTCTTACCCAGGATGGAGACTGATGTGTGACTTCTATAGCGTTGAACATTTATGAACATTATGTTATCAGTTTTTTTTTACATCATCTTATATGGCGTTAATTGCATCGTGAGTATATCTTTATTATTCAATTTACGCACATTGCTTGCTAGATATGAAATCTGCATTTTTTTTAACGTATATGATCATTACTACTTAATTATATAACATCTGGTTGACTATTGGTGTTTCAGGTTATATATTTCTGACAATTGTACTCGTTTGGTCACTTAATTTGTATTGCTATATTTCTATCGCATTGCGTCATATTTATAATGGCTCATAGGTATGACAGAGGAGGTCATGGGTTAGATGTAGAGGCGCGGTGGGGGCCGGCGCCACAGGATTATCCTGGGATCACCTTGAGTACATTCAGTGATGGTGACGGGCCCTCCATAGAGGAGTTTGCCAGGAGCGTACGCTCTTATTGGAGACTTTACGGACTAACGGGTGAAGATAAACTGTATACCATCCTGGACAATGTGTCGGCCTCCGTCCGAAGTGAGCTACAAATCCAGATGCTCACCATACAAGACCCTGAGCAATTATTGATGACAATGGTCAGGTTGTATGGCGACAACAGGTCGCTCACTGAGCTCTTTTCTGTATTTTATAGGGCGTCCCAAATAGCTGGGGAATCATGCCGCGATTATTCTCATCGCTTGGCTGATATATATGCTAAGATCACTGCGGCACAGAAAGAGGAAGGACAGGCGGTGATGGACCTCCAGTTATTACGCGACCGCTTTGTCGCTTCATTGCGAGATCGCCTGTGTAGGACCGTCTTATTGGAAAAAATAGAGCAGTTTCCGCCTACGACTTTCCTACAGGTTCGTGATGCGGCCATACGATGGGAGCGCAGTCCCATCCCGCGTCGAACGCCCATACAATTTCTAAGATGCATCGTCGTATGGACGTCCTGGAATCGAAGGTGGCGGAACGCCACTCTGAGATACGCTGCCCAAACCCTGCTAGATCCTTCCCCACCACTACTCATCCGGAGAGAAATTTTCGTCAAAATCGACAACGGGGTCATGGGAGGTCCACTGACAGAGACAATTTGGGGGGGAAAGTATAATTGTTCTTCTTTCCACAGCCAGGACATAAGAAGGAGCGCACAACCCTGGGTGTCCAGGAAAAGACCCATGAAAACCAGACCGTTAACAAACATGATGTGTTTGGGTTTGTGGCGACGGAGGAGCAGCAATTCTCCCATTAGTCCTCTCTATCAATGGACAATTGCCATGACGTAAATGATGGTATGTCGAGTGAGCAACATATTTTACTACAGGTTTCAAATGCTGAGTGCCGGGCAAAACAAAACATTGATATGTTTGTGTCCGACTTCGAGAGGTTAAGTACTATGCCAAATTTTTTTATTAGATTTGCCCTGTGCAGCGAAGGACGATTCTCAGGATAGTCTTAAATTGATTTCAAGCATCATCGGTTCAAATGCAGAGCCAAATTTATTGCATTTTTCACGGATGGAAGAAGTTGATTCGCAGGATGGCGATGCAATGGGATCTGTTATGGATTGCTCCGATATTAAGCCTATTGCTTTGATATCTTCCGACGATGTGGCATGTGAAGAACCTAACTTCTTATTACAGTTTTCTTGTGTAGAAGTGGTTACTTCTCAAGTTACCAGTACAATCGAATCCGTTGTCGATTGGCCCGATAATGAGCATTATGTTTTAACAGACCCTCCCTTGATAGTGGAAGTAAAATTCCAGGAAATCCATAGGGTAAATGAGTCTTTCATCTGTGAGACAATTGTAGAGCAGGATATACATGAGGATATCGGTAGCGCAAATTACAGCTTGCTTGACGATATGGGACATAATCAGGAGAAAGCTGAAATGCAGGAGGTCGTTAGTGGATCAGGTGAGAAACAGATGGCGGAACCTACAAGCGCTGCGCCACCTTCTGAAATGTCCCCCCACTTCAACGACCGACAGATAGGTAATTTCAGTTCTGTAAATTTTCAGCAATCGAAATTTAACAAGGATGGAAATCTTATATTCCACCCTCACGGTATACCATGCGTTGTGTTAAAGAACGTGAATGCAATCAATACATGTTATATTATTACTAAAACAAGTTCCAGTAAAACAAACAATGTTAACTCAAAAGTCAAACGGCGAGGAAATCACAAAACAGTCCAGGTTACTTCGAAAAATTCTAAACAAGCTTCAGTGGACAAAAATAGTAGGAAGCGTATATTTAGAAAGTGTGCTGACCATGGCAGTCAGTCTAGAATAGTGCGGAGGAAAGAAAGGTGGCCTAAATCTATCTTTAGAAGAGATCCTGCAGATAATTTAAATCAGGAGAACAATCAACTAAAGGTATCTTGTCAGTGACACTTCAACGACAACACAGGTAATTGCGATCACTGAGGATGAGCTTCAGGAAAAAGATATAAAAATTTCAGGATCCAGCGAGAGTGTCTCCAAGCATACTAGAAGTGTTAAACCCCCAGTAGAGAGTGGTGGTGAAAATAAATTCACCTCTCTACAAATAAGTTCGAAAAAGTACATGACAGATGCCAAATCCCGGAACTCAGATTACGAGCTAAATATGAACTGCAATGCTAGTTTTAATATTAAAATTTGGTCAGCACGATCTGGTTCTGATGTGCAAAAAGATGTGCAATTTGAACGGAAGTTTCTTGATAACATAAACAATGCGTCATTTTGGGGGAAGTATTCTGTCCATTCTATGACCAAGCGGTTGCGATGGAATACTGTGGTGATTGGGTTCCTTATACTATTTCTTGGCGCTGATGCCCTGTGTTGCTATCAGCATTGTTTGAAAGAATTGATTCCTTCGTTCTACGGGCCAGGGTTTGGTACTGGTTTACTTCATTTAATGTTTGGGGCCTACATTTTCTTAAATAAATTACTTCAGGACAGACATATTGGGGATGGTACACGTGATACCATTGACATGGCTCCCAGGGATGGTCCCGTGGGAAAGATGTTCGATCATGACCTGGAACCACAAAACCACAAGGACCGAGCCTTATAACAACTGGCCTGCGTTTTGTTTAGATCCTGGGGATTAGTAATGGTGGATCGGAAGCAATCTGTTGGAGTTAATGGAGTGATTATTTAGGTTTTGTTTGGGTACGTGGAGATGGAATGATCCATTGTCTTGCTTCTTTATTGCGGGTCTCCGATGTACAGCTCCAGGTTTATTTGGGAATTTGGTGGATTCCTTGGGGTTTGGGACAATTGTGGATTGTGATACATTATTGAGGCTGCATGTTGGTAAATTGCAGATATTTGATATATTTGGGATGTCAATTTATTCCTGGGGGGTTGTGGGGTAATTTTATTGCCTTTTGGAGGTTATATGATGTCGATCCGAGTATTTCGGATCCTTGGAGTTATGATTTGTTTAATTGGCGGCTTTAGTGTGGACTTGCGTCACGTGTACGTAATCCTACACTTTGATGTGTTAATTATGTTAATAAGAAGATGGTAAATTTTAACAGGAGAAGTTTAGGAGTTAATGGAGCAGCGTTGAATATTGGACGTTTATAATGGAGTTTCATATTTGCAGCTCATTCATTCCCTGGGTTTGGGGATTGGTTAATAATACCTCGTGGAGGTCTTATAATGTTGTTGGATGAACATTATGTATGTTTTTTAATGCAATATGTTGAATATTGGGAGTTTATTATTTCCCTGGGTTTGGGGTTAGTTAATATTATCGTTGAGGACATATAACGTGAAAAGTTTAACGTTATATATATGTTTTCCTTTTTTTTTCAATTTGTAACTTGTGTTTTTGTTTGAGATTTCAGATAGTGTGACAAGACTCTGACATGCAAGAAAGACATAGTGTTAGTGACATACTGATACAGGCTGCCATCAAACCAATACTACCTCATGTGAGGAATGGATGTCTCAGTACAGCCACCTCACATTGGCCAAGTGTTATGCTGTTGGGTCGCCGTCGGAATCATAGACGCATATTTTCCATATTTTCCAATTAATTTATGTAATGCTGATTGATTTCTAGTACTATGGTTTCAGCACAAGAGCACAGAGGGTTTACTGTTGAAGTTAGCCATGGTCACCTATGGCCAGTTGATGAGTCACGTCCTACGACGTGTGGTGACTCCTTACCAAGTAGCTCATTCAACTTGGGTCTTCCTGAGATCCCGTCAGGATTTTCTTTTCTTTTCGACCATGGTTGGCTGTTATAGTTAGTTGTTGTGGAGCCACGTTTATCACGTGAGGCGACTTGTTCCCTTTCAGCTCTCACCACTCTAATAACCCTATTGGACACTACCTGTGCGATTTTTCTTGGGATTTCGCCGTCGGGGCGACGGCGAGGTTCCAGGGGGTATCATAGTTCCCCAGATGGCAGCGGAGGAATGGACAGTTAGTCAGATAGATAGGTAGTATAATTAGATATTTAATAGTTGAGACTATGTGTTGCACTCTCTAAGCAGAGACGCAACACATAACAACGAGACATTTTGACGTAATGAGAACTACGTAGGTGGGAGTGACAGTCAGTTAGTGACGAGATAGGTAAACAAGCTTCTGAGATTGACTCTTGACATGGACGGACGTGGTCGGAGAAACATCTGTAAAAGTGTAAATAAACATGATATAAGATTGCCAAAACGGAGTTACTGTCATGTAATATACGGCGTCTGATGAGTGTTGTAATTGTTATGTAACAGTTCAGTTCGAAGAATGCCATCATTAATACATAGAATGGTCATACATACAACAAATAAAGGAAATGTACGGTACACATATGTAAGAGAGGAGAGGAAGACACAGAATCCAGAATAACATCATCCTTCATCAATGCACGATGGTACATAAGGAACATATATAATAAGGAAGATATTGGACGTTACCACACTGTATTGGCGTCATCACTAGTATACCATCGTCGATAGTAGGGATTATATACTACAAAGTGAGATCAACACTGCCAGCATATAATGGAGCAGTATTACATAGATGTAGCACGCACGAACAATACTATCAGTAAAGTAAAGGAGAGAGTATAGTAGGGACCTCACCATACCTCGAGGTGCACACATATACTACTATCATCCATCCAGTTGAAACCAATCATCAAAGTAGAGAATCACCCAATGAAGTAAAAGGAAGCTAACGAAATGAAATAGAAGTTTAGAAAGAAAGTACCACAAATCACCAAACGCCCTGACTACAGATCAGAAACGCCCTGACTACAACAATGACTACAATCACAAACGCCCTGACTACAACAAGTAGAAGAAGAAGAAGAAGAAGTAGAAGAAGTAGAAGAAAAAGTAGAAGAAGTAGAAGAAGAAGAAGAAGTAGAGATAGAAGAAGATAGAAGAAGTAGAAGAAGTGAAGAAGAAGTAGAAGAAGAAGTAGAAGAAGAAGTAGAAGAGTAGAAGTAGAAGAAAGTAGAAGTAGAAGAAGAGAAGTAGAAGAAGAAAAAGTGAATGAAGAGAAGTAGAAGAAGTAGAAGAAGTAGAAGTAGAAGAAGAAGTAGAAGAAGTAGAAGAAGTAGAAGAAGTAGTAGAAGTAGAAGAAGAAAAGTGAAGAGTAGAAGAAGTAGAAGAAGTAAAAGTAGTAGAAGAAGTAGAAGAAGTAGAAGAAGTAGAAGAAGTAGAAGAAGTAGAAGAAGTGAAGAAGTAGAAAAGTAGAAGAAGAAGTAGAAGAAGTAGAAGAAGTAGTAGAAGTAGAAGAAGAAAAAGTAGAAGAAGTAGAAGAAGTAGAAGTAGAAGAAGTAGAAGAAGTAGAAGAAGTAGAAGAAGAAGTAGAAGAAGAAGTAGAAGTAGAAGTAGAAGAAGAAGAAGAAGAAGTAGAAGTAGAAGAAGTAGAAGAGAAGAAGAAGTAGAAGAAGAAGTAGAAGAAGTAGAAGAAGAGTAGAAGTAGAAGAAGAAAAAGTAGAAGAAGTAGAAGAAGAAGTAGAAGAAGAAGAAGAAGAAGTAGAAGAAGTAGAAGAAGTAGAAGAAGTAGAAGAAGAAGTAGAAGAAGTAGAAGAAGTAGAAGTAGAAGAAGAAGAAGAAGTAGAAGTAGAAGAAGAAGTAGAAGTAGAAGAAGTAGAAGTAGAAGAAGAAGAAGAAGTAGAAGAAGTAGAAGAAGTAAAAGAAGTAGAAGAAGTAGAAGAAGTAGAAGAAGAAGTAGTAGAAGTAGAAGAAGAAGTAGAAGAAGTAGTAGAAGTAGAAGAAGAAGTAGTAGAAGTAGTAGAAGAAGAAGTAGAAGAAGTAGAAGTAGAAGTAGAAGAAGAGGAAGTAGAAGAAGAAGTAGAAGAAGAAGTAGAAGAAGTAGAAGAAGTAGAAGAAGAAATAGTAGAAGTAGAAGAAGTAGAAGAAGTAGTAGAAGTAGTAGAAGAAGAAGAAGTAGAAGAAGTAGAAGAAGTAGAAGAAGTAGAAGTAGTAGAAGAAGAAGAAGTAGAAGAAGCAGTAGAAGTAGAAGAAGAAGAAGTAGAAGAAGAAATAGTAGAAGTAGAAGAAGTAGAAGAAGTAGTAGAAGTAGTAGAAGAAGTAGAAGTAGAAGAAGTAGAAGAAGTAGAAGAAGTAGAAGTAGTAGAAGAAGTAGAAGAAGTAGAAGAAATAGAAGTAGAAGAAGAAGTAGTAGAAGTAGAAGAAGTAGAAGAAGTAGTAGAAGTAGAAGAAGTAGAAGTAGAAGAAATAGTAGAAGTAGAAGAAGTAGAAGTAGTAGAAGAAGTAGAAGTAGAAGAAGTAGAAGAAGTAGAAGAAGTAGAAGAAGTAGAAGTAGTAGAAGAAGTAGAAGAAGTAGAAGTAAAAGTAGAAGAAATAGAAGTAAAAGTATGAGAATGATATGTAAAAGTTGAAATGGAAAAAGTAGGAATAGAAGAAATAGAAGTAGAAGAAGAAGTAGAAGTAAAAGTAGAAGAAATAGAAGTAAAAGTATGAGAATGATATGTAAAAGTTGAAATGGAAAAAGTAGGAATAGAAGAAATAGAAGAAGAAGTAGAAGAGTAAGAATACATAGAAGTAGAAGGACATAACCAATGTTCTTGCAACTTTCTGTCGATAGTTGCATCCATACGCTGATATGTTGAACGCCTGGTGTTTGTTTCTGCCAAAGTGACATATCTTTACCATTTCATCCCTTGACCCTTGTTCAGTTGTTCTCACCATCCTCAGTCCATGAAATTGTTTATAACAAATAAATGCAACAACTACAGTTTTCTATTGTTTTCTTAAGCATCAGTAAACAACTGCAGTAAAACAACAATACATTCTGAGAACTTGTGTAACTGCAATTCGGTTAAAAGGAAGCTTATTTGTTAATAATATCTTGGTATGGATAATACTCAAGTATACAGTGAAAATCTGATATTATCAAACGTGTCAAGTTTGAAACTAATCAGATTTATTATTAATAAAAAGTTGGCATATCTTACATCTATCTATCAAGTGCCATGCCTGTCGGTGTAGGCGATTATGTCTCTCCACAACTCTCCTGGTGCAGTTAATCAGTTCTGACGTCGATCTTTTGTCGAAACCACGATATCAGACCATCCAACATCTTCTCCCTCTGTTGTCCACGATCTCTCCTTCCTAAATTTTACCGAGTGTTACCAAATGTTCTAAAACACCTTTTTGCATTACACGCCTGACGAACATTGATTGTCTGATTCTAATTCTTTTCATAAGGTTTCTTTGTGTGCATGCCTGTTTAAATACCTCGTCATTTGTTTTTATCGCTGTCCATGACATTTTCAGCATTCTTCTGTAAAACTCCATCTCTGTGGATTATTGATTGCTTGTTTATTGTCCATGATTCGCTGCCATACATAAGCATAGGGTCAATATAGCACTGGAGTGCTCGTTTCCGCTGTGTCATTGGTAGGGAATTGACGGATAGTGTTGTTTTTTTCTATTCATAAAAAACTATATCTTGTCTAATTTGTTCACAAACACATGGTGAATATTAATCTTTGTCGTCCATACAATATTTGACAAAGGGGAAGATTGCATGCAAAGTCCAAGCTATTTGAATATCTCATTGATAGTGTGATGGTTAATCTTGAATGTCTAGACGATCGTGTCAGAAAATAGCGAATTAATAATTGGACGAATATCAGTAACATATACAAATATAAATAGTAGCTTCCCTAGAAACGACGATACTTTATCCATGGTGATACTAACGACGATCAACATATATTTAGTGAAAGGGGGTCTTGGTGGCTAAGTGGTTAAACCATTGCCTTTCGCTTTGAAGGTCGTGAGTTCAAATCCGTATCGCGCCGTTCTGATTCTGAGTGCATTTTTTTCCAGAGACTGTAGGATTGTTGCCGGAGCTGCGTAATTCGTGTTTTGTGCAATACTCTCAGTAGTTTACGGGCTATTTCTGTGGAGAAGGACCGAGCCATATGAGGTAAAACCACTCGCAGAGATCAATTCTTCGTCTATAGACCCTATATTTTGTGACAATGTTGATGAAAAGAAAGGTCTCAGTATGTCCCGCAGCATTTGATATGTAGATGAACTTTTTTTCGGAGCACCTATGGACATGTCCGGAGTGCTATGATGATAGTCCTCATATAACTGATAACTGATGGATATTTTTTTTAAAACAATTGTTAGAAAATTAATAGATAAATTGACCCCCAAAAAGCACATCTCGTCTGGCAAAGAAGACGAGAGAACCAGAACAACCTTGTCGTGTGTACAATTAAAGAATACGGTATTTAAAAAAAATTAGCAAGTCGTCGGCGAGAGATAAATATAACTCTTTGTACCTAACTCACCACAGAAGAACAAGTCAAACCTTTTATTGACGGTACATAAATAAGCAGTTGATATCTTCATTACATGCACAAAATGTTACAATGACGTCATGTAAATTTGCGTACTTTAACTGGGCATGCGCACAATACCTTAAAACAGGGTACATAACACAGCTCCTAGTGTTCTCATATGTTTTCTGGAATTAATTTCATTCCGTGAACAAACATGGCTTTGTCTGATTTGTCTGATTCTTATTCTTGTATCACGGTATCTCCAGTGTGTTGCCGGGGCTCACAAGGAGCAAAGGGACTAATAACACTACGACATACAAGGCGTGTCGTAAGAGGCGACTGATGTAGGGATCTAGGAAAGCTACTCTAGTAAATAAAAAGCGTCGCAGAAATCAGATAACTGGCACAAAGTGCAATCGTTCTTAGGCTCCGATCACATATAAAACCACAAAGAGTGGTTTAACAAGTGACCGATATGAAACGTTAGATGAAGATGAAGAAGAAGAAGATCACCGTAGTAATCATTATTAATGTCAAGTGATAAAAAGATGCACTTAAATAGATTAAACAACTAAAACCCGTTTGGAATGGAATTGATAGAAAAACATGGATTAGAATATGTGTTTATTTGTTTATTGAACTGACGTCATTGCACTCCAGGCAGGCACATATGTGCTCAGTTTCCTCTAACAGATGTCGAAGAATATGCATACTGATAGTTCCAGTGACTCGCTGGTTAAACACACTTCTTACTATTTCGTATCTTAAGTGGTAGTAAGCTCGATTACAACCCAAGTGTACCTGGTTCAAACTTCACGGCTGACAATTTGGAAGCAAATGTGTTCGGCGTTGATTTTTACGAACGGTAAAAATAGACCTCATCATTCAGAAAGCAATGGCAAACCACTGAACGTATAAGTGGTGCCTAGTAAATTGACGGCCTTTACTGTGGTTGATGGCGAAGCTCTGCAAAGGGTATGTCGTGATTTCCATTTCATTTTCTCTGCACCTCATGCATTCTCCCTGTACAGTAGGTAACTCCAAACTCATTTCTCTGCACCTCATGTATTCTACTTGTACAGCAGGTAACTCCATACTCATTTTCTCTGCACTCATGCATTCTACCTGTACAACAGGTAACTCAAACTCATTTTCTCTCTGTACCTCATGCATTCTACTTGTACAACAGGTAACTCCAAATTCATTTTCTCTCTGCACTTCATGCATTCTACTTGTACAACAGGTAACTCCAAACTCATTAATCGCTGGATCGATTAGGTCAGAATACTAAGAGCATGTATATTCCAAGTAGCCACATATGTGTGTGGAGCATGGACATTTAACAAGAAAGTAGAAAAACATATGTGCGGGTTTTTAAAAAATAAGTATTACAGAAGAGTCCTCCGTATATCATGAACAGATGAATAGATCTACTCAGAAAGAAATGAAAATCAAAGAAAACTGGCTGATATTACAAAAACAAGAATACGAAAATTGAAGTATTTTTGATATAAAAAGTCATAAAGGTTGAAGAAGATCATGATGATATCACTGCAAAGAGGAGAAGAGGAAGACCACGGGGAAGATGGATTCGGGATGCAATTGGTGAATTGAGCATAACGGCTACACTGGCAGACATCCGGCCTGTGAGCGAGAGAAACTCCGAAGGACTTTTAAGGTGGCAAAGTTCTGCTCAGGACAAACTATTTGATGATAGTAATAAGATGCTAATTCCTCAAAAAGTACCTAACACACACACAAACACGTACGTACACACGTTTGCGCGCACACACACACAAATTTAGTCTGCCACTTTATTTTTGACTTGACATTGTAGTAGCATATCAATGGATAATTATGTGGTATTAAGTCAATGTCAACCTGTTATCTAAACCCAAACGTACTGAGATAGTGTTCGGGTATTATCAGTGCTGGACTCTTATCAATTTATGTCAGACTTGATGCGTTAGAGGCAAACTGAGATCTGCTAGAAAGCTACCAGTAATTTGTTGTGTATGCTTGAGCAGTTGCATAAAATAGATCAGTATGTTGACCTTTATAGATGTGAAACATATAGTAGTGTAAAACTTGCTACATATATACAGTTGCAGAGCACACGTTTCGACGGAACGGTCTTTGACAAGTGTCGAAGAATGGCTGATAACGAAATGCATAAAATAGAAACACACTATTTTGAATTTCATTGGGTTTTTTCACGACTAACATTTTGAAATGCAGCAGTAGCACATTTTATAATTCGATATTTTTCAAGTTTATTGCGAGTTTAAGCCGAAAGTAAACAAAAACAGACGGTGTACGGTAACAATTGCACAACATCAAGAGAATAGTCTAATTTTAACTGTATGACTGGACTTTCTATAAGGCGGGTTACTGTACTACATTGACACCGGTGGGAACAATGTTTCACTGTGACGTTCATTCCTAACACGTGCGGCCCACAACTTCTAATATAAACAACAGCACATGAACTGGATAAAGTGATAATCAGATAAACACAAGTAACCGTTTAATAGAAGATCGTTCTGGAAGCCGAATATTACGTCAAAGATAGAGAGGTACCTGAATTATTTGAATTTAGAAGAGATTTACTGATTGAAGCTGAAAATGAAAACTAAGTCCACTATTTTGGTCATACTCTGCTCAAGTTCAAAGTAAATAAGAAGTTAAACTGGTGTTTCTTGGTTAGAGTGCATGATAGGGTCGTTGCAAAGCAAAGCGGAACACGCAAGACAAATACTTCCAGTATGAGGATAGAGTTTGGGGACGTTACTGCTGATCTCCGGGGGCTGTCTGAGACTCAGTTTACTGGGACTGCTGTTGTTTCTGACTCTCAGTCAATGCTTCGGAAGATCCAGAATGGCAGGTTACAGTGTGAGCGGATGTCTATTGGGGTTTCCAATCTCTAGAGACTCACATGGATCGACTGTCCTGGGCATGTTCGCACTAATGAGATAGCGGACATGCTTGCATTGAAATCATCGATTGTTGAGAAGTTTAGAATAAATAAGGGGGATGTTCTTCCGTCTCTTGTCGACCTAATTTTGGATGAGAACAATAAAATTAAAGTTGAATCAATCCAGCGATTGAATGATTGTTGAATTATCTGCTGTACAAGTAGAACTGGATGCTTGAGGGGCAGAGAAAGAAGTGTGTTTAACCAGCGAGCCACGGGAATAATCAATATGCATACCCTTTGACATACCATTTGACACCAAATCATCTTCCTGTATTTCCTGACTTCAACATGTGGACATAATATTTCTCTGGCCCTGTCTAATGATTAGGATTCCGTGCTCTTAAATACATTAATGCTTAACATAATATGCCAACAATTGAGAAGACGTGTGTAACACAAACAGTACCACACAGTTACATTTCACATTACAATTTTAAATAATATTAATTGTTTTTAATTATATGTTAAGCTTAAGGTAAACATTTTAATATGTTAATTATAATAAACAAGCGCTTTGTTATTTCTGGCACATAACATTCTGTGTGAGACTATGAGATTAATGGATTAAATCTTTGTAGTATTACAGTATAGAGGGGGCGTGATGCCTGTCCCAAGTTGGATTCAATTCACTATAACCATTTTTGTAACGTTTTATGAAACACTCTGGATACCATATTTGTAAAAAATCTATTTAAAAACAAGGATTATCTGGTATACAAGACGGAAAGTATGGTGAGCCGTTAAGACACTGAAGTGTTGTGTGTTTCTGTGAACGATTGTTAGAGCATTTCTCCTATGTTTGCATTTGTAGGATTCGATTTTGTCGCCAAGCTACTTAGTTCATTGCTTCGTGCAGAATTTCATTTGGAATGTTTTTTCTTTGTACCCGTGGTGGTTGTGTTGTAAACAACATAATCAGAACATGGTTGAGGCTTGGTCGCCGGCGATCAGAAAGCAGTCTTATGCAGTAATTCTTGCGCGGACTGCTGTTTTTTTACAGCGGCAATTTCACTTGACGTGAATTTCAAATTCAGATGGTGGACTGTTGATTTTGGTACTCTGGCGGTTGCCGTACGCAGTTAATGCGTATGCAATCTGCTGGTTGTTGTTGAGACTTCTACTTCCTTTATAAAGTTTACATGAGACAATGTTGAGCATGTTAGTCAGTGTTCGCAACACAAAAGCTAAGCGACAAACCGTTGGCGGTTAGATGGAGCCGTGACATTCTGACTAACTAACATTGCATCCAATATTCGATGTGGAGAGGACACTTGATCTGATTTAAAATATACATTAAGTTTCTTTGAAATACTTTCATTATCTCATTCATCTCCTTACTGTCTGCTATAAATAACTATTTTTCATTCCATCTCCTTACTGTCTGCTATAAATAACTATTTTTCATTCCATCTCGTTACTGTCTGCTATGGATAACTGTTTTTAATTCCATCTCGTTACTATCTGCTTTGGATAACTGTTTTTAATACCATCTAGTTACTGCCTGGTAAGAATAACTGTTTCTTATTCAATCTCGTTACTGCCTGCTATTGATAACTATTGTTACAATAACTTGTTTCTGTACCTTTCTTCTTCTTCTTCTTTGCGTTCGTTCTTTACGACCAATTTTAATCACTCTTTGTGATATGTTTGATCTTTGTCAAGAACGTGTATACTTGCACATTGGTTTGGTAGGCCCCTAAACGCATAGACTTCTACACGTTGAGGACACGTGCATCCGATTTCAGCCAATGTTCATTTCTTCATTTTTACTTCCTCTTTCTCTTCTCGTTCTTCATCTACAACTCTCCGCCACATCACACCCAGCCTCAAAACATTGCTCACGTTTCACATTATTATAAAAGTTTAGTTCCAAAATACGCCGACATTCGAGTTCACATTTTCTGCAAACTTCTAACAAAGTTATCTGAATACCTCTATACGAATTCCACTAAATTAGTTTATGTAGCTCCATGAAAATGAGCTGGAGGTGCGCACAAATAAACTGACTTTCATTCACGACATACTTTTGTTTTTATTTTATCACCTTTTACCCCGCACTGCAGCAGCAGATTGACCCAGGTACGTTTGAAACGTGTACAAACTCAGAGAATCGTCATTTTTTTCGAATGAGAGCTGCTCGGAATTTGTTAAAGTGTTTAGTTGCCTATTGACTCTTTGCAGGTCCCACCTTGTGGCTGCTATCAAGTGAGCACTACACTTTCATCTGTGCAGGTCCCACCTTGTGGCTGCTATCAAGTGAGCACTACACTTTCATCTGTGCAGGTCCAACTTGTGGCTGCTATCAAGTGAGCACTACGCTTTAATCTGTGCAGGTCCCACCTTGTGGCTGCTATCAAGTGAGCACTACGCTTTCATCTGTGCAGGTCCCACCTTGTGGCTGCTATCAAGTGAGCACTATGCTTTCATCTGTGCAGGTCCCACCGTGTGGCTGCTATCAAGTGAGCACTACGCTTTCATCTGTGCAGGTCCCACCTTGTGGCTGCTATCAAGTGAGCACTACGCTTCTTTCATCTGTGCAGGTCCCACCTTGTGGCTGCTATCAAGTGAGCACTACGCTTTCATCTGTGCAGGTCCCACCTTGTGGCTGCTATCAATTGAGCACTACGCTTTCATCTGTGCAGGTCCCACCTTGTCGCTGCTATCAATTGAGCACTATGCTTTCATCTTTGTCAAAAGGACTATTTATAATTGTTTTTAAATTCGGCCCCGCTCGGAAGTGCCACAACGAGTGGACCCAGTACAGACGAACGTGTAAACTCCGAGCGTCGCAATTCTTTCGAATAAGAGCTTTTCGATGTTTGTATAAGTGAGTTTGATTTGTGACATCTTGCGTTATGTTACTTTCTGTTACTGATTATATCAGTTATTAAATCGGTTGAGAATATACAGTATGTGTTTTGAACATATACACGTTCATTATTTTGAATTAAATAACTTTTTTTTTAAATATTCTCATTCCTTGTGATTTTATATGTATTAACTGTCGAACTTGTTCATGGTTGGTTGGGTTTTGTTGTCAAATTTTCTACTGGATAGGATAGCCAGTCCTACGTCAAACAATAACGCTTAAATTGCAAACATTCATCAACTGGTGTCTGCATAGAATATATGAACTGAGATGGTATGATAGGGTCACAAATGAGGAACTATGGAGAGCACAAGGCAGATTTCAGTGAATCAAGAGGTTAAAAAGCAACGCTGGCGCTAGATAGGTCAAACTGAGAAAATCAGAGGAGTATATAACAAAAAAGGGCCCTTTCCTGGAACCCACAGGAACATTGAAAGAGAGAGAGTCCTAGAAATACATGGAGATGGGATTTGTAGGCAGGAATCAGCAATATAAGGACGAGCTGGAGGAGTTGCAGAGATAGCCAGAGATATAAAAACTTGGTATGAGTTGTTGAGGGCCTATGCCCAAATCGGGTTAAAAGGCAGGAGAATGAAATAGATCTATTGAACACACGGTTTTCATCATTCCGGTAGTGCAATCATTTAACACGCTGGATTACTTCCCTTTACAGATTGTGTTTAACAGTGCAATCAAATAAGAGAGAAGCTACAGCTAAAGGATTGGTTGAACACATATCGACTTCATGAAGCTTGTTGATAAACTATATACAAACTGGAAAAGTCACTTTCAAATTTTGACATATTGCACAATATCTTTTTAATTAATGAAGAGCCATACCAGCCTGCCTAGGCGATTATATATCTCCACAACTCTCTCTCTCTCGCTCGCTCTTCTCTCGCTCTCTTCTTTCTCTCTTCTCCCAGTCTCTCTCTCTATCTCTTCTCTCTCTCTCTCTCTCTCTTATTGCTGTTTATCAGTTCTGACACCGATCTCTTTCCGAACCATCCAACATCTTTCCATTTTGTCTTCCACTATCTTTCCTTTCCTGTATTTTACCTGTTGTCACCAAATGTTCTAAACCTACTCTTTGCATCATGTATCCGAAGAACATTACAAATCGTTGAATCTCTTCTATAAAACTGAGTTCGATATTTCTTGCCTCTCTCAGTAACGTTTGTTTCAGGGTTTCCCTGGGTAGTACTTTCTTTCTTGAACCTTGTGCCCACTATTTCATTACCTGCTTTCTGATTCTTTGATCATTTTCTCTCAGAGTATGTCCAACATATCTCCATCTTCTCTTTCATATAACAAGTTTTACTAGTGGTAGACCAGACATTTCTATGATTTCATCACTTCTCTTAAATTCGCCCTATTAACATTTATTATATAAAGACATTATTTAAAGCGAACGAAAATAATGAAGGAAGGTCAGATAGCAGGAAGAATCTCAGACATGTGATAATAATAATATAATAATATTCATTTTAAAAATAAATATGGATAGATAGCATAGGAGAGTCTTGTCGAAAAGTTAAAATAAATATCATCCAAGTCGCTACAGCAACCTAAGACAAAAACAGAAAACCACGACCCTGGGTAACGCGGCTGGGTAACAGTGTGACAACAAAAGAAGAAGAAATTTTCAACATGAAATAAATAATTAATGAAATAAATAATGAAATAAAATTATTAATTGCAATATCAGTTGTTGGAGTATTAACATTATAAGATTATTAATTGCAATATCAGTTGTTGGAGTATTAACATTATAAAATTATTAATTGCAATATAAATTGTTGTAAGTATTAACATTATAAGATTATTAATTGCAATATCAGTTGTTGGAGTATTAACATTATACGATTATTAGTTGCAATATCAGTTTGAGTATTAATCATTATACGATTATTAATTGCATATCAGTTGTTGATATTAACATTATAAGATTATTAATTGCAATATCAGTTGTTGAAGTATTAACATTATAAGATTATTAATTGCAATATCAGTTGTTGAAGTATTAACATTATAAGATTATTAATTGCTATCAGTTGTTGTAAGTAAACATTATAACAAGAGATATTAGTAGCAATAACAGTTGTTGAAGATTAACATTATAACAACCTAATATTAGTAGAAATAGCAGTTGTTGTAAGATAAACATTATAACAACGTATATTAGTAGCAATAGCAGTTGTTATAACTAGTATAGTAGCATAAACTGCTAGAAAAATGCACTGATTGCATGTTATATGTTTACCGTTATCTATCTTGTCTACGAGCAGTCTGGAATAGCCAGAACATTCCTGTAATATTCGGAATTAGCACAATTTTCTTAATCTCAGGCTAGTGGATGCAGCTAATGGCTGGTTGCCAGAAGGTGGTGTCCTACATAAACTATACAATCGCTGACCATTTGTGGATATTCAGACATCAACTGTTTAGATTTTCTTCTGTAACTCTTTCTTCTTTGTCTTTAACACTACATTCCAGAAAACTGTCATTATAATTGTTTATTTTCATTTCTCAGATGTGGAGGATTGTATAGGGTTGAGAAATTAAGCATATTGACACGCTGTCTCCAAGCGTGTGAAGATCATCAGTTTCATTTTCTCCTAAACGTTTGACCATTATGCTTTGAACAAGGATCTTTATGTTAGGAAGCAGTGTCAAATTAACCATTCTGATATAGTTCGTTCCAAAATTTGTGATCACATCAAGGTTTAATTTGTACGAAATCTACCGGATGGATAACAGAATTTTTTTCAAGCAGTTTTATATACTCCTACGACCTTACGAATTCATGTTTAACTAATTGGTAGGTAGCTTAGTTGATGCAAAAACGTTTTTTGTTATATAACTTTGCATAAGCACAACAAAATGATAACCAAAGTTTAGAATTTACATTAATACACAAAATTGTGGCGAATGTTTGCAAAGGCGTATCCCTATTACATATTATAAAAAAGGTGACATTGAGAACAAATGATACCTTCCACTTCTATAAATGAAAATAGATGTGTACATACGCCAATGACAATCGTTAGAATACATTGTGAACTGATTAATTCCACTGAATTTCCGATTTTGACTTGCACTGAATTGCATGTGGAACACGGAAATACTTAGTTATTGACAAACTTGATAAATCGTACTGTAAAACATCGACAAGTATATCAAATCAACATCGCTGTAATTTTAGAAATATTATATAATAAAAATCTTACAAAACTGAAGGTTTGGATGGGCAAAAATACATTTGATGGTTGTCATTGTTACCAATCTAAAAATATAAAAATCAAGAATTTATGTCAAGTGGATAATTTTATATCGGTCACTAAAGATGATCAAGAATTTTGGAACTAACTATAGATGTAACTTCATATATGTACAGTACGTCAGTCGTATCCTAAGTCTGATGTTATGTCATCATGTCAGTACGTCAGTACGTGTCCTAAGTCTGATGTTATGCCAACATGTCAGTACGTCAGTACGTATCCTAAGTCTGATGTTATGTCATCATGTACAGTACGTCAGTACGTATCCTAAGTCTGATGTTATGCCATACATGTACAGTACGTCATCGTGTCCTAAGTCGATGTTGCATACATGTACAGTACGTCAGTACGTATCCTAAGTCTGATGTTATGTCATACATGTACAGTACGTCAGTACGTATCCTAAGTCTGATGTTATGCCATACATGTACAGTACGTCAGTACGTATCCTAAGTCTGATGTTATGTCATCTCTCCATAATCATCGTCGTTGCATCTTGGTATTTGTAATGAACATATCAGTATAGGCTGATACTCAAATATGGGACACATCTGGCTATATTTTGTTGTAGACTGCTACTGGTAATGGTCATGTCTGCTTTATATTGTGCTAATTTATTGAAATCTTGTGTAACAGATGTTGATGAGTCATCGTAGTAGTTTCACTTCGACAGTGTCAGCTCCAAGACCAGATAAAAGACTACGAAGATGAGGAGCAACTACCTCGTTTGTTTTTTGTGGTTTTTTTCGATCCAGAAGCACTTGAGCTGAAAGCTCTTCGACTCGGTGTCATGGACATCGTAACCCTTCGGCTCGGTGCCACGAACACCGTAAATCTGGGGAACCTGTAGCTTTTCTGCCAGTCCGCGGAGTTGAACCCGCACTTACAGAGGACTAGTCACCCGTAGTCCAACGCGCTACGAACACGCTGGGCACGCGGGCGCTACCTCGTTTAAACAAACAGGCTCTGAAGATTTCAACGAATTCTCCATCTCGGTTGTACAAGTTATGCATATCGATAGGTGCGGCAGGACGGGAAAACCACGAGAGAAACCCTAGTAGATACATCAACCAACATAGAACGGGAGTTGTTGGCCTAAACACACTGAAATACATGCTTGGGAGAAGATCGAAGCAATCATGGTCATGTCCGATGTGCGAACTCTTGTCTTTGTTGAAACTCGGCACCCATGACAATAATTCTAAATGTCTCCCTGCCCTGCGTGATGTGTTGGGCGTCTGCGGCAATCATACTCAACTCGTCTATCCATCTTCTCCTTGATCTTCTTCTTCATCATCTACATTGTATAATGTCCCCAGATCATATCGTTTTTTATATCCAAATATTTAATTTTTCTAACTGTTATCTTCTTTGTCAAAACACGTAATCACAAAGTACTGTAGTTATAAAACTACAGTACTTTGTGATTACGTGTTTTGCCAATCAAATAGTTTTACTGCAGTCTCATAAATATTTTGTGAATATCTTCTTTGTCAATAACTTTTCCTCAAATTTAAGTGTTGTAAAATGGAAATATTTTGGGTTTTTTTCTGCTCACAATATTTTGAGTGCAAAACCAATTAGACACACTGAAACGAGAGACTGCAATTCTGATAAAATTGTTCAGATTTTTTCAGCATGTCGAATTCGCTGCTAAATTTAATAGATGCCAACTTTTCCCAATGTCGAAAAAATCTGCGCAGTGCAAACTCATGTTGCCAGTAACGAAAATATGTATTGCAAAGATATTGAACTACGAGCACTTGTCGAGAAATAAACGGGAACGCCTAGGTTTCACGTTGGGTGCAAGTCATTGAAAACATATGACTCATTGCCCTTGTGTTAAGGTCTACAGATATATGTTTCGGTAGGGTTTAGACAGAATGTGCAGAATTTATGCAATAGTATATCAGAGAAAACGATCAATAGATTGAAAGTTTAATATATAGAAAGATATTGACAGATATAACAGAGAAACTGAATTGAATCGATATATAGATATATTCATTCAGTGCAGTGGCGGTTCGCGATCATTTTTGTTGGTGGGGCCAGACATTTTTTTTCCGGATAAATCATGGTTTTGGTTGTTATATTTTAATTTATAAAATAATAAATACAAGTTATACATTATTTTTGGTGGGGCCCGACCCACTGGCCCTTAATGACGAGCCGCCACTGATTCAGTGTGTAGATAGAGGTGATTAGTATCTTTGGGAAAGATAAAAGTGTCAGAAACAGATCACTTACATAGAACACATTTGTTGTTGGCTTGTTTAGGGGAGTGGGGCCCTACCTGGCAGTGCTGCAAAGAGTGGACCCAGTACGGTTCAAGTAGTAACATGTCCCTTGCGGAACGTCGCTTTCATTACAGCCCGTCTGACAAACTATCTGTCTAGTAAGTTCTCCTGCCTCTTGCAGCGCCAAGGTACGGTTGAGCAGGTAAATTTCCCAGAGTGCCTCATCATTTCGAATGAGAGCTGCTCAGAGCTCGTTCAAGTGTTGAAGAGTGCGCTCATTGGCATTTAACAAGGCTCTTGACCACGATCAAGCGTTGAGCACTGCACTTTAATCTTAGCCTAAAGGCAGAAAATAAAGCGACATGACTAATGTGAGGGAGCGTTTGAAGTAGTCGCCATAACTGTTGTATAAGTGTTCTATCGTTGGCACAGTAGTGAACTGGCCAGGTTGTCATCTTGTCCGATGGCAAGTGGGTCATGATGAAGTGAACCCGTTTGCCTTAGACAATATGTTACAAATATAAAATATAATAACAGTTCTAGTATTATTATGTATGCAACTGACATTTATATTGTGTTCCTATTTTAATACAAATTTCAGAAATTATTGTTGAATTATACAATGAAAAATCACACAAATTTGAAAAACATGTTTGTAGAGTTACGCACCTCTGAGTGATATTATTTATACTTATGTCACACACCCCCTCCACCTACCCTTGTCTCCTGACAACCAGCATTTTTAGACAGGTCCGCCATTGGTTGATACTTTTATTTATCTCAGCAGATGGACAGAGCACTCATGGGACGATATGAAGACAAAGTTTCTATTGACGACATCAGCAAATCCAAACAGCATGTTCCGTCATATTTCATACTTGAGAATTGTCATGTATTTGTTTGATTGCAAAGAAATAAACGGGAGGTAGTAAAACACGAAATATCAATTACGAGGTGCGTAACACTGCATACAATGACACATGCACACGCCCACATACAAAAAAGAAAAGCTAAGAAAGTTGTTTTTTCCTTAACCATCCAAACATTCTTTCTTACGGTTAAAAAATAATAAAATAAATAAAGGCGACACCTGGGATTCGTGAGTTTTGATTCAAAGTGGTCTACCTCGTCTCTTATTCAGAGAAATACGTCAGAAAACGGAAGACTCATAAACTGTGTTGCTATGGATACGCTTCTGGTGATCACGCCGTTTCCGGTTGTATCGCAGGGTTGGAAATTTTCCAATATCAAAGAATTCAGTTCTTTGAAAACTGTAGTTCTGCTTGTTGCTAATGGAGGAAATGCGGAGGAGGCATTCAACACAGATTTCAGAACGAAAAACATGCAGACATTCTCTGTTATCTTACTCCACAACTCACTCAGTACGCTCACGAGTAACACAGCTACGGCGGTACAAGTTATCTAAGAAAACTGTTGAGTTGTAAATAACTTGAAAAATGATTGCAATAAATTAGTATAGTGAATAGTAAACTTACTACATAAAATATGAATATCTACACCAAACTTAGCTTCTACCTAAAGCAGTTTCTTCTTCTTCTTCTTCAAACGCTTCATATCGACCACGTGTTAACCACTCTGTGTGATTTGTATGTGATCTGAGACTAAGAGCGACTGTATTTTGTGACGGTTATGCGTTTACAAGTATGCCAGCACATCCGATTTCAGCGATGCTTTTCATTTTACTAGGGTAGCTTCCCTAGGCCGCTACCTTAGTCGCCTCTTACGACATGCCTTGTAGGTCGCAGTAATACTCTTCTTTGCTTTCCTTGTTGGCCCCGGTACCACACATGTGAGGCAGTTTTCAACATCATAAATAGTATACTCATTTCATTTATCATAAATAGTATACTCATTTTATTTATCATAAATTTGACGTGAACTCGGGAGGTTGGGGCGAGGAGAGGGGGTGGGGGGTGGGGGTAGGTGTGTTTGTGTGTGTTGAGTAACAAAAATTTTACTAATGAACGTCAAAAACAGCAGTGTTATTAATGCCCGTCGTATAATGACAGTTGTTTTTATTGACGTGGTGGCGTTCGTGGCTTAGGGGATTGTGACTCGGTCTATTAACCACAACGTTCTGAGTTCGAATCACGCTGTGGACAATTTGGTTGCAAATTGTTTCTCGTAGATTTTTACAAAAGGCGATGGCACCACCCGTTCAGAAAGCAATGGCAAACTACTGAATGTAAAATATTAGAAAAATTACAAAAAGCGTTGAAAAGCTTGGGTTGATTCGCAAAGTCCTGTAAAGGATATGCCATTAACTTCTTTTAATTGACGTCAAATAATAACTGTTGTACTAATGAGCAATAAATAGTATGAGAATCTACTGTAGCATAATGTGTACAAAGTGATTGTGATAGAAATCAAGCAAAGAAACATGTCAAAGTTATAGATTAGATTTATAACGTGTTCAATGATAACTGAAGAATATAAATTGTATCACTCGGAGTGGATATTCTGTGGATGTTACATGAATAATTTCTTGAGAATCCATTCCGCCCTCAGGTACAAAACATTTTCGTGTAATACAGAAACCAATATCTAAAGTTTGGATTGTTTTTTAAATCACTTTTTTTCACAAACTGTGATTACCATGGTTACATTGCGACGGAGCTACCTGACACTAGGTTTCTGCAGATGTGTCTGGAACTGGTAATAGAAAACCACCTTTCCTTACCAGAAAGTCAAGCCAAATATAAATTTAATTTGCAAAAGATTCTTGAACGCAACCGTGATATTTTCAAGAACATTTATGAAATAAAAAAAAAACGTATTCCGCATAGCTTCCACATTTTCACGTTTGTCTGGTCTCATGAAAACAAATCTACCATGTCTGGAATAGCTTGATAGACGTAGGTACATCTGAAAGTATGCTCTAAATACCAGTCTGTTGTCTGATTAGGTTTATTTAATCTTCTTCTTCTTCTGCGTTTCCGAGCCATACAGCAACACAGATTTCACATTTGAGCTGAATATCATGAGCTTTGTTTTCATGGAAATGGCAGTGGATTTTCACACTGTATGCAGAATAGCAAAGTCTTGTCGGGCTTTCCTAATCCTAGCATTAATGTCCTCATCTGTACCTCCTAATTTGCTGATCTTACTTCCAATGTTGACAAAATTATGCTGCAGCATATACAAAATAAATTAGTAAGCATTATTTCTCTCACTGAAAAATATCATGATCGCTCTACATGGGGCACGAACCGAATACTTTTGAGACCTCAGGCAAATGAACATCGTTCCTCGACACAGCAGAGACCCTATATTTACTTCATCATCAAATAGCTTGTCCTGAGCGGAACTTTGTCACCTTAACAGTCCTTCGGAATTTATCTCTCTCATATGCCAGATCTCCTGTCTGTGCAACCGTCATGGTCAAATCATCAGTTACATTCTGAATCCATCTTCTCCATTGTCTTCCTATTCTTCTCTTTGCCTGGATGTCTCCTTCAATAGTGGTCTTCTCTAACTCTTTGTCTCTTTTTATATCCAAAATACTTCAATTTTCTCATTCTTATTTGAAACATCAGACAATTTTCTTTGATTTTGAGTTCTTTCTGAATAAATATATCTGTTCTCTGTCCATGATATATAGAGGACTCTTCTGTAACACTTATATTCAAATATACAAATATGTTTTTTTCCCTGCCTTGTTAAGTGTCCATGTTTCATGAGTATCATTCCTCAACACAACATAGACACCATTCACTGACATTAGACAACATACATATACGTATTCTGTTGTATTTGTTTGATATCCCTAGTAAAGATAAATTGATGGACACGTTGTCGCACCTGCATTTATGGGTGTTATATCTGTTGTCTCTTGTGTCATTGTAGAAACATTTTAGCTTTCAAGTTACGTGCTCAACTTGAATATGGGGTTTACGTTTTATCGTCCGTCTCCGATATGACTTGGATCAGGGGTCTCTGGAAAATATCCTGATGCCTCCACGAGGAGAGAAACCGAGGACTTATGGTACGAGAATCGAACGCTTGACCTCTACGCTATAGAACGATACTTCAGCTCTACGTGTTACTGCACTGTTCCATCTAAACTGTTATATCTATTATCATATACTGCTGGTAATTATGACAAACTGTATATATAAACAGACCCGATTTAATACTAACGACATGTGATATATCTATTTTAAAAAGTAGATCTAAAGTTCTGCAGCCGAAGGGTTGCCTTCATTGCACTGGGTTTTACCTCATATGGCTGGATCTCTCTCCGCAGAAAGGGCACGCCACCTGCTGGGAGTATTACACTAAGCAAGAACTCTGTAGCTCTGACAACAATCCTAGGGTCTCTGAAAAAATGTACCCGTGAACATAACGGCGCAGTCCGGATTCGAACCTACGACATTCGGAACGCAGGGCATGGGCTTGACCAGTTAACCACAGAAGTCCTTTAACCAGTTAACCACAGAAGCCCTTTAACCAGTTAACCACAGAAGCCCTTTAAAAAGCAGAAATAACACAATTTCAAAGTCACAAATTTAAATTAACATAGAATCAATTTTAAAATCAGAATATCAAATATGAGATCAATATTTGAGAAATTACAGTAAACACCTCCATGCTTATAAATGTTAGAAACAACATGCACGTGTATTAAACATGAAAAGTCTTACTGTATTATCGAATGACATCTTTGATTTGCTGTAAGTTTCTTTTCTTGAACAACTCGATAAATCTTGGTCACTGAATTCTATTGCCTTACCGCTGATTGAAAAAACAGTTAGTTTTCAATTTTCAGAAATGTTAAAATTTTCACAACTAAAAATAGTTAGATGTAGGAACCGAAATACTTGAAAATATACAGCTCCTCATAAGAAAGTCGACTTGAGGAGTAAATCTCGCTGCAGCAGCAAAAATCTATAGGCAGTGAGTTGTGATGTAGATGCACGTGAAACACATGCAGGTAACGCAACGTTAGAGAAGGTAATAAAAAAAGAAAGTATGATAAAACTTGGCATTCGTTGCCAAATCACAGTTTGCTTCCCTTGCAAATTTGGCCATTTCTGTGAGCTAAATCTGGTTCATTTTGAGGCCGGATTGATTTAAGTACAGCCTCTATTTGAGAATTTCTGGGTATCGAAAACGAGATTACGTAGGCGGGTGATGTCACATTTGTTTGATAGAAGGGAGTTTTGATGTTAGAATTCAGTGTTTCTCAAACTGTATAAGATCATGCCCCACTTCAACGCTTCAAAACATTTCCCCAACCTAATTTTTTTTGGGGCATAGTCGCCATCCAAGTACTGAAAAATAAAGTATAAATTCTACTTCTTCAGCGATCTGTGGTCATGCACTTCGGTTACTGTAGACCACAAACTGGACAATCAGCTTCAGGTCTGCCAGGTTTCTCCAAAGCTTAGTTTTTAGGTTGACTTGGTGTGGTCACATGTTGCTTCGCAGCTCGCCCAGGAGAAAACAGTCTTGTAGGACATCCTCCGGTGTCTTCCGCCCTCCGACACTGGCAGAGAGCTGTGTTACTTATTCGTAGTCTATGTAAGTCTGTGAGTCTGCAGTGTTCGGTACGTAAGCGAAATATAGTGAACTGCAGACAGATATAGAGATAGATGGATATATCTAGATTTGTGGGCGGATTTCACGAGAACAATTAGTATACATACTCTTCAAAGTCTGTTACGGGAAACTGAGTACCTATTGGTCTGCTCTGAGTGCTATGAAGCCAATGGTGTTGGATGCGCCCACGTTGAGTTACACTGTGGGTCAAGGGCGCGTACTGACAACGCCGCACCAGGATCAGTGAGCTGGCACTAATCAATATCCTACCCCACCTCTACGTGGTGACCCTGGTAACAGACAAAGGTTCGTGTCTGGCTAAGCGGGTAGGGATCGAGAGAGAACTACTTTGGTGTGGGTAGCGATGCAGACGTAGTCATGTTGGATGGGATCCACTCGCAACACAGACGAGCGGAATTCCAGAGTGACAATTAATGCACGTCTCTCCCGGCCGATGGGAAAAGTGGAACGGATAACCATAAATGGATAGGGTGCATCCAGGAAGAGACGTGGGCCCGTATGTAGCAAAACGTGGACCTGAGATCAGTTGCACTGGGCCCACATGGGGCGAATCTCGAGCCCTGAGGTGGGGCCCAAGTTGAGCCCCGTGTACGGATAACTTAGAGGCATGGTAAATGTGAGCACGGTGAGAACTGATGGAGATGGTGCGGCAGGAACCAGGGAAGAGCGAGCACGCATGCGAACGATGTACGGGTGGGCCCACCGGTGTGCTGACGTGCACGACGCTGATGGCGTAGCGAATAGGGGGCGTGGCAGACATGAGGGTGAGCGAACCACCCAAATATGCAGAAAAACTGGAAGCCCAACAGAGGTTGAATCCAGTGCGCGTTTCCGTTCGCAGGGAGCTACTATTTCTTTGTAGTTAGATTGGGGACAACAAAGGCTAGCGAAGCAAACCGTACACAAAACTGAACGGAAGGAAAACCAAGTAGTCCACAAAAAGACAGGAAACCTGGGTAGATGAAGCTCAACAGTCCGGGAGGGTAGGTCGTCGAAGGGTCGCTACCCTAAAAGAAAATAGCAACCTGCTTCCTTGCAAGTTGGCTGGGGACAGTCAAGGGCTGACGGAAAGCAAACCAAGTAAGCGCTGGTTGAAATAAGACACAGCGCCGAAGGACAAGCACTAGAGCTCCAAATGGCACTGAAGATTGTGACGTAAAACAAACGTTCTTGGCAAAGGCTGTTTATAAATCACAATAAAAATGATAAAAATGGCCGAAAAAGAATGATCAAAAGAGAGAGTAACACTGTGTTAGACTGAAAAACATGCTAATGCTGATTTTTAAAGAAAAATGTGTAACTTTTAGCTTTGCTAGCTCAATGCAAATGTGATGCCGCGTGCTTCTCCTATAGCATAGAATTTAGGTCAACATTTCCCTCAATACCATTTTAGTGTCCGTTTAGTGACAGGGAACCGTATATATGTTGTACTAATCTTCTTCTTGTATTTATATGTTGTATAATCTTCTTCATTGTTTATATGTTGTACTAATCTTCTCCAAGTGTTTATATGTTGTACTAATCTTCTCCTAGTGTTTATATGTTGTACTAATCTTCTTCTAGTGTTTATATGTTGTACTAATCTTCTTCTAGTGTTTATATGTTGTACTAATCTTCTCAAAGTGTTTATATGTTGTACTAATCTTCTTCTAGTGTTTATATGTTGTACTAATCTTCTTCTAGTGTTTATATGTTGTACTAATCTTCTTCTTGTGTTTATATGTTGTACTAATCTTCTTCTAGTGTTTATATGTTGTACTAATCTTCTTCTTGTGTTTATATGTTGTACTAATCTTCTCAAAGTGTTTATATGTTGTACTAATCTTCTTCTTGTGTTTATATGTTGTACTAATCTTCTTCTTGTGTTTATATGTTGTACTAATCTTCTCCTAGGGCTTCCGGTCAAGATGGCGCGGCAAGCTGGTTGTGAATTTCTGCCGGCCTCTAACCGAAGTCGATTTTCAGTTTTCTTTGGATGGAATTTGTGTATTCTAGCCTGAATGTGATAGTCTAGTGCACCGTGTGACCCATCTAGGTAATTCTGAAGCCACTGGGACAGGCCTAGCAAGCCGACAGTGGTATAATCTAATTTGTGCTCGTAGAATTATGAAGAGATTTCGAAAACCGGTAAACAGGGACACAGGGGGGAAACCAAGAAATAACATTAAGATATGCACTATTAATATCTGTGGAGCACGAGGAAAATTTCAAGACATCGTAGAACAAATGAAAAAAACGTAAAATAGCAATATTAGGACTAGCAGACACACGCACCAAAGGACAAGGCTGCAAGAAGTTACATCTAGATTACACATACGCATACTCAGGTGTAGAAATCAATGCAAGAGCTAAACATGGCGTCGGATTCATCATTGACCCAGATCTAGCTAAGTCAATACTACACATAGGTTACATCTCAGAAAGAATAATGACAATCACAATACGGGAGAACGACATGGACACGACCTACATTCAAATTTACGCGCCGTGTAATAGTGCTGACAATATAGAAGAATGCCATGAATTTTATGACGTCATTAGCGATACTATAAATAGAATCAAATCAGGGGAGACTACTTTCTATTGGGTGATTTTAATGCACATTTAGGTTCTGATAGGACAGGAGTTGAGTCATATCTAGGACACTTCGGAGACAACACTAGTCAGAGAAATGGAAACGGCATAAGACTTCTGGAATTGTGTAACCAGCATGACCTAATTATTACAACACACAATTTCAACACCGGCAATCACACATTTATACCTGGTACAAATGGAACAACTTAGACTGCAAGAGCCAAATAGATTTCATTCTAGTCAAAAGATCAAAAAGAAGGTCAGTGGTAGATGCTGAGGCTATACCAAATTTATGCATAGACACGGACCACAAAGCGGTAGTTATGACTATCAGAACACACAAGAAGAGTACCAGCCAGGCAACACGACTACAAAGAAATAATCAAAATCAATAAATTAACAGATGTCAACACACAAGAGACATATCTTCAAAGAGTCACAGATAATTTTCTAAACTAACTGAAGAAAGCAAGTCAGTAGAAGAAGAATGGACAGTATTTAAGAGAACTTTATTAGAAGCAGCCAAAGAAACATGCGGAACAGTAAAATACAGAGGTACCGACCAAAATCACAACTTGGTGGAATGACGAAGTAAAACTAGCGGTAAAGGAGAAAAACACAGATACAACTTATGGGCAAAAACAAACATCAAAACGACCTCACTGAGTATAGAACAGCTAGAAAACAAGCCAATGAGATAATAAAGAAGTCTAAAATACAAGCATGGCAAGATTATGGCGAAACATTAAATACAGACTACAAAAATTCAACAAGACATTTTTACAAGAAAATTAAAGCTATGCGGGAAAGATAAGAACAATATGACCCAACTGAAATTATTAACGATGAAAACGGCCAAGCTCTTAATGATCCAAAAATGATAATGAACAGATGGCGACAATACTTTAGTGAACTCTCAACCTACAACAAGAGGACCAACCGAACACACAGAACACACAGTAAATGTAACTTCAGAAGTAGAACCAAGCATAACACTATCAGAGATCAGAAATGCTGTAAATATGGCCCCACCTAATAAAACACCAGGCCCAGACAATATCCGGCCGACCTAATCAAAGCAACTAAAGAGGTAGGAATCAGTTGGCTCCATAGACTATTCAACCAAGTCTGGATCACACAAGAACACCAGAAGATTGGAGGAATGCTACAATTGTTCCCATCTGGAAGAAGAAAGGTAGCAAGAGGGACTGTACAAAGTATAGAGGCATAGCGCTACTGAGCCACACTGGGAAAATATTCTGCAAAATACTTGAGAAAAGGCTCCGCCACATCATCGAGCCACAGCTTAATGACTCCCAAATGGGATTCAGGAAGAACAAAGCTGTACAGACGCAATATTCGCCCTCAGACAGTTAGTAGAAAGGACTATCGAATCGGACAAACATTTACACGTTGCATTTGTAGATCAGGAAAAAGCGTTCGACCGCGTAGATAGGCAAAAGTTGTGGAAAATACTAACAACCTATGGGGTTAATGAACACCTAATCAACCTTTGCAAGAACATTTATACTGACAGCCAATGTACGATTAGAACAAAATGCAGAATTATCAGAAAAGTTTCAAGTAGGGTCAGGAGTAAGACAAGGTTGCGTACTATCCCCGTTGCTATTCATCACGTACATTGACCACATTTGTAAAATAGCTAACACCAGCGAATTGAAACAACCTCGGAGAACTCTTAAATGAATTTCTTTTGCAGACGATCAGGCAATCATATCAACAACAGAAGAACAGCTACAACAACACATCAACAGACTCCAGTTAGCATGTAACGAATACAACATGAGAATTAACATCGACAAAACAGAAGTAATGACATTCGCCAGAGAGAAAAACACTACCAACATCTCCATCGATAATCACCTACTAAATCAAGTAAAGATTTCACATACCTGGGGAGCATTTTTCAGCAAATGGAAGAATAACTAATGAAATTCAACACAGATGCAACAAAGCAAATCAAATGATAGGGCAAATGGCGCCAATTTTAAGATGCAAACACGTCACCATGAACACAAAAGAGCAATGTTCAACACAATCTTTCTTCCCACATTATGTTACCAGTGCCAAACCTGGACGCTGACAACAAACGATAGAAGAAAACTAGTCACACAGAGATGAAGTGTCTACGCAGAATGCTGGGTGTAACAAGAAGAGACCGGTTGAGAAATGAAGACATCAGGAAAAAGTGGGTACAACATCAGTACTAGACTTCATCAAGAAACAACAAATTAAATGGTTCGGTCACGTAAGCAGATTACCATCAGACAGTGCACCCCAAAGAGCAATGCTGCTCCGATACAATGGGTATAAAGCAAAAGGCCGGCCACGCAAAAGATGGACCTCAGAGATAACAGAGGCGACGAAAGAGACTATCTACGAAGCGCATACTAGGGCCCGTTTTAGAAATCTCTTCCTGACCTGACGCTGTGAGGCATACAGGATTCGAGAAAGAAGAAGAAGTGTTTATATGTTGTACTAATCTTCTTCTATTGTTTATATGTTGTACTAATCTTCTTCTAGTGTTTATATGTTGTACTAATCTTCTCAAAGTGTTTATATGTTGTACTAATCTTCTTCTAGTGTTTATATTTTGTACTAATCTTCTTCTATTGTTTATATGTTGTACTAATCTTCTTCTAGTGTTTATATGTTGTACTAATCTTCTTCTATTGTTTATATGTTGTACTAATCTTCTTCTAATGTTTATATGTTGTACTAATCTTCTTCTAGTGTTTATATTTTGTACTAATCTTCTTCTAGTGTTTATATGTTGTACTAATCTTCTTCTATTGTTTATATGTTGTACTAATCTTCTTCTTGTGTTTATATGTTGTACTAATATTCTCAAAGTGTTTATATGTTGTACTAATCTTCTTCTATTGTTTATATGTTGTACTAATCTTCTTCTTGTGTTTATATGTTGTACTAATATTCTCAAAGTGTTTATATGTTGTACTAATCTTCTTCTATTGTTTATATGTTGTACTAATCTTCTTCTTGTGTTTATATGTTGTACTAATCTTCTCAAAGTGTTTATATGTTGTACTAATCTTCTTCTAGTGTTTATATGTTGTACTAATCTTTTTCTTGTGTTTATATGTTGTACTAATCTTCTCAAAGTGTTTATATGTTGTACTAATCTTCTTCTAATGTTTATATGTTGTACTAATCTTCTACTAATGTTTATATGTTGTACTAATCTTCTTCTAGTGTTTATATGTTGTACTAATCTTCTTCTAGTGTTTATATGTTGTACTAATCTTCTCAAAGTGTTTATATGTTGTTGTACTAATCTTCTTCTAGTGTTTATATGTTGTACTAATGATCTACTAATGTTTATATGTTGTACTAATCTTCTTCTAATGTTTATATGTTGTACTAATCGTCTTCTAGTGTTTATATGTTGTACTAATCTTCTTCTAATGTTTATATGTTGTACTAATCGTCTTCTAGTGTTTATATGTTGTACTAATCTTCTCAAAGTGTTTATATGTTGTTGTACTAATCTTCTTCTAGTGTTTATATGTTGTACTAATCTTCTACTAATGTTTATATGTTGTACTAATCTTCTTCTAATGTTTATATGTTGTACTAATCGTCTTCTTGTGTTTATATGTTGTACTAATCTTCTCAAAGTGTTTATATGTTGTACTAATCTTCTTCTAATGTTTATATGTTGTACTAATCTTCTTCTAATGTTTATATGTTGTACTAATCTTCTTCTATTGTTTATATGTTGTACTAATCTTCTTATAGTGTTTATATGTTGTACTAATCTTCTTCTAGTGTTTATATGTTGTACTAATCTTCTTCTATTGTTTATATGTTGTACTAATCTTTTTCTTGTGTTTATATGTTGTACTAATCTTCTCAAAGTGTTTATATGTTGTACTAATCTTCTTCTAGTGTTTATATGTTGTACTAATATTCTCAAAGTGTTTATATGTTGTACTAATCTTCTTCTAGTGTTTATATGTTGTACTAATCTTCTTCTAATGTTTATATGTTGTACTAATCTTCTTCTAATGTTTATATGTTGTACTAATCTTCTTCTATTGTTTATATGTTGTACTAATCTTCTTCTTGTGTTTATATGTTGTACTAATCTTCTTCTAATGTTTATATGTTGTACTAATCTTCTTCTATTGTTTATATGTTGTACTAATCTTTTTCTTGTGTTTATATGTTGTACTAATCTTCTCCTAGTGTTTATATGTTGTACTAATCTTCTCAAAGTGTTTATATGTTGTACTAATCTTCTCCTAGTGTTTATATGTTGTACTAATCTTCTCATAGTGTTTATATGTTGTACTAATCTTCTTCTAGTGTTTATATTTTGTACTAATCTTCTCAAAGTGTTTATATGTTGTACTAATCTTCTTCTAATGTTTATATGTTGTACTAATCTTCTTCTAATGTTTATATGTTGTACTAATCTTCTTCTATTGTTTATATGTTGTACTAATCTTCTTCTAATGTTTATATGTTGTACTAATCTTCTTCTAATGTTTATATGTTGTACTAATCTTCTTCTAATGTTTATATGTTGTACTAATCTTCTTCTAATGTTTATATGTTGTACTAATCTTCTTCTTGTGTTTATATGTTGTACTAATCTTCTTCTAGTGTTTATATGCTGTACTAATCTTCTTCTAATGTTTATATGTTGTACTAATCTTCTTCTATTGTTTATATGTTGTACTAATCTTCTTCTATTGTTTATATGCTGTACTAATCTTCTTCTATTGTTTATATGCTGTACTAATCTTCTTCTATTGTTTATATGTTGTACTAATCTTCTTCTAGTGTTTATATGTTGTACTAATCTTCTTCTTGTGTTTATATGTTGTACTAATCTTCTCAAAGTGTTTATATGTTGTACTAATCTTCTTCTTGTGTTTATATGTTGTACTAATCTTCTCAAAGTGTTTATATGTTGTACTAATCTTCTAGTGTTTATATGTTGTACTAATCTTCTTCTATTGTTTATATGTTGTACTAATCTTCTTCTTGTGTTTATATGTTGTACTAATCTTCTCCTAGTGTTTATATGCTGTACTAATCTTCTTCTAATGTTTATATGTTGTACTAATCTTCTTCTAATGTTTATATGTTGTACTAATCTTCTTCTATTGTTTATATGTTGTACTAATCTTCTTCTAGTGTTTATATGTTGTACTAATCTTCTTCTTGTGTTTATATGTTGTACTAATCTTCTCAAAGTGTTTATATGTTGTACTAATCTTCTTCTAGTGTTTATATGTTGTACTAATCTTCTAAAAGTGTTTATATGTTGTACTAATCTTCTTCTAGTGTTTATATGTTGTACTAATCTTCTCATAGTGTTTATATGTTGTACTAATCTTCTTCTTGTGTTTATATGTTGTACTAATCTTCTTCTAGTGTTTATATGTTGTACTAATCTTCTTCTATTGTTTATATGTTGTACTAATCTTCTTCTAGTGTTTATATGTTGTACTAATCTTCTTCTAGTGTTTATATGTTGTACTAATCTTCTTCTAGTGTTTATATGTTGTACTAATATTCTCAAAGTGTTTATATGTTGTACTAATCTTCTTCTAGTGTTTATATGTTGTACTAATCTTCTTCTAGTGTTTATATGTTGTACTAATCTTCTTCTAATGTTTATATGTTGTACTAATCTTCTTCTAATGTTTATATGTTGTACTAATCTTCTTCTATTGTTTATATGTTGTACTAATCTTCTTCTTGTGTTTATATGTTGTACTAATCTTCTTCTAGTGTTTATATGTTGTACTAATCTTCTTCTATTGTTTATATGTTGTACTAATCTTTTTCTTGTATTTATATGTTGTACTAATCTTCTCAAAGTGTTTATATGTTGTACTAATCTTCTTCTAGTGTTTATATGTTGTACTAATATTCTCAAAGTGTTTATATGTTGTACTAATCTTCTTCTAGTGTTTATATGTTGTACTAATCTTCTTCTAATGTTTATATGTTGTACTAATCTTCTTCTAATGTTTATATGTTGTACTAATCTTCTTCTATTGTTTATATGTTGTACTAATCTTCTTCTTGTGTTTATATGTTGTACTAATCTTCTTCTAATGTTTATATGTTGTACTAATCTTCTTCTATTGTTTATATGTTGTACTAATCTTTTTCTTGTGTTTATATGTTGTACTAATCTTCTCCTAGTGTTTATATGTTGTACTAATCTTCTCAAAGTGTTTATATGTTGTACTAATCTTCTCCTAGTGTTTATATGTTGTACTAATCTTCTCATAGTGTTTATATGTTGTACTAATCTTCTCAAAGTGTTTATATGTTGTACTAATCTTCTTCTAATGTTTATATGTTGTACTAATCTTCTTCTAATGTTTATATGTTGTACTAATCTTCTTCTATTGTTTATATGTTGTACTAATCTTCTTCTAGTGTTTATATGTTGTACTAATCTTCTTCTAGTGTTTATATGTTGTACTAATCTTCTTCTAGTGTTTATATGTTGTACTAATATTCTCAAAGTGTTTATATGTTGTACTAATCTTCTTCTAATGTTTATATGTTGTACTAATCTTCTTCTTGTGTTTATATGTTGTACTAATCTTCTTCTATTGTTTATATGTTGTACTAATCTTCTTCTTGTGTTTATATGTTGTACTAATCTTCTTCTAGTGTTTATATGTTGTACTAATCTTCTTCTAATGTTTATATGTTGTACTAATCTTCTTCTAATGTTTATATGTTGTACTAATCTTCTTCTATTGTTTATATGTTGTACTAATCTTCTTCTAGTGTTTATATGTTGTACTAATCTTCTTCTTGTGTTTATATGTTGTACTAATCTTCTCAAAGTGTTTATATGTTGTACTAATCTTCTTCTTGTGTTTATATGTTGTACTAATCTTCTCAAAGTGTTTATATGTTGTACTAATCTTCTTCTAGTGTTTATATGTTGTACTAATCTTCTCCTAGTGTTTATATGCTGTACTAATCTTCTTCTTGTGTTTATATGTTGTACTAATCTTCTTCTAGTGTTTATATGTTGTACTAATCTTCTTCTATTGTTTATATGTTGTACTAATCTTCTTCTAGTGTTTATATGTTGTACTAATCTTCTTCTAGTGTTTATATGTTGTACTAATCTTCTTCTTGTGTTTATATGTTGTACTAATATTCTTCTTGTGTTTATATGTTGTACTGATCTTCTTCTAATGTTTATATGTTGTACTAATCTTTTTCTAATGTTTATATGTTGTACTAATCTTCTTCTAATGTTTATATGTTGTACTAATCGTCTTCTTGTGTTTATATGTTGTACTAATCTTCTTCTAATGTTTATATGTTGTACTAATCGTCTTCTTGTGTTTATATGTTGTACTAATCTTCTTCTATTGTTTATATGTTGTACTAATCTTTCCAAGTGTTTATATGTTGTACTGATCTTCTTCAGTGTTTATATGTTGTACTAATCTTCTTCTAATGTTTATATGTTGTACTAATCGTCTTCTAGTGTTTATATGTTGTACTAATCTTCTAGTGTTTATATGTTGTACTAATCTTCTCCTAGTGTTTATATGCTGTACTAATCTTCTTCTAGTGTTTATATGTTGTACTAATCTTCTTCTAATGTTTATATGTTGTACTAATATTCTCAAAGTGTTTATATGTTGTACTAATCTTCTTCTAGTGTTTATATGTTGTACTAATCTTCTATTGTTTATATGTTGTACTAATCTTCTTCTAGTGTTTATATGTTGTACTAATCTTCTTCTAGTGTTTATATGTTGTACTAATCTTCTCCTAGTGTTTATATGTTGTACTAATCTTCTTCTAGTGTTTATATGTTGTACTAATCGTCTTCTAGTGTTTATATGTTGTACTAATCTTCTCAAAGTGTTTATATGTTGTACTAATCTTCTTCTAGTGTTTATATGTTGTACTAATCTTCTTCTAGTGTTTATATGTTGTACTAATCTTCTCAAAGTGTTTATATGTTGTACTAATCTTCTCATAGTGTTTATATGTTGTACTAATCTTCTTCTATTGTTTATATGTTGTACTAATCTTCTTCTATTGTTTATATGTTGTACTAATCTTCTTCTATTGTTTATATGTTGTACTAATCTTCTTCTAGTGTTTATATGTTGTACTAATCTTCTCAAAGTGTTTATATGTTGTACTAATCTTCTTCTATTGTTTATATGTTGTACTAATCTTCTTCTATTGTTTATATGTTGTACTAATCTTCTTCTATTGTTTATATGTTGTACTAATCTTCTTCTAGTGTTTATATGTTGTACTAATCTTTCAAAGTGTTTATATGTTGTACTAATCTTTCCAAGTGTTTATATGTTGTACTAATCTTCTTCTATTGTTTATATGTTGTACTAATCTTCTTCTATTGTTTATATGTTGTACTAATCTTCTTCTAGTGTTTATATGTTGTACTAATCTTCTCAAAGTGTTTATATGTTGTACTAATCTTCTCAAAGTGTTTATATGTTGTACTAATCTTCTCAAAGTGTTTATATGTTGTACTAATCTTCTTCTAATGTTTATATGTTGTACTAATCTTCTTCTAGTGTTTATATGTTGTACTAATCTTCTCCTAGTGTTTATATGTTGTACTAATCTTCTTCTAATGTTTATATGTTGTACTAATCTTTTTCTTGTGTTTATATGTTGTACTAATCTTCTCAAAGTGTTTATATGTTGTACTAATCTTCTACTAATGTTTATATGTTGTACTAATCTTCTACTAATGTTTATATGTTGTACTAATCTTCTTCTATTGTTTATATGTTGTACTAATCTTCTTCTAATGTTTATATGTTGTACTAATCTTCTACTAATGTTTATATGTTGTACTAATATTCTCAAAGTGTTTATATGTTGTACTAATCTTCTACTAATGTTTATATGTTGTACTAATCTTCTACTAATGTTTATATGTTGTACTAATCTTCTTCTTGTGTTTATATGTTGTACTAATCTTCTTCTATTGTTTATATGTTGTACTAATCTTCTTCTAGTATTTATATGTTGTACTAATCTTCTTCTAATGTTTATATGTTGTACTAATCTTCTTCTATTGTTTATATGTTGTACTAATCTTCTTCTTGTGTTTATATGTTGTACTAATCTTCTTCTAGTGTTTATATGTTGTACTAATCTTCTTCTATTGTTTATATGTTGTACTAATCTTCTTCTAGTATTTATATGTTGTACTAATCTTCTTCTAGTGTTTATATGTTGTACTAATCTTCTCCTAGTGTTTATATGTTGTACTAATCTTCTTCTAATGTTTATATGTTGTACTAATCTTCTTCTTGTGTTTATATGTTGTACTAATATTCTCAAAGTGTTTATATGTTGTACTAATCTTCTTCTAGTGTTTATATGTTGTACTAATCTTCTTCTATTGTTTATATGTTGTACTAATCTTCTTCTAGTATTTATATGTTGTACTAATCTTCTTCTAGTGTTTATATGTTGTACTAATCTTCTCCTAGTGTTTATATGTTGTACTAATCTTCTTCTAATGTTTATATGTTGTACTAATCTTCTTCTTGTGTTTATATGTTGTACTAATATTCTCAAAGTGTTTATATGTTGTACTAATCTTCTTCTAGTATTTATATGTTGTACTAATCTTCTTCTATTGTTTATATGTTGTACTAATCTTCTTCTTGTGTTTATATGTTGTACTAATCTTCTTCTAGTGTTTATATGTTGTACTAATCTTCTTCTAGTGTTTATATGTTGTACTAATATTCTCAAAGTGTTTATATGTTGTACTAATCTTCTTCTTGTGTTTATATGTTGTACTAATCTTCTTCTAGTGTTTATATGTTGTACTAATATTCTCAAAGTGTTTATATGTTGTACTAATCTTCTTCTAATGTTTATATGTTGTACTAATCTTCTTCTTGTGTTTATATGTTGTACTAATATTCTCAAAGTGTTTATATGTTGTACTAATCTTCTTCTATTGTTTATATATTGTACTGATCTTCTCCTAGTGTTTTTATGTTGTACTAATCTTCTTCTATTGTTTATATGTTGTACTAATCTTCTTCTATTGTTTATATGTTGTACTAATCTTCTTCTAATGTTTATATGTTGTACTAATCTTCTTCTTGTGTTTATATGTTGTACTAATATTCTCAAAGTGTTTATATGTTGTACTAATCTTCTTCTAGTGTTTATATGTTGTACTAATCTTCTCCTAGTGTTTTTATGTTGTACTAATCTTCTTCTATTGTTTATATGTTGTACTAATCTTCTTCTAGTGTTTATATGTTGTACTAATCTTCTTCTAGTGTTTATATGTTGTACTAATCTTCTCCTAGTGTTTATATGTTGTACTAATCTTCTTCTAATGTTTATATGTTGTACTAATATTCTTCTAGTGTTTATATGTTGTACTAATCTTCTCAAAGTGTTTATATGTTGTACTAATCTTCTTCTATTGTTTATATGTTGTACTAATCTTCTTCTAATGTTTATATGTTGTACTAATCTTCTCAAAGTGTTTATATGTTGTACTGATCTTCTTCTTGTGTTTATATGTTGTACTAATCTTCTTCTAGTGTTTATATGTTGTACTAATCTTCTCCTAGTGTTTATATGTTGTACTAATCTTCTTCTAATGTTTATATGTTGTACTAATATTCTTCTTGTGTTTATATGTTGTACTAATCTTCTCAAAGTGTTTATATGTTGTACTAATCTTCTTCTATTGTTTATATGTTGTACTAATCTTCTTCTAATGTTTATATGTTGTACTAATCTTCTCAAAGTGTTTATATGTTGTACTGATCTTCTTCTTGTGTTTATATGTTGTACTAATCTTCTTCTTGTGTTTATATGTTGTACTAATCTTCTCAAAGTGTTTATATGTTGTACTAATCTTCTCAAAGTGTTTATATGTTGTACTGATCTTCTTCTTGTGTTTATAATGAAATAGCAGTAAAACGAAATCAGAAAAAAATGTTTTTATTTTAGTCCAGTCTTTATAGTAATTAGATCCGTTTTATTTAATTGAGTGACATTTTTCAAATGTAAAATTATATTGACATTATTTATTTTCATATATTAATTTCAGATAAAAAATTATTTTTTTTTTTGTTACGAAAATAAAATAAAAATCTAGTTTATTTCTAGTCAACGATTTTGTTACATTTATTTTTAAATGTTGGACCATAGGCGCATTGTAATAAGGTGAAAAGACAGAGCAGATTCAGTGACTTGAGACTGACTAAGACAGACCCTACTCCGTCTCCACATAGTACCACTGAAAACAGACTGCTGCACTGTAGTCTAGCAACAGCGGGTAGAGATCGAAGATCTAATTAGGTCAGGTAATAGTGTCAGACCAGATGCGGATGGTATGAGATTAGGTAGCACAACAGATGAATCACACCACAGAATGGTTGCACATACACTAGTGCCATATACCCCATGCCACTAATATAGGCAAGTGACACCCACTGGAAAATTGATTTTTTTATAAAACAATTGTTTTTTTTGGCGAATTTAGTCTTCTCCATCTACGCGTGGTAAACTACCAACGACATTTTTTTCCCCTACATTTTACCGCTCCCTGAAATAACTTCTGTGGACATTCATGTATGTATGTATGCAGAAGTCATGCAAATGTCCAAGATAATGATTACGGCAAACGTCCTAAAAAACCGTCAGCAGTGAGAAAATATTGAATTTCAGATTCAAGCGCGACCTTACAAGAATTTTAAAGTCGAAAGATTGACTTCATTGCACTATGTTTCCCTATATGGCTCCATCTCTATCGGTAGAAGTAGCAAGTCATCTGCCGAGAGTGTCGCACAAAGCACAACCTCCGCAGCAACAATCCTAGGAATCTCATTAATAAATCGCACATGTGACTGGGTCTAGATTTGAACCACAACCTTCAGAACTACAGATAAACGTCTTAACCACTTCGTCACAGAAACCATATTAATACCTTTTCGCTTTGTATTATTTTGACATCTGGACGCATTTATTTTGCGATTCAAATTTAACATTCAATGTCAATTAGTTTAATCCTTTATGATTCTAGTACTGTTTCTCTAAAGTATGACATATTATATATTAAATTGTTGCTAATTGGATGTAGAATACATTAATATAATAATATTTTACATCAGGCGATATACGTTTGAGAAAATTAGATTATTGTAGCATGACTATTTTGAAATAAAACCAAAAATCATTAAAAATATTTTTACTCTCGGGTTTGCATTACATCTTAATATTCATAGATGTTTCTAGAAGTAGCAGTTAAATGAAGATAATCCATGTGCGAACATATTCTATAAGTTTCATCTAACTAGGTGCAGTAGTTTTTATAATATTCACTTTTAGTGCGGACACGTCAATGAAAGGAATGTGGAACGCCCATTCTTTAGATACAATTATTACATTAGACTTACAACTATCGATACTGCATTTCATAAACATACAAATGTCATTATTACCATCAATTAAATCTTCTTCATTACTATCACAAGTTATAATTTGATCTAACAGTACTCAAGATTACACTGTAAACATCATCGGAATCATTAACGTTTTAAAAAAAGTCTCGAATTGAACACAATAATACACTGCTTTCCCTCTTTCAAATCTTTGTTAAATGAAGATAGTAATGTGCCTACATATATGTACTTTCCGTTTCTGAAGATTTTTTAACTTCAGTAAAGGGGTTGTGAAGATACATTCGTTTCCGTGAACAGACATCCAAAAGCCGCTATATCGGTTTTGCGACATCATGAATATTACTCTGAACCGATATATCGGCTCTGCAGTCCCGTTGGTTAAAGGAAAGGAGTGATCTCCAAAGGAAAATCTAAACCCGTGTAACTAAAATCGACTTGTGTAGATTGTAACTTTATCAATATTTAACTAAATATGTTCACATCATTCAATGATGTTTGGCAGTTTCAATTCATTTCAGAAAACGTAAGACTTTTATATTTCTTTGTTTACCTTTGCTGACTTGTTCGCAACGATTATTGAGATTTCCAGAGAGTATACATTGGTATTAACTTTCAGATATTTTCTTCTTTCGTGTTTAGTTATCATTTTCATTTCTTGATGTACATTTGTTTACAAAGTTTTCTTGTTTTTGATAAAGTCAGGAAACACATCTTGTTTGCTTTGTAGTTATTATTTTCTTCCTTGAGATTTGCATATATATATCACTGCTTGTTTCTTTGTCTACCATAGTTGCCATTCATTGTTTCTTTGTCTACCATAGTTGCCCTTCATTAATTCTTTGTCTACCATAGTTTCCCTTCATTAATTCTTTGTCTACCATAGTTTCCCGTCATTGTTTCTTTGTCTACCATAGTTGCCATTCATTGTTTCTTTGTCTACCATAGTTTCCTTCATTGTTCTTTGTCTACCATAGTTTCCCTTCATTGTTTCTTTGTCTACCATAGTTGCCCTTCATTAATTTTTTGTCTACCATAGTTGCTCTTCATTGTTTCTTTGTCTACCATAGTTGCCCTTCATTGTTTCTTTGTCTACCATAGTTTCCCTTCATTGTTTCTTTTGTCTACCATAGTTTCCCTTCATTGTTTCTTTGTCTACCATAGTTGCCCTTCATTGTTTCTTTGTCTACCATAGTTACCCTTCATTGTTTCTTTGTCTACCATAGTTTCCCTTCATTGTTTCTTTGTCTACCATAGTTTCCCTTCATTAATTCTTTGTCTACCATAGTTTCCCTTCATTGTTTCTTTGTCTACCATAGTTTCCCTTCATTGTTTCTTTGTCTACCATAGTTGCCCTTCACTGTTTCTTTGTCTACCATAGTTTCCCTTCATTGTTTCTTTGTCTACCATAGTTTCCCTTCATTGTTTCTTTGTCTACCATAGTTTCCCTTCACTGTTTCTTTGTCTACCATAGTTGCCCTTCATTAATTCTTTGTCTATCATAGTTGCCCTTCATTGTTTCTTTGTCTACCATAGTTGCCCTTCATTAATTCTTTGTCTATCATAGTTGCCCTTCATTGTTTCTTTGTCTATCATAGTTGCCCTTCATTAATTCTTTGTCTATCATAGTTGCCCTTCATTGTTTCTTTGTCTACCATAGTTTCCCTTCATTGTTTCTTTGTCTACCATAGTTTCCCTTCATTGTTTCTTTGTCTACCATAGTTTCCCTTCATTAATTCTTTGTCTACCATAGTTTCCCTTCATTGTTTCTTTGTCTACCATAGTTTCCCTTCATTGTTTCTTTGTCTACCATAATTGCCCTTCATTAATTCTTTGTCTACCATAGTTGCCCTTCATTAATTCTTTGATATTTCTGATTATTCTTATAAATGTCCGTGACGTGTAAGGTTGCCACACTTCCTCATTTTTGCGGACACATCCTCATTTCACGAAGAAATCTGAGCATCCGCAAATAATTTTGGAAATTCTTAGATTTGTCCGCAAATTTACAAGCCTAGATAAAATTAATATATTTTTGACTGACAGTGGTGTGCACATATATGATTCAAAGTATGCATACTCTTCGATATCTGTTGGGGAGACTGAACACCTATGGGTCTGCCCGGAGTGCAATGACGTCAATTTAGTAATCAATAACCAATAAAGATTCAAAGTGCTTCGATAAGTACTACAATCTGGAGAAATTTGAATCCATTTATATAAATATCAAGTGCTATCACACACACAAAAAGTGGAGTGACTATATAGAAAACTGTAGGAGTAGTGAAATGTACTCTGAAATCATGAAGATATCACAGTTCTTTGCTATTCCAGCAGACAATGCTTCGGTAGAAGGACTATTTTCTTTAATCTATGCCCAACAGAAATAATGAATGTGGGAAGAAAATATAATAAACTAGACATCCATATCAATGGCTCTACAATCAACCAAGTGAAAGAATTCAAATACTTAGGAAGCATATTCACAGAAGACGGAAGACTAGATAGAGAGATAGAGGCTAGAGTGCAAAAAGCAAATGCACCCACCAGCTAGCCCCATTTTTAAGGCACCCACAAATTTCACTGACAGCTAAGCAACAGATGATCAACAGCATTTTCATACCTCCTTTGTGTTACCAGAGTCAAACATGCACAATGAGCAAAGCGCAGTCACAAAAAATGACTACATGTGACATGCGCTACCTGCGAAAAGTTACCAACAACACCAGAAACGACAGTCACCAACATCAGCATAAGAAAGAAAGTTGGCACGGAACCTTGCTTAAAATACATTGAGAAACAAAGAATGAAGTGGTTTGGCCACTTAATAAGAATGCATCCAAACTCCACAGTATACATAGTCTTCTACAATAGAATATCTGGAAAGAAGGCAAGAGGAAGACCACAGAAAAGATGGTTAGATGGTATAGCAGAATCCTGTCAAATAGCAAAAATAACAATCATCCAAGCCACAAGAACAGCACAAGACAAAAACAGAAAACCACGACACTGGGCAACAACCCGGTAGCAGTGTGACGACACTGGGCAACGAGCCGTAGCATGTGACGACAAAAGAAGAAGAAGAAGGGTATGAAGTTCGACCTCTGCATGCGTGAACAAAGCGGAACCATCTGCAAACGCAATACAGATGGTTGTCATATTCCTGGTCTTGTTTTCTGCTTTAAATGACGTCAGATTAAACAAACCCCCGTTCGATTATCTGAGTAGGTAGACATCTTATGTAGATGATCCAAATACGTGATTTAGCCCAGCAGGAAACGCAATGTTGAAACAGTGTTGAACCAAGTATACATCATTGCTTGACTCCGCTGTTAATGTTGCAGTCTTCTGATGACAAACCATCATTGCGCGTGGGCCTTGCATATTCTGATGGAAGGACTGGATCAAACGAAACAGTTTCCATGGACTGCCAAAACGTAGCAAGGTTATCACAGAGAATGTTAAAAACTAGCATGCTAACCATCAACCTCAAGACTGGTGTGCCCATGACCTGCTTGCTGAGTTATATCAACGTATCGTGGAGGAGAAACGAGTTATTGTATTCCACGTGCGCTGCTTGATGCGTATAATAATGATCTCCTGGAGTAACAACTAATGAGGTATTGAAATTGGTGGTGTTCCTATCATTTTTGCCATTATTCGCCAACATCACTTATGGTGGCTGGATCACTTGACCCGGCCAAACCTTAATCAAAAATATTCTATACAGGAAGCTGGCTTCTGCCAGAAGAACGGTGGTGGCCCTTCCTTCTGTACAAAGACGTATGCAAGTGTGACTAGAAGAAATCTGATACCCAAGACTGGGAGGGGTTCGCCAAGGACAGATCCATCTAAAGACGGGCAAGAAAATCGTGTCTGAAAACTGGCTGTCAGACTAAGACAGCTTGCTGACATAAAACCTGTCGGGAAAATCAGAAATAAAACCCATCTCCTCCCCTTTAGCAACTAACAGGACAAACACCCACAAAATCCCACCATCAGACTAAACAGCACACACCAATCTTCCGTCTTAGAACTAGACACTGCAGGCACAATAATCACTTGAACAGAATAAAGCCTGCCCAGACTACGCATTGTGTATGTCAGGCTGAAACACGGACTCCAGAGCACATCCTGCAGTCATATCTATCCATACATCATCATCAAGGTGCGTGTCCTTTATAGAGCTTCGAACTCTGCAGCTCATCTGAAATTAACTCTGTCTCTCGCCATTTCATCCACTTCACCGATGGTCATATTCATGGTTTCTTTAATATCTTGTAGCTATCTTCTTAGTCTGCCTCTGCGTCCTGAGACCCTGCCCTCCAATACTGTTCTCTCTAGGCCATCGTGACGCTTGATGTGACCAAAGTATTGAATTTTTCTGTATAGTACATGTATATTGTTTATCAGTCAATTGTCTTTAACATTTAGTTCTTTCAGGACATCAGTGTTCTTCCTTTTTTCTGTCCATGATATTCGTAGGAAATGAAAATCATGGCATATCCTTTACAGGACGTATCCATCAACCACAGTAGCCATCAACAACGATTGATAGGCACCACTTATACGTTCAATAGTTTCCCATTGCTTTCTGAACAGTGAGGTCTATTTTTACCTTTAGTAAAAATTCCACGGAAAAATACATATATACATCAACAAAATGAAGCATAGCCCCATGAACGAAGCTTATGGGCAGGCTATGCGGAACCACAAGGAACTTCAACTAACATACTGCCTTATAGAGCAACCCATCTCATTGCTCACTCGTACAATAAAACCGATAGCTAGGCTAGGCGTGTCGTAAGAAATGAGGGTAAGTGGTTCGAATCCTGTTGCTTCCTCTGGGGTTCTTGCCAAAAACTTTTGTTCTCATCTAGCAAAACCGATAGCAAAGGAGAAGGTCACGCGCTCATATAACCTTGACATTGACATGCGCAAAAGAACTATTGCGCCGGAAGACGACACCTTCCAGGGAAGTAAACCAGGAGTAAACAAGCAAGAAAAACTCGCTTCCTGTTGTGTGTGTAGTTCCTAAAACATCCTATGTAGAGAGACCAGTCAGGATGTCTCACCAAACAGGCATTACAGGTGATTGTTAGCTCATTCATTATCATAGACTGCAAACAATCGATAAGCCAGTTCATTAAATATGATTAACCCCACCGATTTGGCTTGATCCAAAAACCAGGTGCAATCATTCTCGTACCGGTCGGAGACGGGTACAGACGACTGAGACGTCGACTACTCGGTGGGGGCGGTAGTAGAAAAAAGCCAGTCATCAATGTGTCATGTCTATTTATTTATCCAAAATATTCAGTTTTATTTCCTGTAGTAATTGTTTTTCTTCTTTACTAGTTTTTCAAAAACTTTCCATGAAATACATTTTCTTCAGTATTATGAGTATACCTATACTATACATCCAAAGATCGGTCCTTAGCAGAACAGATGAGGTATTTATATTATGTTTCCTGTAGAAACATTAACAGTGTACAGGACACTTACATAGACTATAAATAAGTCAAACAGCACCCTGTCAGTGTCAATAGGTGGAACATACATCAGAACATGTCTTGCAAAACTGTACTCTTCTGGGTAAGCTGAGGTGTAACAACATGCAGACATAGCAAGTTGACCTGGAAACTAAGCTTTGAGGAACCTGTAGCTTATCACTTAGCTTGGGGTCCACATTGGATTAAGTGCATGACCAGAGATTGCAGAAATAGAGATAAATGATTTTGAAGTTTCATTATTTCCATCATTATTTCAATAAATATCTTACAGTATCTCTATTATTCCTACTATTATTGTCTTTGTATATAAAAATAATCCCTAAAATCTCTCCTTCTTGTTTCCGCTTACTTAATTATCAAATTTACAAGCATTCAGCTGTTGAATCTAGTTTTATAACTTACTGTGTTTTCTAACTAGTTGTGTACAATTGTTATCTGTAACACTGTCACTGGTTGTTTGCCCTAGTGAGGCATAGATCTGCAACCAAGACCTTCCAATCCTGCCTATGCAAAGCCATTCTTTCCAGATCTGTCCACTCTCTCCCCATTTTTTCCTTCGGGGTCCTTCCTCGGCTACCGAGATATAATTTTCCTGGTTGTAGTTTCTGTAGCTATCTAGTGTTTTTTACGGGATGGGTATCTGGCCCCACGTCAAACCTCCTTAGTCACCTCTTGTGGCAGGTAACAGTGGTTCTATTCTTCACACTCCTAATTTGGGCTCAAAATTAATTACTATGACAAAGTGCATCAGAATATCTTTCAAACGGCAACCTGCAAGTTATGTAGCAGGAAATGCATGATCATCAGCTGTCAAACAACCATATATTTGTTTTTCCGCTGCTACGAATTCATGTGTAGCCATTGCATCTTTCACAGATTTTTGCATGAAGGTTTGCTTTCCTTATCACGGGTGTCCCTAACCATTCAGACGAATTTTACTCTAACTTCAGAAGTGCTTGTAATTTAGTTTCCCAAGTTAAAGAATCAGGGTTTCCTTTAGTCCAGCAGCTTAACCCTGGTGCTCCAAAAAGTTTTGGCTTAAACTGGTTTAGAATCCTGTAGTTTCCACAGGATGCTGTCATTAGCCCAGTATGTCATCAGCTTTGCTTTCTGGAAAACCCCCATGTTTCTATTATTACCGGGAATATTTTATTGTATTTTTAAACATTTATACGCATCAGAAATCTATACTATCACATAATATTGGTTGACCACATTTATTTTAAGTTACATCAAGAGATAGTTAATTTATTGAAATGTTTATGTGTGATTTGTACTTAAATTACTGTACATATGATAGGCAGTACAAATTTTTAATAGCTATGAAATTTTTAGTATGGTTGAAGCATAGACAAGGCTACAATGTCAGAAGTTTATACATTTTAAAGTGCATAATGTAGCTGGTTTTATACAAGTGTTTTTTTTAAATTCCATAAATATTCAGTTTTGAGCACAACCACTTTTAATACATAACAGCTGATTCTCTGTCTGCACTTAAACTATAATAACATTTCAGCAAATGATGAATTGAGAAGATTTCTCGGACAGTCTAAGGATGGTAACATTCGTGTGATGAAGATCATTATTGAGAATGGTAAGTTCACATGTAGACTGTTTGGTTATATTATCTTAATTCTCACAATGATCTGTAATACAAGGACTCAGAACTTACATTGCTGAGAATTGTTGCACCGTTGAGGCGCAGAGAAAGCAAGCTGCGCGAAAAGATAGAACAGACAACACCCACAAGTCTAACCTTGATTATGTATGCCCCACCTGTGGTAGGGGATTGTGATTGATTATTGGACTCTATAGTCACCTCCGGAGAGCCGCTGTAGCGTAGTTGTTAGTGAACTCGCTTCAAGGCTGGTGGTCTGGGTTCAGCTCCGCAATGTGCGTGGAATTTTTCTGACCACAACGGCTTCTCAGGTCGACCCAGCCTCAACTGGGTACCAGACATGCTCTGGGAAAGTAAACGAAGCTGTTGTCATCGTTGCTTACGATAGTCGGCTATTATTATTATTAACATGCATTTCTTCATCCATCTTGTGTCTCCAAGTTTGTGGGCTTTGGGTTATGGGCTTTATTATTATTATGGCACACTTGTCATTTCATTGCATGCTCCGTCGACCGCTGCTACAGCTATCCCAAAGTCCACTTGCTCACTGTACCCATGAGAAGTTGATTAGTATACTACAAAGACGATACGGTCTGGCATATCCAAACTTAACTCCTAATTCTCGCAATCAGTCCAGTGTCTGAGAGTCGCCCATATCACATAAATGAGCACAAACTGCTTTGATTACATTGGCTCTGTACATACTTCTGCCAGCTTTAGTCAGTGCTTTGTTTGCAAGAAAGTCAGCATGTTCGTTTCCCTTCCGCAGTAATGTGGCTCAGTACCTCTCTGCAAAAAAGCATGACATCCATAGCTCCTGCAATAATCCTAGGGATCTCTGCAAAAATACATGGTGAACATAACAGCGCCATGCTCATGGATCTGAAGCAATGATCTATAGGAATGTAAGACAACTATGTCAAAGACCCTAAATAGGTAAAGAGTAAAAACCCCATAAACATTGGAGTTGTTGAATAAATAGACAACTACGTAACCACAGAGACCCCCATAAACATTGGAGTTGTTGAATAAATAGACAACTACGTCAAACTAACAGAGAGCACTCTACCCATAAACATTGGAGTTGTTGATAATAAAATAGACAACTATTTTCCAACAAGAGTAATCACTATTGCCCAAGATTGTTGGAGGCTTATTTGTGCACTAGAATAAAAATAATGAGATTCATAAGGATATCTTGTGTATAGAGCTAAATTTCCACAAAAGAGATGTGAGACTACTGAAAGTAGGCTCTAAGAACTTTTGATATCAGAATTAGATGTTCCTCCGAAGTCAGAGATGGCATGCCTGTGTGGTGAGACACTGATAAGGAAAGCAGGCTTCAAGAAAGTCATTCAAAAGTGCCATACCAAACTGACTACTCCTGAATTCATAGCGGGTGAACACAAGAAGAGAAGAATGGAAGATATTTTTCCCACCTTTTCAAAATCTTGCCTAAAGAAAGCTGTAACTTATACGCAATCTCTCTGTGGTTACTAAATCTGTTTTATCGTGAAGCTAACAGTATTCCAGCATCAAATATATATAGTTGTTGTATTTTATTTAAATTGTTATCTGTATGGCTTTTTTCCTCTTTACAGATAGTCAGTTGGCAAGTTATTTACTGTGACAATCTCTGAGTTTGCGCTTGTCTCTCTTGCCTTTCAGCTCTTCCCTAAGTCTGTGTTCAAAAGATTCTTTACCTTTGCGTAATGTTGCTTTCCACATAACTCGGTCATCAGCTAATTTTTCCCATTTGTTGGGACCTATAGAAAATGTTCTTCATTGAAACCTTGCAGGCAGTCCAGTTTACAACAGTGATCATCATCATCGTCATGTGCCTTGCCGGCTGACGTAGATGATAATGGATCGTCACAAATGTGTGTCCCGAGTACTTGGCTATCAGTTTTGATACTAACAATCTTCCGTGCAATGAAGCCAGACTGTCCAGTAGTTTTGCTCTCTTTCTTTCTCTTCTCTCATAGAACAATCGGGATAATTTTCCAAAGATCTCTGATCTCAATGTAGGTGAGATCAGGTTACTAGTCCTATCCAAGACAGACAATAAAACATGGGTGCCATATTCTAGTTATTCATGTAATAAAAAACTTGACAGTTGAAAATCAATAATAGTAGGCTGCAAAGTTGCCTGGGCAAAATTGATAAAGAATATTAAAATAAAATTCCTACTAACATTTTCACCATCTTCAAAATTGTATCTAGAACTTTCACTTCTTCCTGTGTAAGAAAGAGATTGATGGACATCAGAGATAACAGAGGCAGGAAATAACACTGTTTATGAAGTGCACACAAAAGCTTGTTCTAGAAATCTCTTCTTATCTTGATGCAGTGAGGCAAAACAAGATCAGAGAAAAGAAGAAGACAGATCAAAGCAACAATTAGATGTTTAAATCAATTTGTCTCGTCTACCATTGATTTTGCTGATTTTCAAGAAGTTTTGCAGTGGTGCTTTCTTTTGTATTTCTGTTTTCCTTAACTTTCATATGTTCAAAAAAATTATTAATTCATTTTTATACAAATATTAATTTTAACAAAAATGTTATTGTATTTATTTCCAGAAGAGCTAGTGTTGTCCACAACTTCTGATGAACTACATGGCTCATGGGAGGAAGATATCCTTATATATTTGCTGATGTTATCATCTTTCTTATTGTTTTACATTTGTCAGTTGTTCATTATTTCAACAATTTAAAATCCATCACAACCGTCACACATTTTTTTTTTACATACATATATGTATATTCTTATTATTTTGATTATCAATCTATGACTTTTTGTGGGGACAAAAAAAATATATTAGAAGATGTATATTTATTAAATCCGGTTGAATATTTGCATTCTAAATACAAACTGTATGTAATCAGTTATCAGTATGTAATAGTGTCATCAAGTTGTAGCATGTCCCTTGCAGAACTTCACTTTCATCATAGACCACCTGAAAAGCTCTCTGTCTCTTGCAAGTTCTCCTGCCTCTTTCAGTGTCATGTTCAATATTTCTTTAATGTCCTGCTGTGACCTTCAGCTTGGTTGTCCCTTGCTTCATACTTCAGGAACCATGCCTTCCATTATGGTTCTCTCCAAACAACTGTGACGTTTAACATGTCCAAAATATTTAATCTTCCTGAACATGATGTAATTTATGAGCCAAGGCTCCTTGATCCATGATGTTCTAAGCACTTATCTGTGTTCTTTAATGTTTGTGTTATGGTCCACGATTCACATCCACATGTTGCTACAGGGAATATGCATGTTCTCAGAAGTCTTACTTTTGTTTCTTTGCTTGTGTTGTAATAGTGTACATATATCAATTCGAAAAGATAATAGAAGGTAACATAATTATTTATAATAAACTTGTATATGCACTAGATTTAAACCCACTAGGCAAGAGAAGAATGGAGATGTTGTATATATATATATATTTATGAGAGTGTGAAATGGATGGCTAGATGCAATGTGAATGTACAGATACTGCTACATAAATGAAGATAAAGAATCACTTATATTGCTTGTTTCAAAACATCAAAATGAAGAAAACCTATCATGAATTCACTCTTCAGAAATCAAACTAGAGAAATGATTACTATTTTTATTCTCAATGAAGACATTTTTAATCAAATGGAAGCATTATTATGTATGCGACTCCACTAGCTCCTACCTTGTAGTGGTGGAGAGCTTACGTACATCTATGATCTGGATGGAAATGTATGTTGACAGGAGCTTTGCTCCTGGTAGGGACACACATGTCGGACAGATTGAAGGATAGAGGGTAGATCAAATGTGACTTCCGGATTGGGAAAGGGCTGACAACCCATTACTGTAAACAAAATTAATATTGCGGAGACGTAAACAAGAGATACCTTTGTTGTATTGAACTGAAATGAGTGAGATCAGTCAGGAAACTGATTTCATGAAGGAGGGACATCAAACCTGAAAAGAAGTCTCTATCCAGACGACTAACCTTTTATCACTCAAATCCACATCTAAGATGGAGAAGGATTGGACATGTATGTTGTATGCCAGTAGGAGCATTGCCTAGAACAGATTTCTGGTGGACAATGAATGTGTAAAGAAGGCTTGGTGTGACAGGAAACATGAAGAAGAACTAGAGTTGAAAGACTGGTCTGACATGGGAAACATTTAGTGCAGAGGCAACAGAAAAGCAACACTGGAAATCTCTTGAGGATGTCTTGTGTGTAAAACAGGATACAAAGAGAATATAGATATGTTATACATGCATAATGAGAGGGGAAACTTTGATCCCAACAAAAATGACCTGATCTGATTGTACTCTGAGCAATGTTCAAGCAGTGCATTCAAAACAATATACACTTAATATTTTTGGCAGTAACTCACAAAGAAAAAGAGAGAAAATAATAGTCAAGTAACAAGTTTGATATCATTAAATATCTGATAATGGACAAGTTTGATTTCATTAAATATCTGATAATGGACAAGTTTGGTATCATTAAATATCTGATAATGGTCAAGTTTGATATCATTAAATATCTGATAATGGACAAGTTTGGTATAATTAAATATCTGATAATGGTCAAGTTTGATATCATTAAATATCTGATAATGGACAAGTTTGGTATTAAATATCTGATAATGGTCAAGTTTGATATCATTAAATATCTGATAATGGACAAGTTTGATATCATTAAATATCTGATAATGGTCAAGTTTGATATCATTAAATATCTGATAATGGACAAGTTTGGTATCATTAAATATCTGATAATGGTCAAGTTTGATATCATTAAATATCTGATGATGGACAAGTTTGGTATCATTAAATATCTGATAATGGTCAAGTTTGATATCATTAAATATCTGATAATGGACAAGTTTGGTATCATTAAATATCTGATAATGGTCAAGTTTGATATCATTAAATATCTGATAATGGACAAGTTTGGTATCATTAAATATCTGATAATGGTCAAGTTTGATATCATTAAATATCTGATAATGGAGAAGTTTGATATCATTAAATATCTGAAAATGGACAAGTTTGATATCATTAAATATCTGATAATGGACAAGTTTGATATCATTAAATATCTGATAATGGTCAAGTTTGAGGTCATTAATAAATATCTGATAATGGGCAAGTTTGAAATTATTAAATATCTGCATTATTTTTCCATAACTGTGTGACATTATGATCAGTTGATTCTACCTCTGCTGGATGAGAAAATGCCTTGTTACATCCTCTTCCGATTTGATTCCAAAAACAGTGCAGGCTATGAGTGGCTATTTATAGCATGGGCTCCAGATTTCTCTCCGGTAATTATATTTCATTTAATGCATGAAAACATGACTATTCATATTTTGAAATGTTTATATATAGTTTGAGTAACAGGTTTGAATATGTGTTCACATGGTAATAGGAAACATTTTAGGGCTGTTAGAAATTTATTGTTGTATTCTATATGTGGTGTGAAAGAAGTGAAATTCTTCACTTCTGTTGAATCCTTTACTTGATAAAGGCCTTTTGGTTGAAATGTTACTGTATTGTTATTATTTTTGTGTCTGGTAAAACTACAGTACTTTGTTTTTACGTGTTTCGCCATTGCTACATTGTTTTACTGCAGTTTTAGTTCTGTAATACTTATATTACAAAGCACATATATGTTTTTCCACTGCCTTGTTAATTATCCATGGTTCACACCCATATATTGCCACTGCGTATATGCATGCTCTTAGTATTCTGATCTTTATGTTTCTATCAGTTCCATTCAATACTGTTTTTAGTTGTTTAATTTGTTGTATTGCCGTGTTTGTTCTTCTTTTAATTTCCAGCTGTTTCTGGCAAATCTATAAGATCACAAAGATGATGTATACTCACACCATTTGGGTCTGTCAGGTTTCCCCAAAGCTGAGTTTTTAGGTCGACTGGGTGTGGCCACATGCTTATTCTCAGCTCACCCAGGACAGTCTTGCAGGACATGCTCTGGTGTCTGTTCTGTCTGCTGACACTGTCAGAGAGCTGTTATTCCTAGTCTATACAAGTTTCTGTTGAGTCTGCAGTGTCCGGTATGTTGGTAAAATATAATGACCTGGTCTGTTCTGCTTAGGTAATTGAGGAAGTCTTTTCCATAATTATATCCAGTGTTTGTCTTTCAGTCTACTGCAGATTTTCTCTGTATGAGGTTTTGTCTTCAGTCTCGCAGATTTTCTGTATGAGGTTTTGACCAAATGGTAGAAGAAGAAGGAGAAGGAAAAGACAGTAATTGTAAATTGGTTGGTCAGTTTGAAATGACTACAATGTTTGAACTAGGACATGACAGTAATGAAGTTTGATGCATTTATAATTATTAAGGCTGTAACCCTTTAGATCTTAAGTCTAATATTCTCTATCTTTTGTATAAACATATCTGCTTTATTGTGAGGTCAGCATTCATATTGTTTCAATCTATATTCTCTACCAAGATTAATGATAGCTTTTGTAGAAGTTGGCCATGCTTCAATCTATCAGGATTCATTCTTCTCATTTGTAACTGTTCCTTTTTTGTTGCCCGCTTTAATTCAAGCGTAGTCTTGGCACTTCTGACTGATTTTTGCATGAAAGCTTGCTTTCCTTATCACCAGTGTCCATCATCATTCAGGTGAGCCTTACTCTGACTTCAGATGTACTTGTAACTTAAAGTGCCAAGTAATGGATCAGGTTTCCTGTAGTTTAGCTGTGTATCTGTCACATCAAGAAATTGCCAAGTAAGGATTAGTTCAGTTGTGTATCATGTACACATCAAGAAATTGCCAAGTAAAGGACCAGGGTTTCCTTTAGTTCAGCTGTGTATCATGTACACATCAAGAAATTGCCAAGTAAAGGACCAGGGTTTCCTGTAGTTCAGCTGTGTATCGTGTACACATCAAGAAATTGCCAAGTAAAGGATCAGGGTTTCCTGTAGTTCAGCTGTGTATCATGTACACATCAAGAAATTGCCAAGTAAAGGATCAGGGTTTCCTGTAGTTCAGCTGTGTATCATGTACACATTAAGAAATATTTGGACCAAGTGGCCTTGAACCTCAGAATGTGCCATGACGTAAGTCACTACTGATATTTTTACAACTATATCTGCACAGTTTTGAATAGGCCAGTATGAGTTCTGTTTTGGACAATGTATGGTTGTTGATGCCTCGACTAACAGAGTTGTACCTTATACTGTGCATTCCTGGTTCACAGATCTACATTAGTTGAACAAGTACATTGTCTTTCCTCTGCCATGGAGGATATAGTTGGGAGTTTTACTTTCTTAAGTTGAAATGATAAAGCCATTTCTCAAAGTCTTCAGTACATTAGACAACAGTTTGTAACAAGAAGTCTCTCTTTGATTCCTTCATTTTATCAGGTGAGACATAAGATGTTGTATGCAGCCACACGATCAACGATGAAGTCAGAGTTTGGTGGAGGTCAAATCAAGGATGAACTTTTTGGTACAGTATTGGTAAGACTCTCATTGGATATTTCTGTGTTAAATAAAAATGTGAACGTTCTTTTGTGAATACTAGCAATACAAAAAATGTAATGAGTGTATATTGAACGCGAATGTAGCAACACTAACTGTTGAAACATATTAGCTCTGTGTTTAAATATAGTTGAGACAGAACCTTGCTTGAATTACATTGAGAAACAAAGAATGAAGTGGTTCGGCTACTTAATAAGAATGCAACCATACTCCACTGTATACAGAGTCTTCTACAACAGAACATCAGAAAAAGAAGAAGACCACGGAAAAAGATATAGTTGGCATAGCAGAATCCTGTCACAAAGCAGAAATAAATATCACCCAAGCCCCTAGAGCAAACAAAAACAAAAAACCACCGACACTAGGCAATGACCCGGTAACAGTGTGATGACAAAAGAAGAAGTTGAAACATATCAGTTCTGTGTTTAAACATATTAGCTCTCCATTTGAAATAATAAACGCCTTTTGGTAGAAATGTTGATTTAGTTAAATGTTTCACTTTGTTAAAAAACAAAACAATCTATCTAAGTTCATGTTTGGATATTTCATAGCTCTGTTTCAAAAAGTAGTTCTTATTGAAGTTTTTGTTACAATGATATTTACACTTCCCATTGAAATCTGATGTTTGTATCTCCCAATTACCTGTCATAGTTCATAAGTACGGTTCCAATTCACTGCAACGGGTCACCCCATAATTGCTCCATTCCTGTGCCAATGAATATCACACGAAATGCTAACACCTGTGAAAAGTTTCCTGTGTGAACTAATTCCAGAATGAAACAGCCGCATACCGCCACAAAAAGCAACCTGCACCGCATAAAATGCATATAGCCGTCGCAATGTAGCAACACAAAACTGTTCATCACTTGAATAGCAATTCTTGTCGAAGGGACATCAATCACAGCAAAATCCAGCTTTCTGCACTCGCAATATAACTGCATACGGTAGATTGATTACCTGTCTCTCCCTCTTAAAATAGCTCCCACAAGAAAATAGTTATAACTAAAGAAGAGAAAACTCAAGCGACCCATAATATAATGATGTTAAAAGAAAATATATTTGCTCTACTATTTTAAGTTCTTCAGCGATTGCACTGTCAATTTGAAAATATAATTGAATGTATATTGAATCTGATTTTAAACAAATGATTCATAGCTAAACAGTATTTGGCTTCTGAATACACATTGTATTAATACACAATCTAAGTATGCTTTAGTGTGTGGGTTAACTCTAAATTTGGCTATGATTAGTTAGGTGTTGTTACTGTGCTGTGTCAACTTCTTACTGTGCTGTGTCAACTCCCTTGTAAAGATAGATAACTTCATGACTTGCTTATATTTGATTTTCCTCAGAGTGATGTCTCCTTGTCTGGATACCATAAACATGTTCATGCATCTCTTGCCCCTGCCCCTCTGACAATGGCTGAGGAAGAGCTTCAATACATTCGACAAAATGAGGTCAGTCATGATTTCTTATGCCCTGTTGGCTGTGTACAATTTGTTTCCAACACAAATAAATTACTCCCTCTTATTAGGTCACATATGATGACATACTTGGTAAACAATGCCATAAATGAAAACAAGTGCAGGCATTGAAGAGAGGCCAATCCTGGATGGCTGAGGCAGAGGATGTTATTAAAGAGGTCTGTACTCTAGACAAGCTGAGGCATGGGGAAGAATGGATACATGTATCAGAGGATATGATTGATTACACCAGGATTGTCAGTACACTTGGGTGCTGCTGCATAGAATGGGCCCCTGGCGTCACCAATGCAAACATCGCACCTACAGTATCCTGATCAGCGCAGATCAGGATACCAGATCAGTGTGAGTTCATGCAACAAAACGGAAGCACACTTAATGAGGACTTCCGCCTTCGAAGCAACAACATCGACCATGACTGTGATCACCGCTCCAGTGCTCTCTCATTGGTGGCTGAGCAACAGGCCACCCATACCATTATCATCTCAGACTCAATGAATATGCTTCAAAGGATTGAATCTGGAAGTTTGCACGCAGTATGGGTGGACAGCATTCTGATGTCACAACTCAAGACACTGACTTGGCTGGACATTATGGAGTGCAGGGTACGAACGTGCTTTCTTGCAAACAATGCCCCGGCTCGAGCTGGCAGAAGTATGGACAGAGCCAATGTCTTCAGTGTGGTGCATGCTCATTTACATGATATGGGCAAATTTCAGACACTGTACAGATTGTGAGAATTTGGAGTTGAGTCAATGTCATGTTCATGGTAGAAAGTGGAAGATATATACTAATCAACTTCTCATGTGTATGGTGAGCATGTGGACTTTAGAATGACTGCTCACCCGAGTGGTTACCTGGGCCCAAATTGAGCTGTAAAGAATAGAACCACTGTTACCTGCCATGCATGTTATAAGAGATGACTAAGGAGGTTGGTCGTGGGCTAGCTACCCACACCGTAAAAACACTAGATGGCTACAGGACGGAGAGCAAACCGAGTAAACGCTGGCTGAAACCGGACTCATCGCCGAAGGATAAGCACCAGGGCTCTAAATGGTTCTGAAGATGTGACATAAAACACACCAATGCTACTGTTGCATGAATCAGATTTCCACATGAATAGAATTTATGGGCAGGTCTGGTACATCGGTCTGGGCGTGATCAAGAGAAGAATGACTGCTGCAGCGGATGACGGATCGCGCATGGGAATGCCTAATGTGCCATGATGTTGATCGCATAACATAATACGTGGTAAACGTATAGGCACTTAGTCTCTTCAGATAATGAAAAGTATGCATGATGATGATGATTTCTGTAGCTTACTGGTTATATATACATATTGAGTAGTATGTGCTTATTCATCATGCCATGGGAACTAACAGCAGCCATATGCTTCGATATATGGAGGGGAACTGAGCACCTATAGGTTTGCCTGGAGTACGGTGATGATGGTTTAGTAAACTATAACTATTTAAATAATCATTGTGTTTTTGACATGTTTCGATGAAATTTCATTTTTGGATACTTTAGGTAAATGCTCACATTAATGTTGACACAAAGTCACAGACAATGCAAGGTGTTTCATTTCCTCTGACCTCTGATGCTGAGCGTGCCTTGTTATCTTTCAAAGATGGTGCTATTAACTATGTTCAATTGGTGAGTGTGTGTACATTTTGTTGTCTTAAGGAGCAATATTGTGTGTGGGACTTCAAATGTGGGAAATAAGTTCACATCATGAGAAATAGGTCTGAAGAACGGTTTGTTTATAATCATGATAATATTAGCTTTTGTCAGTCATTATATAGGAAAATGCACTCTGAAGGAATAATAGGTAAAAAAAAAGAAATCATTTTTTATACCATGAGGTATATTGGGTAATATGGTTTTTGGACCTACATTTTTCATTGAGCGTTTGCACACAGTATGTGATATGGTCAACATCATGCAACTGTCTTTACTCACCATTCCTTTTCTGATACCCACTTGAGACTAGGTTGATTTTAGAGCTGTTTCGTTTGAAAACAAATTCTACCCTCGCTGTGCAATTGAACCTGGGCCATGCACTTAAGAAGCTAGTACACTAACCATTATGTTGTTGTAGCTCTCCTCAAAGACATGACAGTTGTATAATTGCTGAATGTATCTAAGGGAAGATGACAACAACTAGGTGGTAAAATAATTGTATAAGCTTGACCGAGTGAGGAAGGAAAGATGATAATGCAATAAATATATAACATTCATACATGGGGTGGTCTTAGTGCTAGCTAAACTGTTGCCATGCGTTCTGAAGGTCATGAGTTCAAATCCAGACCGCACCGTTCTGTTCACAAGTGCATTTTTTGCATAGACTCCTAGGATTGTTGCCGGAGCTACCGAATCGTGCTTTGCGCAAAACACTTGGCAGGTGGCGTGGCACTTCTGTGGAGAGCAACCAACCTATATGGGTTAAAACCCTAGTGCAGTGAAGTCAATCCTTTAGCTTTAGACACTTTGACCATACATACATGCTAGACATGGAGACTATAATTGTTCTTTTAAATTCATTAAGTGACATTTTCTTGATTTTGTCAATGTCATCAGAGCCTTGACCTAGTGAAAGAAGTGGTAGTTTTAGGAACAACAAATACCATCAATGCCAGTCAGCTAGTTTCATACATTCCCACTGAAAGTGCAAGGTACCACCTCTTCAACTTCAGTCATACACATGAGGGAGATTCTATTAACAATATAGGTAAGTCAGCTTTTCAAGTAGCATCATCTTGACATTGAAGATTGTTTGTAAATTAGCTACAACATTTTCAGGCAGTATTTTTGTTTGTCTGATAAATTCTCACAGAGAGTTATCTGTCCATCTTTTGTTTTTCAATGTTTCAGAAGTTTCATATCACCCATCCTTCTCACAGACAAACAGATCTTTAAAACAAAACTAAATAAATAATTTTGACTGAGTTTGGTCATAGGGAACATTGGAAGCAAGGTCAACAGAAAAATGAGTAATCTGAACCCCAATGACATCATCAAGAAGCTTACATTGGAAGATCAGAATTGAACACTGAACCCAACACACGTTACTTAGTAATCACATGAATCGATCCAGTGATTTAAAGAGTTTGGAGTTACCCACTGTACACGTAGAACTGAATACCTGAGGGGCATAGTGAGAAGTGTGTTTAACCAGCAAGCCACTGGAACCATCAGTATGCATACCCTTCAAGATCTGTTATGGAAGACTGAGCACCTATGAGTCTGCCCGGAGTGCAATGACATTGGTTCAGAAAGCAATCACATGAACTGACTTCAACTACAATACACTTCAAAGTGTCAGCTGTGTGTATGATCATATTTTCATGATGAAGTCTCCTTTGAACCCACCTGCAAGTCTAGTTCTGTGGCACTGTATCTCCCATGGTTCTGCTAGATTGAACATTAAGGACAACTTTACACATTGTAAATCATGTATTTTTATTTCCTCCAGTGCGTCACGAGATAATATATATTAGATGAGTGGTTTCAAACCTTTGGGTTGCGTTGCAGCCCACTTTATGGTTGTGTATGTAGGGACAGAGGGGGGGTCTGTGAGATTATTTTTAGCTGCGGTTGATATAAAATTTTGTTAACATTTTATTTCAATATCTCTATCTACTTCATGTCCTGGTTGATACATATGAGCTTACACAAAAGATTTCTATTTTTGCCGTTCTGTCTCCTTGCTATTAGTTTCTTACCTCATCAAGCCACAATCTGTCATCTTTGTGTAGTTGATTTCAATATGGCTACACTATATATCCTACTAGTTGTTGTAATGCTAGTATTTGATAAGTCCTTCCTTCCTTGTGCTATTTGATAAGTGAAATGAGGGGATGCACATTTGACTGAAGCAAGTACTTAAACTCATACTGTCAGTTGGCTTTCTGCAACACTATTATAGTTTTCCACAGAAAACAAATATTGTGGGTAGTTATGTATTTACACTTTTATTTATTTTATTCATCTTCAAATAGCTTGTCTTGAGCAGAACTTTGCCACCCTAAAAGTCCTTTGGAATTTCTCTCTCTCATAGGCCAGATACCCCTCCTATGCAGCCATCGTGTTCAAACCATCAGTTACATCCTGAATTCATCTTCTCTGTGATCTTCCTCTTTTTGCTAGAATGCCTCCTTCCATGATCATCTTCTCCAACCCTTTGTGTCTGTTTATGTGTCCAAAAATGCTTCAATTTTCTTATTTGTATCATCAGCCAGTTTTCTTTGATTATGAGCTCTTTCTGGATAGACCTGTTTTTTTCTCTTCTCTGTCCATTATATACTGGGGACTCTTCTGTAACACTTATACTCAAAAGCACATGTAGGTTTTTTCATTGCCTTGTTAAATTAGTTTTATTATTGGTATTAATAGTTGTATTATTTTTATGAAAATTGTATGCCTAATATTTAAAATACAAATTAATACAGTCTTGTCTCCAGGACTTCCCCTTCAAGTTTAGAACTATACTTTTGTTCATGTTTTCTATAGGAAAATCAGTTTTTATTTACCCTATTAAAAAAGTCATTTTGTGGGTCATGATGTTTAGCCATTATAAAAGTGTGGTAGCTATTTGAAATAGCTGAGAATCACTAGAGTAGATTGTGATCACAGATAGTGAAGTTGAACACACTCTGTGCTTGTGACATGGAAATTCTGGTGTTTAAGGTCAGCTTGAGCATTCTGTGCATACACTGATACTACTTCTATTGTTGTCACTATGTTACCGGTTATTGTCCAGTGTCATTGTTTTCTGTTGTCTTACCTGCTTTACTGGATTGTTGATAGTTATTTTTGCTCTTGGACAGGATTCTGATATGCCATCTAACCATCTTTATCTTGGTCTACCTCTCGCTTTCTTTCCTGATGTTCTGTTGTAGAAGACTCTGCATACAGTGAAGTTTGGTTGCATTCTTATTAAGTGACCAAACCACTACATTCTTTGTTTCTCAGTGTACTTGGGAATCTAAATTACAAGTGCTTCTTAAGTTGGAGTAAGGTTTACCTGAATGTGAGCGACACTGGTAATAAGGATAAATGAGTTAGAGACACCTTATTAAATGGCATGACTACTCCTGAATTCATTGCAGGCAAAAAAATACTGAACAAAACTGTCATAGTTTAACCAAGTGAATGTGATTGCATTATTTTATTATCATAATTATTATTTGTCTTGTTTGAGTTTGTGACATTTTGTATTTATTTTGTTGCTACAGTTTATTTGTTTGAACATTTACCATTTGATATCCAAATCTACTGCCATCATTGTCTTCCTACCCAGACTTCTATCCCTTCCACTGCATGTTCTAATTACTTCAATTTTATGTTTCAGTGTTTATTTATTCCATGCCTGGTTACAAGTGTTCCATCAGAGAAAGAATGTTGTACTCTAGTTGCAAGTCTCCATTGGTTGATCAACTGACTCAGATGGGCATCCAGATTGAGAAAAGGGTACTTAAAAACTGTTAATAAAACCTAGTACTGTGAGGTTTCTAACTCATCAAATTCATCATCAAATAGCTTGTTCTGAGCAAAACTTCAAATAGCTTGCCCTAGGCAGAACTTTGCCACCTAAGTCTTTCTCTCATAGAGCTTTGCAGCCATCATGCTCAAATCATCAGTTACATCCTGAATCCATCTTCTCCGTGATCTTCCTCTTCTTCTTTGCCACTTATCACATTAGTGCAACATTATATGCAGTGGGATTTCTTTACTAACTGCAGATGTGATGTTATTGATAACTTACATCTACCCTGATTGATTGATTTTTTTCCCCGATCCAGAACACTTGAGCTTTCAGCTCTTTGGCTCAGCGACATGGACATTTAACGGTTTGGTGCCACGAACACCGTAAATCTGGGAACTTGTGGCTTTTCTGCCAGCCTGAATTGAACTGAACTCGGGTTGTGCAGATGATTGATAAGACCAGCATCATTGCACTTTGGTAGATCTCTGCCCCCACAAAGGAAGATAGTGGCGTCATACAAACATCATTGCACCACAGAAGTCGCGATGTAATATTTCTTCTTTGAGAACTCATATCGACCACTTGTTAACCGCTCTGTGATTTGTATGTGATCTGACCTAAGAGGAATGTACGTTGTGTCAGTTATGCGCCTACAAGTAGGCCAGCACATCCGATTTACCGATGCTTTTATTTACTAGGTAGCTTCCTAGATCCTACATCAGTCACCTCTTATGACATGCCTTGTAGGTTGCAGTGGTACTGTTCTTTGCTTCCTTTCGGTTTCGACATCACACAGGCAGTAATATTTCAAAATGCATTATTTGTCTTTAGACATAGGTCAACTCTGACCAGCTTCACTATGACCAGTCAGATCTGAAACCATGGATATGGTATAATACAGTAGATATGGTACTATAAAGTAATACGTAAGAACAAAGTACTTTAGTTTTACAAAATACAAAAATAGTGACGATATACGCAACTTTCGACAAAGGCTTTATCAAGCAACGATGCAAAGGAGTGCGGATTACAAAATACCATATGACGACTAATCGAGACACTCAACGTTCTAATGAAAATATGGTAATGTTAGGAATTCATTAGACGTTTGAATGTCTCAGTATGTACTCCATATGTAGTATTTTTGTAATCCGTCACTCCTTGTATCGTTGTTGATAAAGACCTTTGTCAAAAGGTTTTTGTATTTTGTAAAACTAAAGTACTTTGTTCTTATGTGTTTCGCTACTTTACATAGTTTTACTGCAGTCTTCCCTATTATCGATTTATAAAGTAATATGAACAATGCATGATATCTTCACTGACAAAACATTTTAAAAATCATGTGTGTTTTAACTTATGTTTATGGAATGTGACTTCTTCTTCTTAACTCCCTTAAGCATAATGCATCATCATATTTCCTCCGACCAGATCTAGAGCAAGCCAACTTAGTTCATTCCAGGTGACTGTCGCTTCTTATCTTTCTCTGTTTACAGTTAGTCTCTGTGGCTACCAGGTTATGCCTTTGCCTTGTGTTCTGAAGGTCATGGGTTCGAATCCGGAGAGTTATGTTCACAAGTGAATTTTTTCCAGAAATGCCTAGAATTGTTGCCAGAGCTATAGAGTTTGTGCTATACTTTGGGCAGGTGGCTTGCCATTTCTGTGGAGAGGGGCCAAGCCATATGGGGTCAAACCCAGTGCAAAAAGCCAATCTTTAGACATTTGGTTGGTCACCATGTCTTCTCCCCCACCTCCAAGATTCATTTCAGAGCCACGTGTAGGTTTCTTGGTGTTCTCGTTCTTAATGTATGTCCTAACCACTTCCATCTCTTCCTCTTTATTCCCTTGTTGGTATATGTGCGGTCATGTTGACTACAAAAGATATCATTTCTACATATTTATTGTTTTTCTTCGTGAAGAATATATTCTTTACAAAACTTTTGTCTTTCACAGATTTAAAAATAAAAATATTTAAAAATAGGGGAACTATCTTAAAGCAACAAAATATAAATCAACAGATGACAATTAACAATATGATTACAGGTTGAAGGAGAGAGATTCTCCTAGCTAATTTTAATGTTGACAGGAATTTAATTTGTAAAATGGCTTATCATGTTTCATCCATAATTATTTTATCCTGCAGATTGAAGTAGATGACCCTGCTGAGGTTACTGAAAAATTTATATATGATGAGATACACCCAACAAAGAATGCTGTCCGCCAGGCTTTTGCTAAACCAAAGGGACCAGCTGGAAGGGGACCAAAACGGATGACAAAAAATCAAGATTAGCATTTTCTGTCGATCTTGACCTTTATTTTATACCTAGATGCTGATTTTATGCTCATATGATGATTTTAACTAGGATGTATTTACATGTCATCAAATTTTGGGGTTAGGATACAAATGCTACAACTCGAAGAACTTATTTGTGTTGTATATTTGATTTGATGAATATCTGCTCCAGCATTCTTGTGAATGTTGTGTTGTATGTGTAGTTGTTGGTCTGATTAAATGTTGCATGATGTTGATGATTGTTGTGGTCTGTCTGAGTGGATGTTGTTAGTGTCTGGATGAATGCTGTTGGTGTCTTGGCGAATGCTGTTAGAGTCCGCCTGGGCGAGTTCCATTAGTGTCAGACTGTTGAATGCTGCTAGTGTTTGTCTCTGTGAATCCTAATAGTGCCTGGTTGATTGCTGTTAGCGTCTTGAGTGAATACTGTTAATAGCCGCCCATCGCAAGCGATGATAACAACTTCCTCAGATGTGTGTTGTTGCACCTCTCTGGTGTGTGTGGAGGTGACTGCAAACTTCCATGTTGGACAATGTGAGGAATGTGTGTTCTGTCTGTTCTTGCAGCTTGTTTTCTCTGCTCCTCAGTAGTACAATGATTCTAAACTATTTGAATTCCTCTTGTGAATGCTGTTGGTGTCTGAGTGAATACTGTTGGTGTCTGAGCGAATGCTGTTGGTGTCTGAGCGAATGCTGTTGGTGTCTGGGTATGAGATCATGAAGGTGCTTGTTACTGTTTATAAAATGTTATAAATTTATTGATTTCAATTTGATCTAATGGCTCCATCATGTCAAAATATAATCAGCATTTTTTTCTCATAGAAAACAGAATGAACCTTATATGGAACCAATACTCTTTTGTGCATGTAAATCGTGGACAATTAAAAGACAAACAAAACAATTAATTTCAGCAGCAGAAGTGCAGCTACCGGTGAGAATGTTATACAGAACATTGACATCCAGAAAAAAGACAAATATTATTTTTTTTAAAATGGAGAAATATATTTAGTCTAAAGTTGAAGAAGGAAGGGATGGATGGGGATTTTGACAATAAAAATATTGAAAGTGAAAGAAGAAATTAGAAGATATGTAAGGGCATAACAATTTCTTGGAAAACAACAAATGTCTGGAATAGTGAACAGACCAGAAACTGTGAAGAAAGATTACTGTGATTTCAGTTAGGTAGATGATACCTCATCATGGTTGCATGATCTACATTCATCCACTCCCTAAATTGACCAATTATATGGATACCCTACATACGCCAATGAAATGAAACATGGCCTCATGAATGAAGTTTACAGAGCAAGTTATGGAGAACCTACAAGAAACTCTGACATGTAACTGTAGAGACAACTAATCCCATGGTTTAGACGAACATATGAAACTGATCGCAGAGAAGAAGATATGGATGTAAACTAATAGATGCACAATTAAAATGTAGTATAAACAGGATCAGAAAGCCATTGCAAACTACTGAATGTATATGTGGTGCCTAGAAAACCTACGACTCATTTACTTTTCTTAATGGCAACGTCCTGTAAAGGATAAGCCACAATTTTCATAAATGGATTAAGACTTTGGTGTATAGAAATATTGGATTGGATCAAATATAGTAGGATATATTTCTATGATATTGTTTATAGAAGTCCCCATGACCAATCAGATATGACAATTTATTACAGTAAAACTTATTAGATGTAGTACTATAAATATGTGATTTTCTATTTGTAGAGCTTTAACCAGTATACCATGTGTACACATGTATATGTTCTATTGATGCTTGCACCATCTGTTGTTGCTAGGAAGCTAGAATGATACTAACTAGATCTGAGGATAAAGAACAGATATGTGCAACTTTCTGGTGACTGACCTACCATTGTAAAGGTGCAGCGACTCAGGATGTGATTATCCTCTTGTTTTAGACACATGCCTAGAGTAAAGTGTGGAATATTTTTCTGACTGTAATGGCTCTAAGGTCAATCCAGCCTCAATCAGCAACACCGATGGGATGTTCACTACATCACTCATCGTGTGCCAACCATCAATGCAACATATGCACTTCACACCGTACTCCCCATTATACCTCAAGGTACTCAAGAAAATTCACAGAAGACACCCCAACTCTTCAATATTGAAGAATAAGCTTAAAGAATCCATGTCAATGTACTTATTGTCCAATCTTTTACATGTGAAATTGTCAAATCTGTGTGATTTGTATGTGATCTGAGCCTAAGTGCAATTCTACATGTAGGCCAGCACATCCGATTTCTGCAATGCTTTTTATTTACTAGGGTATCTTCCCTAGGTTGTACATCAATCGCCTCTTACGACATGTATTGTAGGTTGCAGTGGTACTGTTCTTTGCTTCCCTTGTGAAACCCCGGCACCATACAGGCAGAATTTATACAGAAACTCCAGCGATGATTCAGTGACAATCAACTGAACTGTGATTTACAAGCAGTGAAAATAGTAATAAACGTTGCAGTTTTGATTCCCCTTCTATAAAAAAAATATTGGATATATTCTATATATTTATTGATACAAATGATGTTGAATTATTGATCTGTGATTGTATAGTAACATTTCCAGACTGTCACATTATATCAGTTTTACATGGATTGTTGAGTAACAGATATTTGCAGAACTTCATGTAGGTATGGTGACTTTGTTTTGTTTGCTGTTTATATAATTGTATATGTCGTTTGATGAATGTTGCTCTCATCACAGCTCAACTGTTATATTCTCGGTCTTTAGCCTGTGTTCTCACCTTCTCTATCATCATATTCAGGATTTATTTAATGTCCTGTTGCCACCGTCATCTTTGCTGTCCAAAGCCTTGTCTTCCAAGACCAGTGTTCTCCATTATTGCTCTCACTAAACCAATGTAATTTTTACTGTGACAAAAATATTTCAGTTTTCAAGACATGGTATGTTTATGAGTCATTGCTCTTTAATGTTATTATCTTCTACAGTGTTTGTATTTTCTTTCTGATTTGTCAGGCATTCTGATTTGTCCAGGGCATTATACAAATTTCCCATAGCACTTTGCATCAAAAGATTTGATTTTCTTCCTTAATGCTTACGTAGTGGTCCATGATTCACATCCATGTTGCCACATCCACGAAACAAAATCTGTCTGCTCAAAAATGTTTATATCTGCTAAATAGTTAGTTCCAGATTGTTTGCTCTCCCTTTTCCTTGATTCTTGCTCAATATATTTTTCTGTGAGTTTTGTAAATGTACAGATTGAGTGGTCTTGTACTCTAGTATTTGTCTTTGTTCATTGCAGATTATCTCAAACTTCTTGTTAAGACAAAGTTCACAGTCTCACAAATCTTCTACCCAGTTGTAACTGAAAGGAGTAATTCCACAGCAATAGAGTTGTTGGATGTCCAGATTCCTTTAATTATATGTGTCCTAATTCTATTTTCTGTACTGCAGCCAACAACACACTCCGTCTGCAAGAGATTTAGTTAATCATGTAATAACTTAGTTACCTGTTGTCAGATCAGATGTTTCATCTGCTACAGTAGATGATATTATCTGCAATTATCAAACCCACTACTTAGTAGAAGACTTAAGATGGCTGGGACATGTGAGAAGAAAGGACAATAGTCACATACACCAACAGGTTCGGTTCTGTGAACTTTCAGAAGGGAAGAGGCTCCAAGGTATTCCACTGTATAAGGATATCTGTAGATATCTGTAGGACTCAATAAAGGATTTTCTATTGGCCAACAAATGGAAAACCAAATCTTCTCTTTCATGTCTTTCGACCAATTTTAATCACTCTTGTGATATGTTTGATCTTGCCAAACGTGATCGTTGCAATTGTTGTAGGCCTAAACACAAGACTTCTACATGTTTAGGACATGTGCATCGATTTCAGCCAAACCTCCTTAGTCGCTCTCGACATGCATGGCAGGTAACAGTGGTTGTATTCTTACACCAAATTTGGGCCCCAACCACTCGGCAGGAAAACCAAATGCGACCGTTATGTGGAAAACAACATTACGCAAGGTGCAGAATCAACTTAGAGATGAGCTTGAAGGCAAGATAAACAACTGCAAAGTCAGAATTCTTCAGTTACACACTTGCCAAATGACTGTCTGTAAATACAAAAAAAAAAAAAACTATATAACTTAGTTACCCCACTTCAGCACACCTAGTTTTTAGTTTCACACTAAAATTAAGCACTGAGATTTTTGTTACAGATATAAAAAAAAAAGTTTTATTATTAAAATAGACCAGGGTCATTTCCTAGTGCATAACAGTGAACCTAGCTGTAATCGAGTAACTAGGTCACCAAGTTATGGAAGAGACCTTAGCTAGGATGAAACCTAGTACACTGAGATATTCAAATCCTCATGGCATGACATTATCTGAGATTACTTTTGTATACAAATGAAATTGAATTTCATGACATATTGGCATAAATATGTCACCATTTATTGATATTTAAGAGAGTCAAATAAAACACTTGTCGACAGCTCTTTGGTTCTATGACTTTTGTAACAAAAACTCAAAAGAATTGTATGAGTATTTTGAGATTTGTAATTAGAGGGACACATCATGATCATCTTGCTTGGTTTTCTTCCCACCTGAAACACAAGGATGAAACACAAAGATAATACATCTGTAACTTGTCAATGATTTCTATTTTGAACCATCTGCATCTGTTCAGGGTATTTGCTGGTGCTTCTGCATCACTTTGGGGTATTTACTGGGGCTATTTGTTGAAGACTCTATCTGTACTGTCCAGTCACTGGTTAGTAAATCTATCTGTACTGTCCAGTCACTGGTTAGTAAATCTATCTGTACTGTCCAGTCACTGGTTAGTAAATCTATCTGTACTGTCCAGTCACTGGTTAGTAAATCTATCTGTACTGTCCAGTCACTGGTTAGTAAATCTATCTGTACTGTCCAGTCACTGGTTAGTAAATCTATCTGTACTGTCCAGTCACTGGTTAGTAAATCTATCTGTACTGTCAGTCACTGGTTAGTAAATCTATCTGTACTGTCAGTCACTAGTTGCAAAATCTCTATCTGGACAATTTTATGGTTTACTTTACTTTGACTACAACTGTGTTAGATACCAACTATATATATATATTATATAACTATTTATCATTTAATATTAATCAAATTAAGCTAACCAAATCTGCTGTGACTTTTCCTTCAGAATCTATCATTAACACTGAGAACTCATCAATCTATTTGTCTTCTGTCTGGCTATTTTCATTGTTGATTCCAGTGTTGATTGATTGACAGGATCATCATCATTGCACTTCATTGAGTAACCATGTGTGCTCCGATCTCTTTCTTACACAAGATCAACTTAGCAGCAGTGCACCTCCCTTAGCACCGGTGAGTGTGTCAAATAACACTGATTCCGGTGTTCCTTGATAGAAGAATATCAAATCTTGTCACGTCTCAAACCACTATTAGTCTCTCACAGTATGTCTTTGTATTGTCCATAGCTCTCAACAAAAAGATTATGAAGGTCTTGGTTTGTTATTGAATACTCTGCAGAATGTTATCATTTCCATTGTTCAGATTTCCTTCAGGTGGTCAGCGACCCATATCCAAATCTCAAAAGTATATATATAAAGATGGATGTGATTAAAAAACAAATATATTCTAACAAATATTATGACTTTTCTAATCAGACAACAATCTCAGTCTTAAAGTATTGATATCCTGCTGATGCAGCCTAGAAAGAAAGAAATATGTGACAGAAGTTTCAGTTATAAATATCAATTGTTGAGATATTGTTTATGTGATGTGTTGTTATATGAACTGATAACATGATTCCACAGCTTCAGGTCTGTGTGCTGTTTACAGCTTTCTTAAAGGAGACGCACTAATATCCACATGTGACTTGCTTATTTTGTTTATTTGTGAGAATTGATGTTTAGTCTCTGAATTTACTTTTGTAATTATGCTTTCCTACTGTCTGTCCTGTGTGCATAATTTCTTATATTTTAGTTCTTCTCTACACAAATCTTCTATTCCATTAGTTCTTCTCTACACAAATCTTCTATTCCATTAGTTGTTCTCTACATAAATCTTCTATTCCATTAGTTGTTCTCTACACAAATCTTCTATTCCATTAGTTCTTCTCTACATAAATCTTCTATTCCATTAGTTCTTCTCTACACAAATCTTCTATTCCATTAGTTGTTCTCTACACAAATCTTCTATTCCATTAGTTGTTCTCTACACAAATCTTCTATTCCATTAATTGTTCTCTACACAAATCTTCTATTCCATTAGTTGTTCTCTACACAAATCTTCTATTCCATTAATTGTTCTCTACATAAATCTTCTATTCCATTAGCTGTTCTCTACATAAATCTTCTATTCCATTAGTTGTTCTCTACACAAATAATCTATTCCATTAGTTGTTCTCTACACAAATAATCTATTCCATTAGTTGTTCTCTACACAAATCTTCTATTCCATTAGTTGTTCTCTACACAAATCTTCTATTCCATTAATTGTTCTCTACATAAATCTTCTATTCCATTAGTTCTTCTCTACACAAATCTTCTATTCCATTAGTTTTCTAAACATGTTTTTTTGTCCTTGACACAAATCTATTACTTTAGTTGTATTCAAATCTTCTATTAGTTGAATGCATTTACGCCCTAGTGGTTACCGGGGCCCAATTTGGGGTGTAAAGAATAGAACCACTGTTACCTGCAACGCATGTCGTAAGAGGCGACTAAGGAGGTTTGGCTGAAATCGGATGCACATGTCCTAAACGTGTAGAAATCTATGCGTTTAGGGGCCTACCAAACCAATGTGCAACGTATACACGTTCTTGGCAAGATCAAACATATCACAAAGAGTGATTAAAATTGGTTGTAAAGAACAACGCAAAGAAGAAGTAGTTTAATTTACTTGTACTCAAATCTTTTATTGTTATTGGTTACTAAATTGACATCATTGAACTCCGGGCAGAACCATAGGTGCTCATTCTCCCCCAACAGTTATCGAAGAGTATGCATACTGATGGTTCCTGTGGCTCACTGGTTAAAGGTTCCTGTGGCTCACTGGTTAAAACACACTCTGCCCCTCAGGCATCCAGTTCTACCTGTATATCAACAGGTAACTCCAAACTGCTTAAATTGGTGAATCAATTCATCTAATTTAGTGTCTTCATGAAACTAGTGTTATTGTACTCAAATCTTCTTTTATTACTAGAGTTTTCATGAACTTTAATCTGGAAGACTATTTAAAACTATACAACAAAGATAACGCAAATAGAGAAGACTAAAAGTCAAACACTTGTCGAGACAGTCTTTGTGGAAATACAAGAGCCCATTTTGACCCACTAATTATCAGGTGTTACCAAAAGTTTCAGGTATTTGGAACAAAGCAGTTCAAGCATTTGATAGGGAAAAAACTAGACACAATAGTTATATAACAAAACTGGCATATTGTAATTAATCTTGCACAGTACAACATCAGCTCGATGTGCATACAAGATTGGGCTTTCATATGAAACAATTTATCTTCCAGCAACAACAGAAAATAAGACCTAAACTTATAATGACAGTACAAAAAAACTCAATAATTTACTCTCGTTCTGCAGCAGTTTGAAACATTCACAACAATTTTATAAGAGTTTTCAGCCGATGAGCACAAACTGAACACTTTATATATATATATATATATATATATATATATATATATGTTTTGGTCATTAATCACTTCCAGAAATCAATTAAAAACATTTGAAAAATCTGTCATTTTATTCAATTAAATCCTGTCCTAGAACAGAAAAATATAACTAGATTAATCGTGAATTGAAATAAGATGATACATAAACAAAATATGTAACTTATCAAAAACAAGTCAATTGTGATCTGATTTTCTCAACATCTGTTTTCTCATGAAAAGTCAATGGTAATAATAAATAATAATTCATGTAATCATGTACATAACTCATAATTTGTAATCAAATTAATTTTCATTATAAATAAATACATTATCTTTTTTCCATTGAACTATCAGATTAATTTTACTAGTAACAATAGTTACTTATTGATTTATGACAGTGCCGACCGGATTAAGCCAGCGTGGGGCCTGAAACAAATGTTGCCAGAGGCCTAGGTTTTTACGATAATAAAATAAAACACAACTTTTACAAATAAACTTTTCTCGATTTAATGTGAGCAAATTTAGAGATAGCACTAGACAAATCAATTTCTCTAAGTAAATTACATTCAATGTTCATTAAGGTGAGGTTATTTAGATGATCTTGTCCGGGGTCAAAGGCGCAAGGGAAACGTGCGCCAGGATTAGGAGATGGCTCTAATCCCTCTAACGTGGGTTTCGCTGGGGACAGCCAAAGGCTAGAGGAGTGAACCGCACAAACGCTGGCTGAAATCGAACACCTCACCCAAGGATAAGCAACTGTGCTCCAATAGGTGCTGAAGGCTGGTGCATGTAAATTACGTTCTGAAGTTTGGCTGTTTATATATCATAATAGAATGATCACGAGAGAGAGAGATGATCTTGTCCCATCATGTTCCTTAACTCACTTTTTATACGCTTTAATGTAGAAAAAGTAAAAGAACAACAGATTAAATGGTTTGGACACCTGACCAGAATGCCCTGGTATCACCTACCACAGAGAGCCACACAGAAAAGTATAATGAGTACAAGGCAAGAGGAAGACCACGCAAAGATGGAGCGACAGCATCAAGAACAGCCTTACGAACATGAATATCAGCTTACAAAGTGCCTTAAAAAAGGCACACACAAGATCCACTCGTTTCACCCCCAACACTTCCATAAAGAAGTCAATGGTGGAAGAGAAGAAGAAGAATGTAGAAAAAGGATGTTCTCCGCTTGCAAGCATTCTAGAATTCCATTCCATAAAATGATCATTATCCGTTTCCAACAACACATCTTCAAAACTAATCTGTAGCACTGATTACGACACTCTACCTTTTGATCCATGTTATTTGAGATGTCATCCAAAACATGTTTGATAGTGTTACAAGCTAAACATTTTTGCTCTCGGCAGGGCCTCCTGAAATGCGGGGCCCGTAGACTTGCTACTTCTGTTATAGAGCTAATCCAGCGCTGGTTTACAAAAGCTGGCGCTAGATGGGATCATATGAAATCTATTGTTGTAAACTAGATTAGTATATACATCACTAATGGGCTGTCATAGCCTATCAAAGACAAGACAAATCTCATTGTCAGCTTCCAGGCATCACTGACGAGTATTGTCCTCGACTGCATTAGAGATACTTCCATTGAAAAAATGAGATATATATGCTTGGTCTCTTCTCACTATGTTCGGTCAAGCTATCATCCAAACGAAAGTATATATGTGGGTTACGGCGGATGAGAGACACCCTCTGCACAGGAATTTTAATGATATGAGAATCAATTGTCGTAAGTTATGGATGACCCAAGCTGGAAGAATAATTTGCCAGATGATCACAATTGTGACACTACAAAAAGAGGAAAAATGGATCCCAATATCATTACTTTTGGAAGGGAATGGAAAATATTAAAGCTGAATTTGTAATTAAACATCTCATAGCTAATATAAAGGGGAAAAGTTTGATTGAAGTATATATCGGGATTGTTTGGGACATCATGATATGAAGCCAAGTCGGATGATAATAAGTTGGAGTTTGAGGCCATTACTGTTGCGTTCCAAAGGTTCTCAGGGGTTCTGTTTTTTAGGGCTATTTTCTGACTCTGTAAATGATTCGAATGGTCCAAAAAGACAGATTACGTTATGAGTTGGTGTGGTCTGTAGAGGCTTCCAACTTCCAGGAGCTTATGTGGATCTGCTGTTCTAGACATACATCAGCGAGAGAGCAGACAAACTTTCATCAATGGCTTCGACCATGGAGAAGTGGATGGTGGGTACATTCTTTAGTTTCTCAATGACTGCCTATTAGATGAAGAAACAGAACTTTATCTTGAATCTTTCCATCGTTTTAAGGAGTTTTGAATCACACATTGTACAAACAGAACTTCATGCCTGAGGGACAAAATAAGGAGTGTGTTTAACCAGTGAGCCACTGGAATTATCAGCGTGAATACCCTTTGACATCTGTGGGTAGAGAAATGAATTTGATTTGGAGTGCAATGAAGTCAGTTTAATAACTGACATACTTAAACTCTCACTCATTATTTCTTTGGGGGGGGTCTCTATGACAAAGAGATTAATATGTTTACCTGTCGTTCTTACGGTTGTGGGTTCGAATCCAGACTGAGTCAAATGTACAATTTTTTTATGAGACTCCTATGGTTGAGAGAGAGGTCGACCTAAGGAGACCCTGAAATGAACTTTGCTGAGAGAGGCAAGAAACATCGGCCTCAGTTCCATGGATGAGATTGAGCGAGTTGCCCAGGATAGAGTGGTATGGAGAAATTACTTGCAGGCCCTATGTCACGTATAACGGTACAAGAGGAATTATTATTATTATATGATTGTTGCTGGAGCTATGGGATTTGTGTAATACTCATGACAGATGGCGTGCCATTGATTTTCTGCCAACAGTAACGAAACCATATGGGGAAACCCCAGTGCAATGAAGTTAATCCTTTGTCTTTAGACATCATTTGATCGTCAGAATTAGTAGCGGAGTCATTTAGAAAGCATTAAATACACAATACATTTAAGTAATCAGGCTCTGTTCTGTATGCATATCAATTTATTCGTAATTTGATGAATAATTTGTTCACCAACTTCAAAAACAACAGTTCAAAGTATGAGCTAGAAATCTTTCTTTGCTAACTTCAAAATGAAATATCTGTTTAAACTATAAAATAAGTAAATGAGGACATACAATTATGTCTGCTCCATGAAAAGACAGTGACATCTCCAAATATAAATTTGATACCTATGAGTAAGATAGAACAATCCGACAGACCGAGATAATACTGAATAACACCTATGAGTTACATAGAACAACCCAACATCCGACAGACCGAGGGAATACTGAGTAACACCTATGAGTTACGTAGAACAACCCAACATCCGACAGACCAGGAATACTGAGTAACACCTATGAGTTACGTAGAACAACCCAACATCCGACAGACTGAGGGAATAATGAGTAACAACTATGAGTTCGAGAACCCAACATCGAACAGACTGAGGGAATACTGAGTAACAACTATGAGTTAGAACAATCCAACATCCGACAGACTGAGGGAATACTGAGTAACAACTATGAGTTAGAACAATCCAACATCCGATAGTCTGAGTAACCTGAGTTAGAACAACCTACATCCGATAGTCTGAGTAACACCTATGAGTTAGAACAACCTAACATCCGATAGTCTGAGTAACACCTATGAGTTAGAACAACCTAACATCCGATAGTCTGAGTAACACCTATGAGTTAGAACAACCTAACATCCGATAGTCTGAGTAACACCTATGAGTTAGAACAACCTAACATCCGATAGTCTGAGTAACACCTATGAGTTAGAACAACCTAAATCCGATAGTCTGCAGAGTAGAAAATCATCAATGTCTGAATTAACACACACATTTGTACAGAAAAGCGATCACTGCTAAGATTTTACGAATATATAACTCAATTTTATGGCATCACATCCACTGGGTTATACTGTAGTACAATGTCAGATGTGATTGATCATAGTAGAGGTTACCATCTGAGCTGACTTATATGACCCTTCATAACACTAAATCACAACAAATTACTGTAGCTTGATTTAATCAAACTTATCAAAATGCTCTAATCAATGGAAACAACACAACCACAGCGATGGAAACAACACAACCATAGCGATGGAAACAACACAACCACAGTGATGGAAACAACACAACCACAGTGATGGAAACAACAACCACAGCAATGGAAACAACAACCACAGCGATGGAAACAACAACCACAGCGATGGAAACAACAACCACAGCGATGGAAACAATAATCACAGCGATGGAAACAACAACCACAGCGATGGAAACAACAACCACAGCGATGGAAACAACAACCACAGCGATGGAAACAACACAACCACAGCGATGGAAACAACAACCACAGCAATGGAAACAACAACCACAGCGATGGAAACAACAACCACAGCGATGGAAACAACAACCACAGCGATGGAAACAATACAACCACAGTGATGGAAACAACAACCACAGCGATGGAAACAACAACCACAGCGATGGAAACAACACAACCATAGCAATGGAAACAACACAACCATAGCAATGGAAACAATACAACCACAGCGATGGAAAAAACACAACCATAGCAATGGAAAACTGATTGGAAAAATCTACTTATCTTTCCTGATATGAATATCTGAGTTTGTCACACACAGAGACACATTACTGTACAAACAAGCTGTGTCATATGAATATCTGAGGTTGTCACACACAGAGACACATTACTGTACAAACAACCTGTGTCATATGAATATCTGAGGTTGTCACACACAGAGACACATTACTGTACAAACAACCTGTGTCATATGAATATCTGAGGTTGTCACACACAGAGACACATTACTGTACAAACAACCGGTGTCATATGTTAATAAAAACTGTTGTTACTGCTTGTAGTACCACTTTTAGGTGCTGTAGGACAGGTGGACGAGACTGAGGAATTTAATGGCCGCATGGCTAGTGCAGTCACTGCGAAGCTGTTCAGGATTTTTCATTTATGCCCGTGAATTGAACATGGGTCTACCGCATGGGAGCCATGCTCTAATTCATTCGACCAGACATGGGAGCCATGCTCTAATTCATTCGACCAGACATGGGAGCTGTGCTCTAATTCATTCGACCAGACATGGGAGCCGTGCTCTAATTCATTCAACCAGACATGGGAGCCGTGCTCTAATTCATTCGACCAGACATGGGAGCCATGCTCTAATTCATTCGACCAGACATGGGGGCTGTGCTCTAATTCATTCGACCAGACATGGGAGCCATGCTCTAATTCATTCAACCAGACATGGGAGCCGTGCTCTAATTCATTCGACCAGACATAGGAGCCATGCTCTAATTCATTCAACCAGACATGGGAGCCGTGCTCTAATTCATTCGACCAGACATAGGAGCCATGCTCTAATTCATTCAACCAGACGGGGGACTGCCTAGAGTAGTTGATAGTAGCTCGGCCTGCTGCTAGCTGTGAGACGCCTCATAGCTCCGGTTCGAACCTACTGTCCGGCATTTGTTCGAGTCCCTGGTCTTACTCAGGACGATAACGTGAGTACCTCTGAAGTCGGAGAAAATCTGCCTGTATGGCGAGGAATACTAATTACGAGTACATTGAGCACACGGCTGCCAGTGTAAGTAATTTACAATGTGCACGCTGCTGCCATTGTAAGAAATTGGAAAAACGGATTTTCACGCAAAAATCAGTTTCAGAGATGAAACTCGTCTGAGTTGAAAGCGGACGAAAGAAAAAAAAAAATTCAACCAGACACGGAGCCGTGCTCTAATTCATTCAACCAGACATGGGAGCGTGCTCTAATTCATTCGACCAGACACTCCTCATTCATAAACATAAATAATTTCCATGATTGTCACAAAAATAAAAAAAATAACAAAATGCTGAGTAAAAGGCTAACCAAGCTTCATCTGTTCTTACCTAGAAATTGACTAATTCAAATTTGAAGGTTGTTGAATTCTAATATATACATTTCCTAATCAAATTATAATTTCCAGTTGATGTTGGTAAAATTTAAGTAAACTGTGACAGCGTCATAGGTGGTCTTGTTACTAGGTGGTCTTGTTATTAGGTGGACTTGTTACTAGGTGGTCTTGTCACTAGGTGGACTTGTCACTAGGTGGTCTTGTTACTAGGTGGACTTGTTACTAGGTGGTCTTGTTACTAGGTGGTCTTGTCACTAGGTGGTCTTGTCACTAGGTGGTCTTGTTACTAGGTGGTCTTGTTACTAGGTGGTCTTGTTACTAGGTGGACTTGTTACTAGGTGGTCTTGTTACTAGGTGGACTTGTTACTAGGTGGTCTTGTTACTAGGTGGACTTGTTACTAGGTGGACTTGTTACTAGGTGGACTTGTTACTGGGTGGACTTGTTACTGGGTGGTCTTGTTACTAGGTGGACTTGTTACTAGGTGGACTTGTTACTAGGTGGACTTGTTAGGCGGATGATGAGGTAAACTATCTAAGACTGTACAGTCTGTAATGAAATTCGTCAAATCCCTTGGTAATCTAAGACTGTACATGATTGGTTGTCAGAAACATTTTTATGTGTACAAAAAGTAAACTAATGCATTAACTCTTTGTGGACAAAACGCCACGCCAAGTGGCTTTTGGTGCGTCTTTTACCAGGAGCCAAACTAATAGCAAATGGCTTCTAAAAACACAGCTTTTGCCCACTTATAGTTAATTGAAGAAAATACAAATATGATTTGAAAAGTTCACTCCAAAATAAGTTGGATCTCATATGAAAATTGTGTGTGAAATCATACACTTGAGCGAGTGTGTGTGTGTAAATATTTCCCATTGCTTCAGTACAATCAAAAAATGATTTGGCCATGGTGAAAACTGAGCAAGAAGAATGCAAATCAACATGATGTATATACACTACAACAATCAAGCATCAAATTGATGTATAACTTATATATTATTTATGTTGAATGTTGATGAAACATAACAAATGTTGATGAAACATAACAAATGTTGATGAAACATAACAAATGTTGACAAATCAGAACAAAGTCAAATGGTTATACATTTGTCACATTATCGTGTGATTGAGACATGTGGTCACAATAAAATATCAGTTATATTTGTAAGTATGGCTTGTTTACGAACATGGGTTTTCCATTATATTTCAACTATTTCAAGATCCTATTATTGTAAGGACAAGCTTATCAATCACATCAAAAATATCATCATCAGGTGCCATGCCGGCTGGCGTAGGAGATCATGGATGTCCCACAAATCTCTGTCGTTGATGTTTGCTATCAACTCAGATGTTGATGCTCTACCGTGCCATGAAGTTAGGCTATCCCAAATTTTCTCTCTTTGTCTTCCTCTCTCTTGTCTACCCTCAATTTTACCGGTTGTCACAATGTGTTCTAAACCTCCCTCCTCATCACATGCCCGAAAAATGATGACTGCCTTTCTTATATTGATGATAAGCTTTCTTTGTGTCTTGATCTCATTCAACACCTCAACATTAGTCCATTTAGCAGTCCATGGGATTCTCATCATTCTTCTGTAAAACCACATTTCTGTGGCCTCAGAGATTTTAGATCTGTGTGTCATACCATGTGGTATTTTTGATTTTAAGGGAATTTTGGGTAACATAGTGTTTGGTCCATATTTGTTACAAACAGTACAAGAGAGACAAGCGCATCATCAACACCTACATTCATTAGATAGGATTTCATCAATCTCTAAACCACATTTCAGTTCACTGCAAATGTGGTATTTGGATAAGATAAATAAATGTTTGGTCCATATTTGTTACAAACAGTACAAGAGAGACAAGCACAAACAAAGTAGTTGTCCAATAAAACTACAAGTGTGCTGCCAGGGCTCTCAAGGGGAGCTAAGAATAGTAGCACTGTGGCCTACCAGGCATGTCGTAAGAGGCACTAAGTATGGGCCTAAGGAAGCTGCCTAGTAAATAAAAGTGTCGCAGAAATTGGAAGTGCTGGTCTACTTGTAGCCGCATAACTGGCACAATGTACAATCCCTCTTAGGCTCGGATCACATACAAATCACAAAAAGTGGTTAACAAGTGGTTGATACGAAACATTGAAGAAGAAATCCAATAAAATACTTATCAATTGATTGTCTATAAAGACAAAAACCATACATACAAACCACTGCTTATATAGTTTTCATTGCAGATAATCACTGCTGATATGCAATGTTACTATTGATCATATGGCTGAATATTTGATAATTAGAACAAGATGACTGACACCTGACAAAATTGATTCTAAAGTTCAATAACGAAAAGTGAAACATTTAATGCTCATGTTTGAATAGTAAAATGTGTCACTTACTTTATCACCAGACATAGCATCTACTACTACAATACAGAATTACTGCCAAAATGAACAAATAGTTTGGTATACAATTTTACATTTGACCCAAAATTTTAATCTAATATCAACAAGCTTCTGGTGATTATAAAAGGGGTGATCAATGGACCAGGTTGATATTCTAAATTCCTAAGCGAGAGATGGCATGTAAATGATTCAAGTACTAGTCTTGAATCTACAACCCTAAACAGACTGTAAAAATACCAAGTCAAATGTGGTGTAGCTAGACAAGAGCGCAGTGAAGAATAGTAAACCGACAGAGAACTGGTGTCATTAGTCGCCACACGCTGAGAGATATACTGAGGAGATCGGATCACTTATGGACTAATTAGTTCGATGTGCATTGATGATGATCTGACGACTAAACTAAAACCAATAAAACTGAAGAAGTCTTGAGTAAAAAATCTAGACACAAGTTTGAGCTAGAGATATTTGAGTTAAAACTTTGGATTCAGATGAAGTTAAAAATAAAAAATCTGGGATAAAAGAAGAATAAAAATCTGTCATTGTTGAATATTCTCTTTATGGAGATCTTTGGACAATTAAATATTACTTGTTCCCACACATAATTCTGCATTGTAGGTGTCTGTTTGTATAGTACATAAGAGGGGTACAATCCCTGATGCTGTCACAACTTGAACTCATGTTCTCCAGCCAGGTTGAAAGACCAATATTTCAACTCTGTCACCTACTTTTTTAAAAATAAGGTATAACAATTTTAATTTAAATGGGAGCTCAACCATTATGCAAATGTAGACACAAAATTATGATTTTGATTTAACTTAGTTCAAGTTGAGAATGCTTTCAATGCTTACAATCTTGGGCAGAAATGAAGCACACACAAGTTGATTATGAAGGTGGGAATCAGGAATTCCTCTTTGGAACAGGTGGGGGCGGACCAGCAGATGACCATGATCGTGGAGGAGTCGAAGCTGTCTCCAAATGTGAAGGTGTGAAATTTAATGGTGAAGGATTTCTTTTAGCAGGAGAAGGTGATACTTCTAGTGTTTGTCGTTCCGTTGAGGAAGGTGAAATGTGTAGTGTAGGTGATAGTGATAAATCTCTTTGTGAAGACACACGAGCTGTGAGTAGTGATTGTGGCGTTTCCTTTTGTGACGATGGAAGAACTGGCTTTGATAACTTAGGAGGGAGTTGGTTTAGATTGCTTGCAGCTGTATCGTTGTTATTTGTGGCATAGGTGGGATGACTACTAAAATTATTGCATGTTTTATTGCCAATATTAGAACTGCTGGCACTAAATGTTTTGTTAGTGAGTGGAGAACCAGGTTGTCTCTTTGTAGGGATAGGTGGTATAGCTTCTACTATCTCCTCACTGCTGCCAGTAGATGTGGATGACACAACTCTACGCACGGGTCTGGGTGGTGGGTGTAAAGAATCTACTTCTCCGGAACTCATGGACTTTGTAGATTGTGATATGTTGACAGGTAGTGTCACCTGTCCATCCTGCTCTGAACATGATAGGGATATCTGAAATAAGAAATACAATATTGTACACGTTACATGTGATCTATTTTGTTTTGTCGATATGAAACCCTTCTAGAACTCAATCACTAATTCAAGATAAAAGTAGCCCCGTCAAGGAAGTCAATCTGGCAAATGTTTATGAAAATTAGAAGGTTCAATTATGATGTGGTATAGGAGAAGTGAGCGAGTCTTTTTGTGATGGTGTGTAATTATATTGCGGGAAGAGGCGATGAACAAATGTGACGAAAGGACAAGCTAGTCAGAACCGGTTTAAATAGTAAATAGACAGAAGATAATGCACCTGGCAACTTTTGATCTGTCAATGGGGCTGCTTTTATCTTGAACACCCTATATTATCTTTCTGTCTTCCTTTAGTGCATTAGTTCCATCACATATTAAGGAATGATTTGAATTTGTTTGTTGCTGATGTATTTTCTAGGGCTAATGAAGAAATTGTCAGCAATAACACATTAAGAATAATTTTCTGGTCTTGTTCTGTATAATTCCTTCTCACCAATTTATTTCAGTTTGGAATATCTTCATTACACTCCGGACATGTCCATATGTGCTCTGATCTCTTTCGCAATATCATGACCAGCGACTGATCGTAAATGTTTGATGTTGATTGATGAGATGAGACTGCCTACTCATATAACAGTTGTGCTGTTCATTTCTGGCCACTCCAATCTTCAATCCCAGCTCTTGCAATCTAGCAGTTGATGTAGACACCCAATCACTTGTTTCTCAAGAATATAGTACAGAGACTAGAAACTGAAGACAGAGGGAGCAGAAAATAAATACAAACAATATCAGATATAATTAGACTCACTCGACTATATTTCCTGGATGGTATCGGAGGAGCTTGGTCCAATTGTAGGGTACTCTGTGACATCATGAAACCATATGGTGTTTTCATATCTATCAAATATAACATCAATAAATATGATATTATTTATGTGTTAAATATGTCAAAATAATTTATCATACAAGTTATCATTTTATCATAAACTATGTCTATATGATATTATTTATGTGTTAAATATGTCAAAATAAATTATCATACAAATTATCATTTATGACTAAACTATGCCTATAGATATTATTTATGTGTTAAATATGTCAAAATAAATTATCATACAAGTTATCATTTTATCATAAACTATGCCTATATGATATTATTTATGTGTTAAATATGTCAAAATAAATTATCATACAAGTTATCATTTTATCATAAACTATGTCTATATGATATTTCATTCAAGATAAAAAAAATTGATAAAAACTTTCATTATGACGTTAAATTCTTTCCGATAGTTATTTTCTCAGTTTACATGGTTAATTCAAGGAGGCAAAAAAGCTTTTTTATTTAAAATACTTGTTAATAAATAAAATATATATATATATCCTATTATATACTAATTTGAAAAAAACTGGACAACATATTTGTATAACAAGGTTAAAATGTAGAAGGTGCAGCGATTGGCATGGAAAGAGTTAATTGGTCATTGGGTCGGTAGAGGGCCCTAAGAGATATATGAAGAACTCAGTTTATGTCATTGGGTCGGTAGAGGACCCTAAGAGATATATGAAGAACTCAGTTTATGTCATTGGGTCGGTAGAGGACCCTAAGAGATATAATATGAAGAACTCAGTTTATGTCATTGGGTGGTAGAGGCCCTAAGAGATATATGAAGAACTCAGTTTATGTCATTGGGTCGGTAGAGGACCCTAAGAGATATATGAAGAACTCAGTTTATGTCATTGGGTCGGTAGAGGGCCCTAAGAGATATATGAAGAACTCAGTTTATGTCATTGGGTCGGTAGAGGGCCCTAAGAGATATAATATGAAGAACTCAGTTTATATCATTGGGTCGGTAGAGGACCCTAAGAGATATATGAAGAACTCAGTTTATGTCATTGGGTCGGTAGAGGGCCCTAAGAGATATATGAAGAACTCAGTTTATGTCATTGGTCGGTAGAGGCTCTAAGAGATAAAATGAAGAACTAGTTTATATCAAGAAGAGTCAAAGGAGAGGAATCCAAGAGAAGAATCAAAATGAGAAGAAACTAAAGAATGCAAAGAAGGCACAAGAGAGAAGGCACAAGAGAAAGAAGACACAAGAAGAATGCAAGAGGAGAAGGAGCCCAAAGAAGAGAATGAAAGAAGAACACAAGTTAAGAGAGCAAGAGAGAAGGCACCAAGAAGAGACATAAAAGGAAAGAAGCCAAGAAGAAGAGAACCACAAGAGAGAGAGACACACAAGAGAAAAGAACATATCAACAAGAGAAAAGATGTCACAAGGAAAGAGTCACAATCAAAAAAAGAGAACACAAAAGAGAGAAAGAGAATGCAAAGATAGAAAGAGAAGCAAAAAGAAGAGAAAAAGAGAAAGAATGCAAAGAGAGAGAATGCAAAAGAGAGAAAGAGAAGCACAAAGAAAAGCAAGAGAAAGAGAATGCAAAAATAGAGAAAGAGAATGCAAAAAGAGAGAAAGGCAGAGAGAAGTACATTATACAAAGTAAGATATTCAGTTAAAATATTAAAAAATTGTTCATACTGAAACAGAAAGATAAAACTTAGTTACCTGGAGAGCTTCTCTGTCTTGGAGGTGGTGTAGGTGGTATGCCAGTCAGATGAGAAACTGGAAGGAAGACATATATAAATGTATTAACAAACTTTTTTTTTTTTCCGATCCAGAAGCACTTGAGCTTTTCAGTTCTTCGCTCGTGCCATGGACATCGCAACCCTTCGGTTTGGTGCCACGAACACCGTAAATCTGGGGCTTTTTCTGCCATCCCGCGAAATTGAACCCGCACACACAGAGGGATAGTCACCCATAGTCCAACGCACTACGAACACGCTGGGCAGATGGGCATTTACAAACTTAAAACCCATATAAATAAATAAACTCAAAATATGATCGTTATTCATCTATTTCAATTAACATATTCAATGTGACCATTTTTAGTCAATTTGTTTTTTCAAAAATCATGCCACAAAATGTGCATTGGTATTGTTCTTCCTGATATATGTTTCCTTCTCTCGCCAGATAGGAATTCAGGCACAACCATGCCACCTAATATGACGCCTCTGATGTTAAGCTTGAAGGTTTGCTTTCCGTATCATCAGTGTCCGTCACCATTCAGGTGATTCTTACTCCGACTTCAAGGTACTTGTCATTTAGATCTCCAAGTTGTTTTTTTTTTTTTTTTTTTTTCTTCTTTTTTTCTTTCTTTTTTTCTTTCTTTTTTCTTTTTTTTTTCTTTCGTCCGCTTTCAACTCAGACGAGTTTCATCTCTGAAACTGATTTTTGCGTGAAAATCTGTTTTCCAATTTCTTACAATGGCAGCAGCGTGCACATTGTAAATTACTTACACTGGCAGCCGTGTGCTCAATGTACTCGTAATTAGTATTCCTCGCCATACAGGCAGATTTTCTCCGACTTCAGAGGTACTCACGTTATCGTCCTGAGTAAGACCAGGGACTCGAACAAATGCCGGACAGTAGGTTCGAACCCGAGCTATGAGGCGTCTCACAGCTAGCAGGCCGAGCTACTATCAACTACTCTAGGCAGTCCCCAGATCTCCAAGTAAAGGATCAGGGTCTCTGATATTCTAACCGTGCACCGTGTGCACATCAATAATTTTTTTACCCAAGCTGACCTCGAACCCAGGAATATCTATGGTACATCATCACTAGCATAGATAGTTATCAGCTTCGATATCGGCAATGACCTCCTGTCTGATATGTAATATATTGTGATGTATTTATTCTTTCTCATGTAAAATAGTATTTATTTATATATTATCTATTCCTTCTGACAGGTAATATTATTTCTTTAACGCACCGACTTGATTTGTTGTTGAACATTTCCAACTAGTCTCTTTAGCTGTTCATGTGTTTCGAGATATTCTTCTATTGAACATGTATCTGGTCTTCAAGACTTCTCTTGCTTGTTTATAAACTGTCCATAATTAGTGTCTATATGACAGGACTAGTCACAACTATTGCAAGGAAACTGGTTTGATAGAGGTTTCTTGTAGATGTTGGCTGCTATACTTATGATTTCTTTGGCTCGCTGGTTAAAAACACTTATCCAGTTCTACTTGTGCAACACGTAATTCTTAACTCGTTAAATTGCTGGATAGATTCAACATCAATTTTTAGCATTCTCATCCAATAGGTCGCCAAGAGATGTAAGAATCTTATTCATCATAAATACCATAATAAATCTTACTCTGACATTGTTGTATCTATCAATCATGCAAGGATCTCTCTCTCTCAGAGCGAAGAGAGAGATCACTGCTTAGACTGATGCACCAGATTTTCCCATAAATTCTGCTGCTGTTTTTAGGCTCCGAACAGCTTCTCATTTAGCTCGGTATTTTCGAAATTCTAAATTTGTTGTCTTATTCATTGGCAATCTGATTCATGCAGCCTTAGCATGGGTGTGCTTAGTCACATCTTTAGCTCCAATTGGAGCTCTGGTGCTTATCCTTCAGCGATGTGTCCGGTTTTAGCCAGAATTTACTGAGTTCACTCTCCGTCAGCCTTGGGCTGTCCCCAGCCGACCTGCAAGGCAGCAGGTTATGTAAGGATCTACAAGACCAGTAAACAGCTAGGGTCAATGTTTAGTAGTAGACAAACAGATGATATGTAATACAACATTCAGTGACAAGCACAGAGACAATTAATATTACCTTCTGTAAGATGATCATGTAGTGGTGGTTGCTGATACTGAAGAGACAACATAAGATAACAAATAAAGAAATGTACAATTAAATTTTAATACAAAAACATAATTAAATGTTTGCTAATGTTGTTTTTTTTTTTACTTCTTCTTCTCTTCTACCAGTTACTTCTTTATAAAAGTGTTCGGTGTGGGGTGTGTGTGGTGTGTAGTAGTAGTTGATCTGTGTGTGCTTGTTTTGAGGCAGTTTGAAAGCTGTTATTCATTTTCTTAAGGCTGTTCTTGCGTCGCCTCTTTTGTGTGGTCTTCCTCTTGCTCTGTACTCGCATACTTTTTCTGTTCTCTCTGGGGTAGATGATACCAGGGCATTCTTGTCAGGTGTCCAAACCATTTAATCTGTTGTTCTTTTATGAATTGCATGACTAGTTTCATCCAGTCTTCTGATTTCTTACAATATTTTCAAAAATATGCATTTTGTAAATGTGAAGAACAATATAGAGTTCACTGCTTACAGCAAGCACCCCCTACCAGGTGTGTGATAAAAGTGCTAATACAATGTGAAATAATATACTGTAAACACTCATTTTTTCTCTCACTAAATGGAAATAGTAACAAATAAAGATAATCAATAAAAATATGAATGAAAGGATGATTAGTTTACTAGAGACATTTTGTAAGAAGAGTCTCATTGAATCAAAATAACATGAACTCTTGTTTTACCTCTTGTTTATCAGAATATAGGAAATGGTCCTCTTGAAAGTTACCATCAAAATTGGAGATAACAGATGACCTACTACTGGCAATAGATAAATTAACATGGAATTACATTCAAATCATAAACTAATGCTGGCAACATATAAGTTAACATGAAATTACATTCAAATCATAAAATAATGCTGGCAACATATAAATTAACATGGTTTACATTCAAATCATCAGCTAATGATTACAGTAGATATATCAACATAGGATTGCATCATGAACTACAGATGAACACCTTATCAAGTACCAAAACGGCTGGTGTAAGCAACCATGGATCGGCCGACATAAGCAACCATGGATCTTCACAAACGTCTGTTCTATGTACTGATTATCAGTTCGGTTGTTGACTCTTCTGTGCTGTGAAACTAAAATGTTCAGAATTGTCACTCTCTGCCATCCTCTGTCTCATCTCCCATTGATTATGCCAGTTGAAGCTTTATGTTTTCTGAATCCTGTTTTGCCTCACAGTATCAGGATAAGATGAAATTTCTCGAACGAGCTTTGTGGACTCTTCATAAATAGTGTTTTTTACTATCTCTTGTCAATTTTTAGATCAAACTTCAACATGAACGACATTTTGCTTTGTATATGCTGTATTGGAGTAGCATTGCTCTCTGACGTGCACTGTCTGTTGGTAATCTGCTTATGTGGCTGAATCATTTAATTTACCTTTTTTTTATGAAGTTCAATACTAATGTGTGATAATTTTTATTGTGTACACTCTACAGTAAAAACCACATACCTTACCTGGGATTCAAACCTGTGTCCTCTTCTGAGTAACAACAAGCTAAGCTATTTTTACCTTTATTTCTGAAGTGTTTGGTTAATGTTACCAATAGTATTGTTATAATTTGAATTTTATTTACCTTCCACTAGAAGTCTGAGAAACTGAGCTTGGAGTGTTGGGACGCTGGATTCCAGATCCACTGGATAAAGTGCTACCTCGATTCTTTCCTAATGATGGAGAATTCTAAAAACAAGAAAATGTGAAAATTTGGTTACTTTATGGATAAGGAAGTATGCATTGAAAGAAAACAGAAGAGAAATGAAGATCAACTTATCCAAAGAGAAAAGTTCAAGTGAATATTGCATAAATTAACTAGCTTTGAGCTAAAAATTGAATGGTGTCTATGTCTATATTACAAGACTTATATATCGTGGAGATTTGGCTCATAAAACAACATCCTGGTCCGGAAAATGAAGTATTTTGGTTACGCTAATCGACACAGTGGTTTGGAGAGAACAGTAAAGGAAGGTATGTTTCCTGGGGGCAGAGGAAGACCAAGAAGAAGGTGGCAGCAGGACATCATAGAAACTGAACGTGATGTTACAAGAGGCTGGGGGGCTTGCTAGAGACAGTTTTTGGGGCAAGATGTGATGAAAGGGATGTTCTGCAAGGGACATATTACTTGATGAGATGTCTATCTTAGGGTTAACTTTACATCATCATTAGGATCCATCTCCGCATCAAAGGTTAGCTGCAATACACTTCAAACATCCACTGTCTCTTGCCTTGATTGTTGCACTCTGCCTTGCTTTAATTTGTCCATCTCTTGATGTTTCCCTCCCACTTGTGTCTTGGTCTTCCTCTTGCTTACCATTCTTCAACTTTCCCTTGAACAATGTGTCATGTCTCGTTATATGCGCTTCAAATCTAATTTCTTGGATTTTTTTATTTCCTGTAGTAATTCTTTCTTCATAACAAGCTTTTCTAGAATTTCTTTATTTGTCTTTCTTTCTTTCCATTAAATACAAGTTATTCTTCTGTATATCCACATCTCAAATGCATTAACTATTCCAAATGCCTGTTCACTGTTAATGTTTCTGAACCATATTTAAATATATAGAGTAAATATAGCACTTGATAATTCACACGTAATTTCAACGTATTTGTTGTCTGTTTATGTGTTGGTCTATATAAAATGTTCAAGACACCTGAAATCAATATGATCAATATGTTTAGCCAAAACTACTTTCCAAATCTGGTATAAGACATGGAAATAAATAAATAATTCATTAAAAAATAAGAGACATTGAATGCCACATTGTCTTGTTGCTTATGCCGTGACGTGTTGAGTGAATTTGAGATTTTCATTGTTAGGTCAAGTGTGTCACAATGGTTGTTCTTATCCCATGTTGCGTTTGATGCTGTCTATCCCTATGATCTCAGATGGTTCCTGTGGCTCACTTGTTAGACACACTCCTCTCATTGACCCTCAAGCATCCAACCCTACTTGCACAACTTTTAATTTCAAACTTCTATAATCGTTGAATTGATTCAACATCAATTTTAGTGTCTTCCTCTAACAATAGGTCGCCAAGAGATTAAAGAACATCCCCAATATCCATCCTAAATTCCACAACAGTCTATGCAAGCCTGTTTGCTCTCTCATTGCCGTGAACAATCTCATGTCCAGGACAGTAGAACCATGCAAGTCTTTGCAGGTTGAAAACTTCTATAGACGACATCAACTCATAACACAACCTGCCATTCTGGATCTTTCAAAGCATCAACGGAGTCAGATGTGTCCGATTAAATTGACTGAACAAACATGAAATATAATACAGATATGATTACTATTAAAGTTGCATATGTCTACACAGACCTGGTATCCCATACTCTTCTTTATCTTGACAAACATGTCCATAAGACTTTTATGTAATGGTTGCATTTCCATGCTAGCATGTCTTCCATGGATAGCTAGGCCATGTTCCAGCAATTGAATCTGAATGGAAATAATTATAGAAGATTTTTTCATACACAACAGTTTATAGTAAAGTAGATGGGAATGTTGTCACAAACTACAACATAATATTTTAACTTGGTTGTACAACAACAAAAAGTCATTCTGTGCTGTAGAACAGATATGAGTCACTAACTATAACATAATATTCTGTGTCTCTTTCTCTCTGGTGTTTTTTAGCAACTAAGTCAAATACTCATTCTCAATGAGTCAATCAACTCATTCTCCACCATCTCCATGTCTTGCTATCTTTAGCTATCTCTTGCAGCTCTTTCCAAGTTTTCTATATATCGTTAATCTCTGCCTCCAAATCTCTTCTCCATGTATTTTTAGAGCTCCCTAGCTTTGGCTTTCTCTGCAGGTTCCAGGAAAGGGCCTTTTTAGTTATATTACTCCAGATTTTTTTCAAGATGTGTTCTATCCAGCTCCAGTGTCTTTTCTTCACTTATTGGTTCACTAGGATCTGTGTTGTTCTCTCCATAAGCTCCTCATTTATGACCTTATGAAAACATCTCACTCATTCTAATATGTGCAGACATCAGTTGATGAATGTTTGAAATGTATTAGTTATAGTTTTAGTAGTTCTCAATGTTTCTGACCCACAAGCAAAACTGCATTTACATTGGAGATAAATATTCAAATTCTGGTTCTAGATTTGATTTCTTTAGACCGCCATAAACTTTCCAGTGCAATGATATCGAAATAGGGGGAGACTGCAGTAAAACTTGGTAAATAGTGAAACACGTACAAACAAAGTACTATAGTTTTACAAAATACATAAACAGTGACGATAAACAGCAACGTTTCGACCAACAAGGCCTTTATCAAGCAAACGAACAAACAGGAGTGACAAATTAAAATGAAACACAAATGGACGACCAAATACAAACGTATCTAAGGAAAATCTGGAATAAAAACGAATAACGAAATAAATGTAACACAAAAACACACATAAAAACTAGAAATAGAAAGGAAAAGAAACAATGAAACATCTAGTAAATATATAACTTGAATACATGCAACATATACCCATATAGATTACAAAGCATGGGAAGAGAAAGTACTAAGAAGCATAAGAATGTAATACATGCAACATATACCCATAGAGATTACAAAGCATGGGAAGAGAAAGTACTAAGAAGCATAAGAATGTAATACGTTGAGCCGCGTGGTCGCAAGGTACCATACAAAGAAATCAACCGATTCTCCAGAGCAAATCGACTACGATCATCAGAGGAACATGATCGGATGGCTGTGACCTGGACATCGCAAGCTCCTGAATGGCCAGTATCATTGAAATGGGTAGCTACAGGGTCACAGAGCATTGGCGTATATCGCGCAAGTGTTGGGCGAATCGGTCACTGAGTCTCCTGCCGGTTTCCCCAATATACAGCTACCTTTGAAGTCAGAGTTAAACTAGTCTGAATGGCGAGGGGGACTGGTGATAAGAAAAGCAAGTCTTCATGCACAAATCAGTAAGAGACGCTACGTTAGGCATATCTAAAAATGTTGCTGGAGCTACATTGTTTGTGCTTTGTGCAACACTCTGCAAATGGTGTGCTATTTTTGCTGACTAGGATGAAGCATGTGGGGCAAAAGCTGGTGCAATGAAGTAAATCCTTTGCGTTTATACTTTTTTTAAAAAGACATCAAGCACCATGACTACATGTAGTGGGCAAAAAAAAAACAACAGAATATAACTACAAAATAATATTATTTTTGTGTTTATCTGGAAAAGGAGACAGTACAAAGGCAACAAAGAAACTTGAAAAGAAAAATTGTGGTGGGGATGGGACATCATACTGGGCGCAGTGTCGCAATGAGTAGGCCTAGTTTAGTTGAGTGAGTAAATTACAAGTGTCTCACCATTTCGGATGAGAGCTACTCTGATCGTGGTGCCTATTGGTGTTTATGAAGCGCCCTCCCTCTGGCGGTGATAAAAAATGCACTAAACTTTGATCTTAGCGAATAGGCAGAGACGTGAAAAAGATCAAACATCTTTAAAGTAGGCTATAATAAGAGCCATGATCTGGAATAATGAAATAGTTGATTAATTATAATATGTTATTATTTCAAGTACTAATTAATATTAATGTGCACTGTTTCAAGAACATATTTCTTCACAACCAGCGTGATACTAACCTGTTCTAGAATTGCTGATCTGAGTTGCTCTATGTATGGAGCTTCAGTAGGATACTTGACTAAGTATTCTTCATTAAAAAATGCCTGAATAAAACAGAAACAAATAAATAAAAATATTTTCAAGTATAAGACATATTGCTACTTTGTGTTATCAGTGTCAAACAACTATCAGTGTCAAACAACTATCAGTGTCAAACAACAATCAGTGTCCATCTATCAGTGTTAAACTATCAGTGTTAAACTATCAGTGTTAAACTATCAGTGTCAAACTATCAGTGTTAAACTATCAGTGTTAAACTATCAGTGTCAAACAACTATCAGTGTCCAGCTATCAGTGTCAAACAACTATCAGTGTCAAACAACAATCAGTGTCAAACAACAATCAGTGTCCATCTATCAGTGTTAAACTATCAGTGTTAAACTATCAGTGTCAAACTATCAGTGTTAAACTATCAGTGTTAAACTATCAGTGTCAAACAACTATCAGTGTCCAGCTATCAGTGTCAAACAACTATCAGTGTCCAGCTATCAGTGTCAAACAACTATCAGTGTCAAACTATCAGTGTCAAACAACAATCAGTGTCAAACAACTATCAGTGTCAAACAAATATTAGTGTAAAACAACAATCAGTGTCAAACAACAATCAGTGTCAAACAACAATTAGTGTTAAAACTATCAGTGTCAAACAACAATCAGTGTCAAACAACAATCAGTGTCAAACAACAATTAGTGTCATACAACAATTAGTGTCACACAACAATCAGTGTCAAACAACAATCAGTGTTAAACAACTATCAGTGTCAAACATGGACAATGAATAAAGCACATACTCAGGAAATAACCCCATTGTGGTAATGTGATGTTTGTGAAATGACACCAACAACATAAGAAGGGACAAAATTATATACACCAACATTAAAGCAAATCATCAACACCAACATTAAAGCAAATCATAAACACCAACATTAAGAAAAGGTTAGAACAAGACTGTGCTTGAATTAAATCGAATAACTGAGAATTCAATGCTTTGATCACCTAGTAAGAATGTAGCCAGACCATACTGTTTTTAAAGCATTCAACAGCAAAAAATGAGGACGAAAGGTGATGGGAAGACCAAGGAAAAGTTGGATAGATGTGAGTTCAAGAAGAGTAACTCCTAAATAGAAGCATCTTGTATGTAGTAATACATTTTGGTCACTTATATTATAACCTTGAAATTTATGCACAGATATATCTCATAAATACATGTGTGTGCAAACTATACATTAGGTACAACTCATAAATACATTTGTGTGCAAACTATACATTAGGTACAACGCATAAATACATTTGAGAGCCACGGTAGCGTAGTTGTTAGTGAACTCGCTTCTCAAGGCTGGTGGTCTGGGTTCAACTCCCACAGTGCTCGTGGAATTTTTCCCAACCGCGATGGCTCTCAGGTCGACTCAGCCGACATGCTCTGGTAAAGTAAAGGTGGCCGGCGTGATGATGACCACATCACCCATCGTGTGCCGACGGTCAATGAAAAATACAGGCCTAACACTGTATTGCCCTATATACCACAAGGTATGAAAGGGTTCCTTTACTTACTTAATTTATAAATAGATTTGTGTGTAAACTATACGTTAGGATATCTTGAATCATACATTCTCATTATTAGCAAATGAATTTCTCTCTTGTATGGACAATGTGACTTCTCCAAATTGTCTCAAATTAACAAACAAAATATATCTTATTTTCTGGTAAGTTGTACCAGTTTTTCTATCAATCTTCTTAATGTGATATGGGTTTATGATGTCCATTCAATCAATTATTTCATCAATCTTTCATCATATAACAGTATACTGCAATCCTAACAATCATTTTACATTTCTTTTTACAATCTTCATGTTGGGTGATTGGAATTTTTATTGAGTATCAATTATATTAATTAGAAATGAAGATATCAGGAAAAAGTGGGTACAACATCAGTACTGAACTTTATCAAGGAACAACAAATAAATGGTACGGCCACATAAGCAGATTACCAACAGACAGTGTGTCTCGAATAGCAATGTTACTCTGATACAGTGGATACAAAGCAAAAGATGGACCTGCGAGATAACAGTGAAACATGAGTAGAGGAAAGAAGAAGATGATAAATTATATTACTAAAACTCCATGTTAGTTTTCTTTCCTTTCATAACTAGCAACAATATAATTGGCAGGAATTACCTCTTGATACTTGGGAATACCTCCATTGACGGCGCCACTAATGACTCCTTGAAGTCTCATCTCCAGGTGTCGCAGTAACTGATCAGGATTAGCAAGAGCATTCTGGGAGCTTGATCGCAGCACTGCATTCATTTGTACAACTGTATCTGAAGCTGTTTGGACTGGACCAAGATGGACAACACGGGTACTAGTGACCTCATACCATCTGAGGATTCCTGGTAACTTGTAAGATGTATGTATAATAGTCCGTTCCAAGCACAAACTCTGTGGGAATATTAGACAATAATTTCAATAGCATAAAATGACATATTTGCTATTTTTTTACAATTACTTTGAAAAGCATAGATAAAAACATCATATGTAATATTTTATAATAGATCTTGACTCTTTCATTCTTTGTCATTTATGTCATGTAATTTGTGACAAATTTGTTTGTTCATAGTAGATGGTGGGTGACCAATTTAGTCACATTAGTTGGTGATCCATTTAGTCACATTAGTTAGTGACCCATTTAGTCATATTAGTTGGTGAACCACATTAGTTGGTGACCAATTTAGTCCTATTAGTTGGTGATCCATTTAGTCACATTAGTTGGTGACCCATTTAGTCACATTAGTTGGTGATCTATTTAGTCATTAGTTGGTTGGTGACCCATTTAGTCACATTAGTTAGTGACTATTTAGTTACATCAGTTAGTGTCCAATTTAGTCCCATTAGTAGGTGAGCCAGTTAGTTACATTAGTTAGTGACCCATTTAGTTCCACTATATTCTGACCAAATATGTGCTAGTTAGTTAGTTTAGTTTGTTCCTTTTGTGCCAAAGGCGGCACATATGGCAGAGGTTTTAGAGCTCCGTGTGATGCGGTTCACTGCTAGCAATTGGAGATCGTGTATGGTTTTACATTCCAATAGTTTAATTTCTTGTAGGATCGTTCTTTGTAGAGTGATCTTAGGTCTTCCCATTTTCTTTTAATGATATATTTCTTTAACTCAAGTAATCTACACTCATCTTGTCACTTCTCTTCTTTTCATAACTCCTATTGAAGCATAAGACATCAATAAATTTCCTTCAACCAGATCTGTCTTGAGCAAACCAATTTAGTTCATTCCAGGTTTTTCCCACCTTTTCTATTGATGTCTACAGTTCATCTCCATATCACTCTAGGTCTTCCACTCTTGCCTACCAGATTCCATTTCAGAGCCAAAATGTGGGTGTGTCTAGTCTTCTTTTATTTCATTGGTATTATTGATACCTATGTGTGCCCAGTGATTTCAGTATTAGGTAATCTGTGATCCAAACAAATTCGAAGAATTCTTCCAAGACATCTGTCCTCATTGCTTCTTATGTGACTGTCTTTATGCTTGTTTCTCATTTCTCCATACAGTAACAATGAGCACATTCTTAACACTCATCATCTTCATGAAGTAGCATGTCCCTTGCAGAATGTTGCTTTCATCACAGCCTGTCTGAAAAACTCTCCCTAGCATGTTCTCTCGCCTCTTCTAACATCATGTTCAAGGTTTCTTTGATGTCCTAATGCCACCTTTGTTTTGGTCTTCACCTGCCTCTACCTCCAGAACCCATGCCTTCAATTACTATTTTCTCTCCAAATCACTGTGGCTTAACGTGACTGAAATACTTCATATTCCGGAACCTGATGTTTATGGGTCAATGCTCCATGACATGTTAAGTAAGTACACTTAATACTACCTAACTATATTTGTCTTACCAAATGTTGTACCTTAATCTACTAAACTAATTTTGTCACCATGTATTAAGAGCATAATCTCCCTAACTTGAATTTGTCTTTCACTTAATACTACCTAACTATATTTGTCTTACCAAGTAAGTACACTTAATACTACCTAACTATATTTGTCTTACCAAGTAAGTACACTTAATACTATCTAACTATATTTATCTTACCAAGTAAGTACACTTAACACTACCTAACTATATTTGTCTTACCTTAAACTCATTGTTGTGGTCCTTAGAATCCCTGTGGTAGGGTCTATCAAACTGGAATGTGTCCACTTCATTTGTATTATAGAAGCATGAGATCTCACTTGGAACTTCCTTTCCGGCAAATTCTGGTCTTTCAGATGGTACTGGTTTAACACTCACAATCTGAATGTCTAAAGATGGAAGATACACAAGAATGTTGTATTTGACATCAATGGCAAAACACATAAAAACAAAGTACTGTAGTTTTACAAAGTATAAAAAACAATATTCAGTGACGTTTGGACCAAAAGGCCTTTATCAAGTAAAGGATACAACAGAAGATAAGAAAGTCACTTCTTAAACGGCAGACATAACCTATACAATTAGACAATAAATCCCTAACAGCCCTAAAATAAAAATGTGACTAAAAACCAAAAACTTCATCAATGTGAAAAACTAGAAACAAAAAAAAGATAAAATAATAAAATATATACACATATATTATAGAGTATAAGAAGAGACAGTATTAAGAAGCATAGGAATGTAGTGCATTGTGTCTACCTTGACATCAACTCTTGAATTCAAGTAAGTGGATAAATTTAGTGTAATGAAAGTTGTATAAGATGAATGCAACTTATGGATCAAGTAGCTTGTATGCATCTCTTTTTTTTTCATTGTACTTACAAATCTAACAACAGTTGTTAAGCAAATTAGTGCAATGCAAAGTACAAATTCTAACATAACAGTGTTGTGGGTTAATTTCCTGCACTTGACATTCCACAAGTGAGGAAACCTGCAGGCTTGACATTCCACAAGTGAGGAAACCTGCTGGTTTGACATTCCACAAGTGAGGAAACCTCCTGGTCTTGACATTCCACAAGTGAGGAAACCTCCTTCATGCTTGACATTCCACAAGTGAGGAAACCTCCTGCATTCTTGACATTCCACAAGTGAGGAAACCTGCATTCTTGACATTCCACAAGTGAGGAAACCTCCTGCATTCTTGACATTCCACAAGTGAGGAAACCTGCATTCTTGACATTCCACAAGTGAGGAAACCTCCTGCGTGCTTGACATTCCACAAGTGAGAAGGAACCATCCCTGCATTCTTGACATTCCACAAGTGAGGAAACCTCCTGCATTCTTGACATTCCAAGCTGAAGTGAGAAATCTCCATGCGTTCTTGACATTCCACAAGTGAGGAAATTCTCATTTGACATACGTGCTTGGACATTCCACAAGTGAGGAAACCTCCTGCGTGCTTGACATTCCACAAGTGAGGAAATCTCCAGCGTGCTTGACATTCCACAAGTGAGGAAATCTTCTGCATTCTTGAATATAGAAATGTAAACTATCTGGCACTTCAGACACTATGGTTTGCAAAGGAGGAGAGGGTTCTCTGTGGTGAAGCGTTTGCCTTGCATTCTGAAGGTCCATGGTTCAATTCCAGATCGTGCTGTTCTGATTATTCATGCATTTTTCTCAGCGATCCCTTAACCCAACGGGACTGCAGAGCCGATATATCGGTTCAGAGTAATGTTCATGATGTTGCAAAACCGATATAACGACTTATGGGTGTCTGTTGACGAAAACGAATGTATCTTCCCAACCCCTTTACTGAAGGTAAAAAAAAATCATTGGAATGTACTTATATGTAGGTACATTTCTACCTCCTTTTAACAAAGATTTAAAGCGGCAAGCATGTGTTATTGTGGTAAAGTCGATTCATATTTTTTTTTAAAACGATAATGTGTCTGACATTTGCCAACCTTGTTATAAAGACCAAAATGAGTTTATACAGTGCAATCTTGAGTATTGTTAGATCAAATTATAACTTGTGATAGTAATGAAGAATATTTAATTGATGGTAATAATGCATTTCATTGTTTATGGAATGTAGTATCGATAGTTGTAATTCTAATGTTATAATTGCTTTTTAAGAAATGGGTTGAACATACCATTTGTTGACATGTCCGCACTAAAAAGTGAATATTATAAAAACTACTGCACCTAGTTAGATGAAACTTATAGAATATGTTCACACATGGATTATCTTCATTTAACTGCTACTCCTGGAAACATCTATGAATATTATGATGTAATACAAACCCGAGAGTAAAAATATTTTAAATGTTTTTGGGGATTTTTAAAATAGCCATGCTACAATAAATTAATTTTCTCAAACGTATATCACCTGATGTAAGTTACTTTTATATTAATGTATTCGTCATCCAATTAGCAACAATTTAATATATAATATGTCATACTTTAGAGAAACAGTACTAGAATTATAAAGATTTAAACTACTTGATATTAAATGTTAAATTGAAATTGCAAAATAAATCTTTCCAGAGGTCAAAATAATACAGAACGAAAGGATTAAGATTGTTACTGGCGTTCATACTTTTAAGTAATACTCTCAGCAGGTGGCGTTCAATTTCTGCAGAGAGTGACTGGACCATATTGGGATACTTGGTGCAATGAAGACAATCCTTCGTCTCCCTTTTTCTTTGAAAATGATGTATACTTACAACAGTAATGAAATAAGGGTTTTACTTCCTGTACAGTAAATTACCTTGCCCTAGCTTGCCCTACTGACAATGGATACTGAGACTTTTCTGAGTGAAAGCTATATTTATATGAAGACCTACTGAGAAAGTGCTTTGATGCTGTTACTTTTCATAGCAGCTGGAAGAGACTGAGCACCTATAGATTTACCTGCTGACAATGGATACTGAGACTTTTCTGAGTGAAAGCTATATTTATATGAAGACCTACTGAGAAAGTGCTTTGATGCTGTTACTTTTCATAGCAGCTGGAAGAGACTGAGCACCTATAGATTTACTGCTGACAATGGATACTGAGACTTTTCTGGGGAAAGCTATATTTATTGAAGACCTACTGAGAAAGTGCTTTGATTGTTACTTTTCATAGCAGCTGGAAGAGACTAAGCACCTATAGATTTACCTGCTGACAATGGATACTGAGACTTTTCTGAGTGAAAGCTATATTTATATGAAGACCTACTGAGAAAGTGCTTTGATGCTGTTACTTTTCATAGCAGCTGGAAGAGACTGAGCACCTATAGATTTACCTGCTGACAATGGATACTGAGACTTTTCTGAGTGAAAGCTATATTTATATGAAGACCTACTGAGAAAGTGCTTTGATGCTGTTACTTTTCATAGCAGCTGGAAGAGACTGAGCACCTATAGATTTACCTGCTGACAATGGATACTGAGACTTTTCTGAGTGAAAGCTATATTTATATGAAGACCTACTGAGAAAGTGCTTTGATGCTGTTACTTTTCATAGCAGCTGGAAGAGACTGAGCACCTATAGATTTACCTGCTGACAATGGATACTGAGACTTTTCTGAGTGAAAGCTATATTTATATGAAGACCTACTGAGAAAGTGCTTTGATGCTGTTACTTTTCATAGCAGCTGGAAGAGACTGAGCACCTATAGATTTACCTGCTGACAATGGATACTGAGACTTTTCTGAGTGAAAGCTATATTTATATGAAGACCTACTGAGAAAGTGCTTTGATGCTGTTACTTTTCATAGCAGTTGGAAGAGACTGAGCACCTATAGATTTACTGCTTGAAAGTAACATGTAAGAGAAACTAATATAATGAACAAAAAAATATAAGAGACAGAAAAGTAAATTAAAAGAGAAAATATATAAACATAAACAAGAACAAAATCATAGACTTACATTGAGCATCTCCATGTTTGAAAGATTCATCAGGGGGAGAGTTTGTACTGAGTATTGTAGCAGTTGGGTATTCTGTCATAAGTTGACCCATGATTGTAGATAGTTTTAAGCATTCATCACCACGATAAATGAAAGCTTTGTTCTAAAACAGAAGAATGTATACTTGTTACTTTATGATTACTATTCTTGTCATGGATTACTGACTTGTTTGGGTTTGTGTTCATCGACCAAGTTGACTACTCTTTGTGATCTCTGTGGTTTGTGCAGAGAATGTGTGTATGTTGCACCTGTTAGGCCCCAACAGTATGTAGGGCAAGCACATCCTAATTTTGACCAAAGTGTATGCATATTATCCAACAGGACACAAATGTCTTTGATTTCTCCCTCTCTTGGTCGGGAGACCTGGGTTCAATCCCTGGAAAGGCCAAGGTGTTTTTTTAAGGGCATAAAGAAAAATGCTAACCTGAACAGTTTCGCTGTGACTGTACTAGTCATGCAGCCATTAAATTCATCAGGCTCATATCCCACCTGTCCTAAACTGCCCTAACAAAAGTGGTTACACAGTCAGTGAAAACAGATTTTGCTCACAAGTAAGGTCTTTTCTGGATGCAGTTCATTTTAAGATCTTTTAAGAAGAGCTTCAGGAATTTTTCTATTTTTGTAAAATAAAATTTTTCTTTGTGTTTTTTCCATGCCTGCTCTGTGACAATAAACTATTAATTTCTTCATGCTAGCATGGCTACCTCTGTTGTTATCTAGTCAACAGAACAAAACAAATCTATTGTGATTTCCAAAATGTCTGTTTCTCCTTAGTAATGACCCATTGATATTTCTCTTCTGTTGTCGTCACTGTTCATTAAGCTAGACTTTAGTTCACCACTAGCATTCAAATTCTACTGCCTGACAGCTAAGCCTAGCTGGGTTAAATGTCTCAGTGGAACATTCAACTAGCTTTAGATCAAATTGTTGTGCCACCTAATGGGTCAGTCAATCAGAAAGAAATAAAGACATTTGATTCAATCCAATCATTCACAACTCTTTTTTCTTTCTTTCTTTCTTTTCTCTAATCCTACTTTGCCTCACATCATTATGATAAGAAATTTATAGAATAGGCTTTTGTGTGTGCTTCATAAACAGTGTTTTTCGTAGCCTCTGTTATCTCTAGAGGTCCACCTTTTTGCTTTGTATCCACTATATCAGAGTAACATTGCTCTTTGAGGTGCATTGTCTGTTGGTAATCTGCTTATGTGACCGAACCATTTAATTTTTTATTGCTTGATGAAGTTCAGTACTGATGTTGTACCCACTTTTTCCCTGATGTCTTCATTTCTAAACCAGTCTCTTCTTTAAACTCCCAGCATTCTGCATAGTTGTTTCCTTTCTGTCGTGACCCGTTTCCTTTCTGTCGTGACCAGTTTTCTTCTTTCAGTTGATGTCAGCCTCCAGGTTTGGCACTGGTAGCATAATGTGGGGAGAAAGATTGTGTTGTACAATGCTCTATTAGTGCTCATGGCGACAGATTTGCATTACAAAAATGGTGCCATTTGTTCTATGATTTTATTTTCTTTATTGCATCTGTATTGGATTTCGTTAGTCATTCTCAACTATAATAATTCCTCTCATACCATTATACGTTACATAGGGCCTGCAAGTAATTTCTCCATACTGCTCTATCCTGGGCAACTTGCACAATCTCCTCCATGGAACTGAGACCAATATTTCCTGCCTCTCTCAGCATAGTTCGTTTCAGGGTCTCCTTAGGTCGACCTCTCTTTCTTGAACCCTTTGCATTCCACTTCAATGCCTGCTTTGATATTAGTTGATCATTTCTCCTTAAGGTGTGTCCAACATATCTCCATCTTCTCTTTCTTATAACAGTTGTCACTAGTGATTGACCAGACATGTCTCTGATTTCATCACTTCTGAATTCGTTCCATTTTATATTCATTATTTTTGCAGACATCTATTTTCAAATGCATTCAACTCCCAGGCTGAGAGAACAATTGGTCAGGTGACTACGGTTGCAACCCTACCAAAAGGAGAAGAATGGATCCCAACAGATGGTAGCATGACCAACTATCTCAACGTTATCATTACTCTTGGAAGAGAATGTAGAGATTGGGGCAACATGAAGGCTGATCTCGGAATTAAGCAGCTGATAGAAGATAATGCAAGGGATGATGATGTTGTGGTATATACCGATGGGTCAGTTCAACGTGGTGAGAAATCCGGCTGGGGTTTCTTGGCTAATGCGCATGGTAGGGTTGTTGCAGAGCGAAGTGGGGCATACAGGACAACTACTTCTAGTATGAGGATGGAGGTTGAGGCCGTTACTGCTGCCCTCCATTGGATTTCTGGGACTTCATTTACTGAGGCAGTTGTTGTATCTGACTCTCAGTCGATGCTTCACAAGATCCAGAAGAGCAGGTTAGTGGTCTTTAGATTTTGGATAAAACTGTCCTGGGCATGCGGTGTTTACGGTAATGAGAGAACGGACAGGCTTGCATCAACAGCATCAATTGTTGGGGAGTTGAAGATGGATAAAGGGGATATTCTTCGGTCTCTTGCGACTGTCTGTTGGATGAGGACACTAAAATCGATGTTGAATCGATCAAGTGATTTAAACAGTTTGGAGTTACCCGTTGTTCAAGTCGAACTGGATGCCTGAGAGGCAAAGTGAGAGGTGTGTTTAATCAGCGAGCCACAGGAACCATCAGTATGCATACTCTTCGATATCTATTGGGGAGACTGAGCACCTATGGGTCTTCCCGGATTTCAATGATGTCAGTTTAGTAACCAATAACCAACTTGCTTTCTATATCTTTAGTCATTTTCCAACTCTCGCTGCATATGTTAGGATTGATACAACATTTGAATTGAAAATTGTAATTTAGTTTTAATACTATATAACTTGCAGTTCCATATTTTATTTAGACTTTTAAATCTGATGCTGCTTTGCCAATTCGTATCATAATTTCTCTTTTAACCCTTTTGCTGCTACATACTTTCCGAAGGCTGAGCTAAAATAGCTACTCTTTGTTTCTAGGTCACAAACATGAATGTACGCCTATAGCAGTGACAGTAGCAATGTATAAGTGTTAACGGTCTTTAGCCCACAGATGAGATATAATAACAGACGTGTTAATGCGTCTTTAGAAGTGAATGGGAAAAACATATATATACGTCCTTAGCAGCTAAAGGGTTAACATTTCCTGTGCAATCAAAATTGCTACCTAAATAGGTGAACTGCTCTGTTATTTTTATTATTTTAGATTTCAGTGTGATATCCGCATTACTTGCCATAGATGTCTTCATTATATTTGTTTGTTCATAGCTTATCTGCAGTCCAACTTTTGAATTCCCAACTATACTAAAGATATAAATAGTTGAATTTCCCCCATCAAAATATGATTGGGTTGGGAAAGGGACATAGTCAGTGCACTTGTACAGTCCTACCTTTAAATATGGCGGGAAAGTGTTGCCAAAATAAGCAACCCTGTAATAAGTAGGGTCTTGACGAAGCTTATGTCCTTCAGTATTTGTATAGAAAATATGCCTGTCTTTGCTGAAATAGAACACAAGTTGAAGAATTAGTCAGGTTAAACACAATCTATTATTTCTAGGATCATGTCAATCATTTCACATTTCATATATAATCATCATATTAAAGGGTCCAAAGGTGAAGGATTGACTTCATTGCACCAGGTTTCCCTGTATGGCTCCATCCCTGTCGGCAGAGATGGCATGCCATCTGCCAAGAGCATTGCACAAAGCAAGAGTACCGTAGCTCCGGTAACAATCGTACGGATCTCAAGCACATGTTGCATTGAGGTCCACCTTTTGCATGGATGAACTTTTGCTTTGTATTCATTGTATCTGAGTAATATTGTTCTTTGAGGCACACTGTTTGTTGGTAATGTGGCCGAACCATTTATTGTTCTTAATGAAGTTCAGAACTGATGTTGACCCACTTTTTCCAGATATCTTCATTTCTAAACAGGTTTCTTCTTGCTACCCCCAGCATTCTGTGTACATTTCATATCTGTCGTGACTAGTTTTCTTCTATCATTTGATGTCAGCGTCCAGGTTTGACACTGATAGCATAATTTGAGAGAGGAGATTAACTTGACCTGTTTTTACATTTTCTCACAAGCTGACATGTACACAATTAGTTTGTAAAACTAATAGTTTCACTTGTGTACATATAAAAAATATTCAAAGCTGTGTACAAGTCTTCAATCTTGCTACTTACCAAGGTATGTCCAAGTTTCTTGTACTGGAAAGTTTTCTCGTAATGATCTGCCAGCTCCTTGCACAGGGGAACACCATACTCCCAAGCCTTGGGACAAAAACAAAATCTGTTACTTTTATAGTACATACAATATCAGATAATTATGAAATTCATATATAGCTGCCATCGAAGACAATTGAAAACATACAATCTTTATGAAAGAATGAAATTGTGATAATTCACAGCATAAATATCTATATTGTAGTACAGTATATATAAAAATTGATCCAAAATCTTGTCAAATTTGTCACCACTAGTTGCAGGTTACCACTAGTTGCAGATCACCACTAGTTGCAGGTAACCACTAGTTGCAGGTCAACACTAGGTGCAGTCACCCAGGTGCAGGTCACCACTTGTAGCAGATTATTTTAAATTTCCTGCCACTGAGTTCAGGTATAGTCGGTACTATATAGCGCTTCTGACTGATTTTACGGGAAGACTTGCTTTCCTTATCACCAGTGTCCTTGTAGTTTTAGTAAACTTACTCCACTTCAGAGGTGCTTGTATTTTAGATCCTCAAACAAAATTGTACTCCTAGTCTGACGACATCATGTGCATACTGAGAATATCTCTAGTCTGACCGCCCTCATGTGCATACTGAAATATCTCTAGTCTGACCCCACATCATGTGCATACTGAATATTTCTGCTGACGCACATCATGTGCATACTGAGAATATCTCTCTTAGTCTGACCGCACATCATGCATACTGGATTCCTTAGTCTGACCGCACATCATGTACATACTAGAATATCTCTAGTCTGACCGACTCATGTACATACTGAGAATATCTCTTAGTCTGACCGCAATCATGTAATACTGAGAATACTCTCTAGTCTGACCGCACATCATGTGCATACTGAGAATATCTCTCTAGTCTGACCGCACATCATGTGCATACTGAGAATATTTGGTCAAGTGGCCTCAAAGCTCCAGAATTTCCACACCACACTGCCACTAGTGCAGTATTATCAACTTGTCTATCATCTGCATAAATGACTTATAAAACATGTGCCTTCACACTTTCCTACGTTTATTGCTGTTAAGCAGGTCGGTTTTATTGACTTTCTTTCATAGCATGAGGTTAGACAAGCCCAGCAACAAAACTTTTTAAACACTTGACAATTACATTTCACAATGATCACAGTGTATGCAATTACCTTGCCCTTGTCAAAACAGTCCATGATCCGAGTCAGCAACTCCTCCTTTCTCTCTGTCTCTGTCTGCATTGGGTAGGACATCTCTGCTTGGTGCATGGCATTTGACCAAGACAGCAGCTGTGCATACAACCTCAAAGTCAGACCAGCTTCCACAAAATTGCTTGCTGAGTAATGTAGTTCATACAGTCGAGATATGTAACGGATGTACATATCCTTTCTGCTATCTCTGTAGAAATTCTGATGACAGAAGAATCATGTAAACAGACAGTGACAAATCAAGTCATTTAGTTCTATGAAAACTCAATTAACCCTTTCATCCTATAGAACCAATATACTGGCTGGTGGTCTTTTTTAATATAACATAAAGCCAGTATACTGGCTAGTTCAGAATTCATTACAGATAGTCCAGAGGTAAAACAACCAAAATATGGAGTGAAAGGGGTAGAATTAATTATGTTAAAAATTAGTTATTTGTTAACAAAGCTGGTGTTATCATGCTTAAGGCAGACACATAGGTGTTCAGTTCCCTCTTTCAGCAGATGGTAAAGTGTATGCATACTAATTTTGTTCTTTGTTTGCTGACACCAACCACTTGGTAAACTGCTCTTTGTAGCTGGTATGTTATTTGAACATTGCAGCATTATTTAGTTCAGAAGCACTTGAGCTTTTAGATCTTAGGCTCAGTGCCATGGACTTCATAACCCTTCGGTTCGGTGCCACGAACACCCTGGACAACCTGTGACTTTTCTGCCAGCCGCGGAATTGAACCGCACTCACAGGGGCTTGTCACCCATGAAGTTAGGCCATTAAAGAATAAAATTGAAGCTTTTAAAACAAGGTGTTACAGAGAAGTTCTTAGAAGTCCTACCCAGAGAAGAGAAAAAACAAAGACATACCACAAGACCTGCATATCAAGGAGCATTGGCTTATAACTAACATGATGTCCCAGAAGATGAAATATTTGGCCATGTTAAATGGTCACAGTGGTTTGGAGAGAACGATAATGGAAGGCATGGTTCCTGGAGTATGAGGCAGGGGAGGACCAAGACAAAGGTGGTAGCAAGACATCAAAGAAACCTTGTACATGACACTAGAGGAGATGGGAGAACTTACTAGGGACAGAGTTTTACGGATGGACTGTCAAGAAAGCAGCATTTCGCAAGGACATGCTGAACTTCATCAATAAACAACTAATTAAATGATTCAGACACAAAAACAGATTACCAACAGGCCAATGCTACCTCAAAGAACAATCCTACTCCGATACAGAAGATACAAAGTAAAAGGCCATCCACTCAAAAGGTGGTACACAGAAATAACAAGCGGTGAAAAACACTGTTCATGAAGCACACAAGAGATCCCATTCTAGAGGTCTCTTCTTATCCTGGTGCTGTGAGGCCAAATAAAATTAGAGAGAAGAAGTAGTAAACATAATTTTATTTTATGTCAGACATCTTTATTAACAAACAAAAATAACGACATCCTTAATCAATGTGTTCAAACATAAAATATAATGTTAGAATGTGTGGACTTGAATGGTGACAGACAACTATGGATACAATTTAGCATTTGTAAGTGATGATCAAACATAGACAACTATGGATACAATTTATCATTTGTAAGTGATGATCAAACATAGACAACTATGGATACAATTTATCATTTGTAAGTGATGATCAAACATAGACAACTATGGATACAATTTATCATTGTAAGTGATGATCAAACATAGACAACTATGGATACAATTTATCATTTGTAAGTGATGATCAAACATAGACAACTATGGATACAATTTAGCATTTGTAAGTGATGATCAAACATAGACAACTATGGATACAATTTAGCATTGTAAGTGATGATCAAACATAGACAACTATGGATACAATTTAGCATTTGTAAGTGATGATCAAACATAGACAACTATGGATACAATTTATCATTTGTAAGTGATGATCAAACATAGACAACTATGGATACAATTTAGCATTTGTAAGTGATGATCAAACATAGACAACTATGGATACAATTTAGCATTGTAAGTGATGATCAAACATAGACAACTATGGATACAATTTATCATTTGTAAGTGATGATCAAACAAAGTGTGAATTTCTTTCTCAACCTTCAGGTCTTGTGTAATGTTTATATTTTTGATCACCTTTATCCAGTGTTTTCTAAGAAAAAATTAAGTAGCTCTTCATTTTAAATAGATTTAATTTTCTTCTTCAATGTGTAATGATCCATCTCACATTCATGTTTTTATAGGGAAAAGTGCATCATATGAGAAAGAGAAAAGTACCCCTTGTGAGAAAGAAAAGTGCCATGGAACATCCTATGAGAAAGAAAAGTACCCATTGAGAAAGAGAAAAGTACCCATATGAGAAAGAAAAGTAACCCATGAGAAGAGAAAAGTACCCTTGAGAAGAAAAGTACCCATTGGAAGAGAAAAGTACCCATATGAAGAAAAACCCCATATGAGAAGAGAAAAGTAACCCATATGAGAAAGAAAAGTAACCCATATGAGAAGAGAAAAGTAACCCATATGAGAAAGAAAAGTAACCCATATGAGAAGAGAAAAGTAACCCATATGGGAAAGAGAAAAGTACCCATATGAGAAGAGAAACATATCCCATATGAGAAAGAAAAAGTGCTCCATATGAGAAAGAAAACTACCCCATATGAGAAAGAGAAAAATGCTCCATATGAGAAAGAGAAAAATGCTCCATATGAGAAAGAGAAAAATGCTCCATATGAGAAAGAGAAAACTACCCATATGAGAAAGAAAAATGCTCCATATGAGAAGAAAAATGCTCCATATGAGAAGAAAACTACCCCATATGAGAAGAGAAAAATGCTCCATATGAGAAGAGAAACTACCTCATGTAGAAAGAGAAAATGCCCCATAGAGAAAGAAAAGTGCCCCATATGAGAAAGAGAACAGTACCCCATGTGAGAAAGAGAAAAGTGCCCCATGGGAGAAAGAAAAAAAGTGCATCACATGAGAAAGAAAAAGTGCGTCATGTGAGAAAGAGAAAAGTACTCTATATGACAAAGAGAAAAGTACCATATATGACAAATAAAAAGAGTACATCATGGGAACAGTCCAAGTTTTTCTCAGAAAGTCAATGTACCAATTTTTAGCTGGGTAAGTTAGAGAGTTAATTGTACTGGGAAATGAACCCCTATATGTTGGTGATGGACTCTTGCACACTGCCACCCTGTGAACAAAAGAAAACCTCACAGCATACCATATGCCACCCACACACCACTACCACAATCAACAGTAGACATCATGGCAACGATGCATGCTTGAGCGAGATAGGCATCAACAAAGCAAATTTGTATGTGTCTGCACCCGTCGGCACAACGTTAGCTAGCTCTTTAACATTTAACTTAATAGTGGAACTTGATAGGGTAGGGGTGGGGTTGAGGTTTCAAGGACAACACCCAGCCAGGCGCTGGCTGAAAGCGAGTAACTAGCCACATCTGCGCTAGCAACAGGCACAAAGAGAAGTGAATATTCATGATGTGAGTTCGTCAATTCAACATCTTACATACTAGAACGACGACCTTCACACTTGCATTCAACATTTCCTTTACTCCTCCATCATAGCATGCATTAGTCTACAAGGCAGTTTGAGAAGTTCACATGGCGATGATATTTGACCTATGACCTACAGTTTATGGAGCTTGGAGATGGGAGGGGAAATTGCTTGGTGGTGAACTCTGACCTTTTCACATGTGTCGCATCAAAAGTTGTGGCTTAAAATACATATTTATAATACCTTCAAACATGTTCTGCGCTTAAGTTAATTTATCTCTATTGTCACTCACTTCCAATTTGATAACCAGGTCTCAGCATGCAAAGCGAGGACAGATGGTGGGGAAAATAAACCCTAGATTTATGCTCCCGAAACTGTTTTATGATCACCAATTTTGTTATATTTTCTCTTCAAGTTAGCTTGCCCTTTGAAAAACGTTGTTATCACTATAACTGTAGTTTAGTATAGTCGTCAGATCATCATCACTGCACATCGAACCATTAGTCCATAAGTGCTCCGATTTGTTTCATCAGTGCGTCTCTCAGTGTGTGGCAAGTAACGACACACTATAACATAATTTTGTTGAGGTGCTGAATGAGATCAAGACACAGAGAAAGCTTATCATAAATATAAAAAAGAGGCAGTCATCATTTTTCGGGCATGTAATGAGGAGGGACGTTTAGAACACATCGTGACAACCGGTAAAATCGAGGGTAGACGAGACAGGGGAAGACAGAGAGAAAATGTTGGATGGCCTGACTTCATGGCACGGTAGAGCGTCAACATCTGAGATGATAGCAAACACCAACGACAGAGATTTGTGGAGATCCATGATCGCCTACGCTAGCCGGCACGGCACCTGCTGATGATGATAACATAATTAATGTTAACCTATCCTTATTGCCTTTAAAAAAAAAGATCTATAATCGAAGAATTGACTACACTGCACCGTGATTCCTCATATGGCTCTGTACTTGTATGCAGAAATGACACGTCATCTACCTAGAGTGTTGCAAATAGAACGAACTCCGTAGCTCCAGCAATAAAGCTAAGGATTTCAGGCAAAAATGTACACATGTGACTCGGTTCAGATTCGAACCCACAACTATCGAAACGACAGGCAAATGTCTAGACCATTTCCACATTTCCAGCCTGCTCTTCTCGATTTGGAACTGACAATGTTTCTTTTACATGCTTAAATTGAACACGGGACCTACGTTTTATCGTCCGTCTCCAACAGGACTAGAAACTCGATCTCACCTACACTGAGATCACTGATCTCTGGAAAAATATCTCGATGGCTTCACAAGGAGCGAATCAGTACCTTTGGAACTAGAGGTGATCACCTATCCTCTACGCCAGAGACCCCCTTGAAGAATACATAACTTGTACGCTGCTGATTTGATAATATGGCGATCATGAGAAGACTAAGTGGGACAACATATAGAATCAATCTGAAAATACTCAGTGTTTACCAGCAGGGCATACGAAAATCTGGAATATGAATCTGGTGCATTATCCCTAGCATTACATACCACATTATTGTCAGCTGGATAAGGTGTCAAAATAACCAGGAGTTTGACGTTATCACAGGAATAATGACACCAACACCTGCAGTAGAGATGGAGATTATGGAAGGGGGCAGAAGGACACCATTTATATAGCGGCACAAGAGCCTATTCTATCAATCTTTTCTTATCCTGACTGCGAGGTGACCCAGGATTCTCTCCCTCTCATGCCAACACCGATTGGGGCATATGCCCTCAACGAACTCATACCAAGTCTTCATATCTTTGGCTATCTCCTGCATCTCTCTCCAGTCTTCTATATATTGTTAACCTCTGCATCTAAATCTTTTCTCCATGTATTTCTATGCATCCCTCTTTTACCCTCTGTGTTCCAGGAAAGGGGCCTTATTGTTATAGTCCCCTCTGATTTTCTCCAGGTGTGTCCTATACAGCACCGGTGTCTTTTTTAAGAGCTTGGTTCACTGCTATCTGTCTTGTTCTTTCTCTAAGCTCCTCATTTGTGACAATGTCATTCCATCTAAGTTCCTTTTTTCCCTGCTACCTGTCTTGTTCTTTCTCTAAGCTCCTCATTTGTGACACTGTCATACCATCTAAGTTCCTCTATTCTGCGTAAACACCAGTTGATGAATGTTTGCAATATTTTTTAAGTAGTTCTCCATGTTTCTGATCGATACAGCAGAATTGCTTTAACATTGAAGTTAAATATTCTAATTTTTGTTGTAGATTTGATTTCTTTAGACTTTCATAGATTTCCCAGTGCGATGAAAGCTCCTCTTGTCTTCTGCATTATTATTTTGACATGTCTATCTGTTCCACCCTCTTTGTCTACATTGCTGTCCAAATATGTGTGTGTGATTATATCTCTTCAAGTGGGATTTCACCCTGGGAGATTGGATGAAAAATAAAAATGTGAGCATGGATGATGCTTTCCACATGTTCATGTATCTCCCGAGAACTCTATTGGCATGGACGCTGTTTACCACTTATTCATGTCCCTTCTGAGAAACTTCTTCGCCTCATCATGTTATACCCAGGGGCGACACGACATTAGGCCAGTGGCGGCCCACTAAACATTTTGAGTAACGTGCACTTATTAATTTTAGAAATTGTTTGTTCATAATTATTACTTTAAACGTGATGCTGATTAGCTTTTAAAGTTGATATATAACGCTAAAACATCACACAGTCTGAAATCCAGCATGATTCCTCCTAATTAGTATACGCCCTTGGTCATTAAGGACCTGTAGCCCCCAAAAAAAAAAAAATGGAGTAACGTGTATTTATTATTTTATAAATTATTTCTTCATAAATATTACTTTTAACTTAACATTAGCTTTGGAAGTTGAATATATAATATTAAAATATAAACATTATATCATAATAATATAACAAGCATAATAATATATAAAATATAATTTTTTTAAATATTGTATACAGTCTGAATACAGTCAAGTATATCACAGCGCACTATTTTTCGGTAGTTCATTTTAAAATGTGCCTACCTACAATGTAACATTGCGACCTTTGACCCTAAATGCAATGATAATTGTCAAAACAATTACGTCATTTTCCTTCAACCGGTAACTAAATGTATTCTTACGCGTCAACTCATTTCTCGATTAAATAGTCCTTTTAATTATCGATTGAATAACGAATTATATATAAAAATAGTATACAATTATAGAAAATAATAGAAATAAGTTATAGAAATAAGTTACTAATCATCATAGAATAGTTTAAGCTAATCGCCCATTCCATCAATATACGTTTGGCTACGATAATGTACTTTCACTTTCGTTTACACAGCTGACAAGTTTACGAGGAGATATTATATATTACAGAAGCACACATGTTTATGGACGCGCTGGCAGAATAGATATACGAGTTGAATTCACGTAGATACTATTTTTTTAACAATCTTCTCTAGGCACTCATGTCATATGATGTGACCGGAATCTTTAATTGTATTTTATTTTATGTAATTTTATGTCAACGTGTAGGTGTAGGGCATATACATTTGATAAGGCAGTGAAAAGCATATGTGTGCTTTTGAATGCGAATGTTGCAGAGGAGTCATCCGTGTGTCATGGACAGAGAGGAGAGCTAGTGAATCTATGCAGAAAGAACTCAGGGTCAAAGAAAGCTGGCTGAGGTTACAGATAGGAAAGTGAGAATTGAGATATTTTGGACATATGGAGGGACATGGGAGGCTGGAGAGGACCGTCGCGGTGGGAGGCATACCGGCAGGGAGAGGAGGAGGACCACGGAGAAGATGGATTCGGGATATAACTGATGGTTTGAAGAAGATAGCTGCAGAGGCAGGACTTCTGGCCTATGAGAGACGTTCCGGATTACTGTTGGAGTGGCAAAGTTCTGCTCAGGACAAGCTATTTGATGATGATGATGATGAATAGCCAACTCTCTTTAATATCAAGCTGTTGCAGAACAGAAGCATGATGATGATGAATAACCAACTCTCTTTAATATCAAACTGTTGCAGAACAGAAGAATTTATTCTTTTCTCGAAAGGGGGAATAGCTTCCCGGATTAGACGAATAGCCCGAAAACAATGATTTTTTCCGCATATTTTGTCTGCCCCCAAGAAAAATGACCACGAGCCGCCACTGGTTATACCTATCAGAATGAGGTTGTGACTCTCTCCCCCCTTTTTTCAACTCCATTTACTAATCTCAATAAACTATATTTTCTAACAGCAGGCAAGTGTGTGCGCGCATGCATACACACATACTCACTTATACACACAATCACATCCATTATATCCCAAGGTGCTTTTCTATTTTTCCTCTAGCTCTGATTTTATCTTGTAGTCTCCGTGCTACCAACACTTATATTTCACTTTCACTGTTTTTGAACATGGCTGTCAGTTTACCGTAGTGTATACAGGAAGACGGGGCAGTCACATTACCAGTTATCTATATACTCAACCTTTCGTTAAAAAAAAACACCTAATCCATTGCCCTTTAAATAAATCCATTCATAAAAGTGATGCATTCTGGTCGGAAATGATGTATGTATGCTAAGTTTCTAAGAATGAATATACCTCGTGGGAAATAGGCCAAGGTATACCATTTTTGTGTGGAGGTATTTTGCTGGCAGCGGAAGATGTACTTAACTTGTTAACGTTAGAATGTTCTAGAACAGAGGTTTTTAACTTGGATGATACAATCCAGCATTAGCGAAACACATAAAAACACACACAAAAAAACAAAATATTGTAGTTTTACAAAATACAAAAGCAATACACAGAAACGTTTCGACCAAAAAGACGTTATTAAGCAAGGATACAAGAGACTTGAAGAATGTCACTTCTGACACAACATGTAGAATCAAACAGTAAGTTCATAACGGCCCTAAAATAAATGCTAGGAACTTATTATTTGATTCTACATGTTGTGTACTGTGTGAGAAGTGAAATTCTTCACTTCTCTTGTATCCTTTGCTTGATAAAGACCTTTTGGTCGATATGTTGCTGTGTATTGTTTTTGTATTTTGTAAAACTACAGTACTTTTTTTTTTTTTTTTATGTGTTTCACCATTGCTACATAGTTTTACTGCACTCTTCTATTATATCGATAATAGTCCAGCATTGAAAGTTTACTTTCTATAGAAGTTTCTAACCTCAGGGGGTTACGTAGATCTACTGTCCTGGGCATGCGGGAGTTTGTGGAAATGAGAGAGTGGACAGGCTTGCATCAACAGCATCGATTGTTGGGGAGTTGAAGATCGTTAAGAGGGATGTTCTTCGGTCTCGTCGTAACTGTCTCTTGGACGAAGACACTGAAATAGATGTTGAATCGATCCAGCGATTTAAGCAGTTTGGAGTTACTCGTTATACTAGTAGAATTGGATGCCTGAGGGGAAGAGTGAGGAGAGTGTGTTTAAACAGCGTGCCACGGGAACCATCAGTATGCATACTCTTCGATATCTGTTGGGGTAGACTGAGCACCTATGGGTTTGCCCGGAGTGCAATGACGTCAGTTCAGTAACTACTAACCAATAGCGATTAGTTTAATTGTTAAATTATGTGTACCGGAGCGATATAAGCTTGAAGACAGGTTGCAACAATCTTAGATTATGTAGATGAGCGCCGGGGACGGATTAGTGTAAGGTATAATCGTTCGCCTGTAGACTGGGACACAAGAGGGTTGTGGGTTCGATCCCAACGTTCGACGTTCCGAATGTAACGAGATGAATTGGTCCTTCTACCTCCTGCATACTAGGGTCCTATAAATATGCAATGAAGTAATTTCATACCCTGGAAAAGACTACATGAAAGTGTAGGACAAGCAGGTGATATTGTGGGAATGTGCATATGGTGTACGGTTGGGAGGTGGATATAAAAAAGGTTAAAGACTGTGAAACAAGTGATGCGAAAAGCATATCCCATCGCTTATGTGTTGTGATGTCACATAGGGTAATCTACGTTTGGGAATTGGCATGTTTTAAGATGTATAGTTTTATTACTGCTTGCTGGGAGGTCAACGAAACAGTGAAGAATATGTAAATTCAGTCAAAATCGGTGATCCGGCCGTTACCACTTTTAAGTGGTCGCCACAAAAAGAAAGCGAGTAGGTATCGAAAAAGTCAGATGCCATTGAAAATCAGTGTAACTTGAAATCACATATAAGAGAGATCTAATACATACAAATGTTCACACATAAGATGTACAACGTTTCAGAGCCAAACCCCAGGATACGTCAAAGCATTACTTGTCGTCCCTCCCAAAAGGGACAAGTTGACACCAACTCTGCCGGATGCTGAACCAGGCGCAGAACCACACCAGCTCTGCCGGATGCTGAACCAGGCGCAGAACCACACCAGCTCTGCCGGATGCTGAACCAGGCGCAGAACCACACCAGCTCTGCCGGATGCTGAACCAGGCGCAGAACCACACCAGCTCTGCCGGATGCTGAACCAGGCGCAGAACCACACCATCTCTGCCGGATGCTGAAGCAGGCGCAGAACCACACCAGCTCTGCCGGATGCTGAACCAGGCGCAGAACCACACCAACTCTGCCGGATGCTGAACCAGGCGCAGAACCTATCTTCTAGACGCCTTGTAGCTCTAAACAACAACACTAACCTAGTCCCACATTTTCGCTCATGTGTTTCCGCGGCTCGCGAGGGGGCAAAATTGGTAACACTGCGACCTACAAGGCATGTCGTAAGAGATGACTGAGGTAGGGGCCTAGGAAACTACCCTAGTAAATAAAACTCATCGCAGAAATCGGATGCGCTGGCCTACTTGTAGGCACATAACTTGCACAACGTACAATCGCTCTTAGGCTCAGATCACATATAAATTACAAAGACTGGTTTAACAAGTAATAAATATTGAGCGTTCGTAGAAGAGGTTCAACATTTTCAGAGCAAAGAATAGCCCCATTATATTGCATTAATCAAGTTGTAAATACAACTCTGGCTGATTGCGAAACATAGTTTATGAAGAAATGTCTACCGAATCTATCAGTGCATAAGAGCATGAATATGTTTGAGCTCTGGTTGTCAATAAGAAGGAGGAGGATATTACGTGGTAAACACATGATTAGCACGGTGAAAGAAGGGACATAATTACATGATTTGTGTCTCAAACGGAATTGACATTAACATTTCTGGCTCCGCCTGTGATGTGTCGTCAGCAGCAACTACAACTCAATGACAGACATCGTTTACAGCAAATTACAGATCTCAGTCAGTGGCGTATGTCGGGTCGGGTTAAGTCAAGTATGACTGAGCATAGGGGACGAGTAGTTAAACATGTTATTTATGAAGTTATTGATTATTTGATCACAGAGCAAACTTCACGGTCATGATGGCAGATCTATAGATGTCGAGTGCCTGTCAATAGTCAAAGAAGAGCATGCAGAGTGGTGGTTGTTCGTGCGGTTGATCAGTTAGACAAATATCTGATCTGATCTGCTCTCACAAAAAATCATCCTTGTCCAAGTGTTATATTCAAATATGTCGGGGTGCGGGGACCCTGTGATGATTGCAATACTATTAACACTAATTATCACTAATTCAAGTGCCTTCCTGCCGGTGTAGGCGATCATGTCTCTCCACAACTCTCTCTCCCTGATGCAGTTAATCAGTTCTGACGTCGATCTTTTGTCGAACCACGATGTCAGATCATCTGACGTCTTCTCCCTCTGTCTTCCACGATCTCTCCTTCCCTGAATTTTACCTGTTGTCACCAAATATTCTAAACCTCCTCTTCCTATTAAGACAATTCACGCATAGTTTGTTTTTCATTAGTAATATTAATATAGTTAAGATGCCGATGCTTTCTCCGGTGAAGAAGCAAAAGGGTGGTGTTATGGTGAAGTAGAATGGTTAATTATTATATGTTTCATGTTTGCTGGCCTACACGCTCTGATATAATCTGAAAAGCTCGTCCTTAGGTTGAAAGTGGTGTGCCTCGGCTTAAAGAGTCTATAATCCCTACATAACAAACAAACGAGCAAGCGGGAACGAGCAAGCGGGAACGAGCAAGCGGGAACGAGCAAGCGGGAACGAGCAAGCGTGTTCATGGGAGTGTGATGAACAAACGAGCAAGCGTGTTCATGGGAGTGTGATGAACAAACGGGCAAGCGTGTTCATGGGAGTGTGATGAACAAACGAGCAAGCGGGAACGGGCAAGCGTGTTCATGGGAGTGTGATGAACAAACGAGCAAGCGGGAAGATCGTGTTCATGGGACAATGAACACTCTGCTACAATGACACCACATCTGCACAAAGCATCAACTCCGTAGATTTAACAACAATCCTAGGAATCTTCTGACAAATGTTCATATCCGAACTGGATGACTCGGTCCGTATTTCAACCCACGACCTTCAGCAGAATGCAGGGCTACGTCTTAACCCCTTCTGCACGGAACCCCTTCCCGCCCAATTATCTCGTATCGTATTGTGAAAGTATCTCTTAAGAAACTACTGCACGTCTTTAGAACATATTGTGTGACACAACTATACTTTTATATAAATCTATACTATTTGGTTTTTTTTCGATCCAGAAGCTTTTAGCTCTTCGGTTCGGTGCCATGGACATCGTAACACTTCGGTTCGGTGCCATGGACATCGTAACACTTCGGTTCGTGCCACAACCTGGAGAACCTATGGCTTCTGGAATCTCGCGGAAGTGGAACGCATTCACAGGGCTTGCCACCCGTTGTCCAACGCGCTACTAACACGCTGGGCAGGCGGACGAAATGTATACTTTCTAGAAGATACTTTTCTATTTCTCAGTCCCTGCATACACATGTACTTTATTTTGCCCTGACTTCTAATCTCACCCGCTCCCACCCCCACCCAACCACACATGCAATCATTCCTAAAGAGTGTGTGCTGTTAAAGAAACAAGATTTAAATACAATATTGTTTTAGAGAAGATATGGATACACACAAGCTTACCAAAATATTGAAGGTACAGTGCATCTTAGTATCTCTCTGTTCCTCTCTGTCCATGATTTCTCTGTAAAATAACAAGCAATGATAAGAGAAAGCTGTTTATCTATTTAGACAATCTATCGTTGGGTGGTACTGGAATATATCAACACTTAAATAGGGATGAACTGGTAGGGCGGAAGTAAAGTGCAATTATAAAACAAAAAATGTATAATGTATATAAAAAGGAAATTGCGCAATGTATATATATGTTGGTTGGATAAGTTAAACATAAAGAAAGTTAATTAAGAGAATGTATGTGGTGTACGTAGAAGTTAATTAAGAAAATGTATGTGGGTGTACGTAGAAAGTTAATTAAGAGAATGTATGTGGGTGTACGTAGCTTAAACAAACCACGAGTACCTGGTTCAAACCCTGCGGCCGGCAGTTTGAAAGCAAATGTGTTCGACGTGGATTTCTACGAACAGTAAAAATAGAGCTCACCGTTCAGAAAGCAGTGACAAACTACTGAACGTAGAAGTGGTGCCTAGAAAATCAACGACTCGTTTACTGTGGTTGATAGCGAAGTTCTGTGAAAGATATGTCACTATTTTCATGAATATAAATATAGAGAGTTGGTGTTGATTATGTTCAATACAGTCACATACAATATCACCATCTTCTGTTCATCTTCCATACAACATCACCATCTTCTGTTCATCTTCCAACTTGAAACTGTGAGGTGTCTGTTCAGGGCTATGTCGCCAAGTCGGCAACTTTGTGCAATACTTCTTCAGGGCTATGTCGCCAAGTGAACAACCTTGTGTGGTACTTCCTCAGTGCTATGTCGCCAAGTGGGCAAACGTGTGGTACTTCTTCAGGGCTATGTCGCCAAGTGGGCAAACTTGTGTGGTACTTCTTCAGTGCTATGTCGCCAAGTGGGCAAACTTGTGTGGTACTTCTTCAGTGCTATGTCGTCAAGTGGACAACCTTGTGTGGTACTTCTTCAAGGCTATGTCGTCAAGTGGGACGGACCTTCTCTTGTCATGGCACTTGCTCGTTGCACGTGACTATGTCGTCAAGTGGAAGGCAGGACCTTGTGTGGTACTTCTTCAGTGCTATGTCGCCAAGTGGGCAACCTTGTGTGGTACTTCTTCAGTGCTATGTTGCCAAGTGGGCAACCTTGTGTGGTACTTCTTCAAGGCTATATTGCCAAGTGGGCAACCTTGTGTGGTACTTCTTCAGTGCTATGTCGTCAAGTGCACATATCTTCAGCTTTATCTTCCCTATTATTTGAACTATCTATTAGGTATGTCTTCTTATTTTGTGGTCACACTGTTACCGGGTTGTTGCCCAATGTTGTCACACTGTTACCGGGTTGTTGCCCAATGTTGTCACACTGTTACCGGGTTGTTGCCCAGTGTTGTGGTTTTCTGTTTTGTCTTGCGCTGTTCTGGTGGCTTGGGTGATTGTTATTTTGCTCTATGAGAGGATTCTGCTATGCCATCTAGCCATCTTTTTTGTGGTCTTCCTCTCGCCTTCTTTCCTGATGTTCTGTTGTAGAAGACTGTATACTGTGGAGTTTAGATGCATTCTTATCAAGTGGCCAAAGATTGGAACAAGTTGTGTCATTCTGCGCCTTAGAACAGGACACAATCGACTCCACAGACACATGTATACAAAATTCAAGATTGGCAATTCAGCCATGTGTACATGTACATGTGGACAGGCACACCAGACTGCAGAGCATATACTTCAAGACTGCCCCGAATATGATACAATGAGGCAAACTCACTTGCCTAATGAAACAACACTCGACAGAAAACTACACGGACCTCTGTGTGAGCTACAAAAGACAGTGAAGTTCTTACAAGAGACAACATTGAATATATAGACATATTTCAAGCGAACGAAAGGAAGGAAGTGGCCAAACCACTTTATTTTGTTTTTCTATGTAATTCAAGCAAGGTTCTGCGTCAACTTTCTTTCTTAAGTTGATGTTGGTGACTGTCTTTTCTGGTGTTGTTGGTAACTTTTCGCAGGCAGCGCATTTCACATGTAGTTATTTTTGTGACTGCGCTGTGCTCATTGTCCATGTTTGGCTCTGGTAATATGTATGTCGTCCAATGCAATTAACAAATTCAACAATATTCAACACTTCTCGTCTGATAAGTACCTCGGATTAGCCTGTCTGCTGACTGCAATAGCTTCCTCTTCTTGTGTTGGTTGTTACTGAAGTTACCGCTTTGTGGCAAGGTGCATTTTTTTCAATCACAAATCAGTCGTTTTGGTTACAACAGGGCGAAGTGACCATTGAATTGTTGGAATTTGTTTAAGTGATATTGGTTATGTCTACCCTGTTGCCAGCATTTCAATATATTTGTATCTATTTTAGTAGCAAAGAGTTACTCTGTGTTTTAAACTTCAATACAGAAGTACTACTTTATCTGTTCAATCTCTGATAATGTGAGCAACCACTGGCTCTCATACGGAGATCGTTGGATCACTGGAATAATAGACAGATGGTATCACTCGGGACGGTGTCTACGTTTGGAGCGTGAGACGATCATGATAAATCAACGTCCCAGCACCAAGTAATGACTTAAACAGATATTCGTATTATTGTTAACATAGACAGAGTCGACTTTGTTTGTTTGTTTGTTTTAAATAGTAGTCACGTGTTTCTAATCTCATCAGACAAGATTCAGCTATTTATCCTGAGCAGAAGTGCTGCCAATGACGCGATTTTCACGTAGCATCTGGGATTTGTTTAAAAATAGTTATGCTTTACAGTTTTGATAGCCGCGTATTACGGCTATTTTGGGACTGGGTAATATTTATTCCTATTTTCTAAGCAACCTGGAGGATTCTGAAAAAGCCACTCTGGTTGTCATTTAGGTGTATATTTTTTTAAATATTTATGTCCAACTGTTGTCGAATTCGCTAGGAGACGAATGGTTACTCAATGCTGAAGTAGAAAATTCCTGAAAAAGATCACTTCTTGGTTTTAGGCAGGAAAGGATACATTTCGTATAAGTTATCTCCCCTGTCTGCGGATTCAACATAATAACTTATCAATTATCTCCCCTATTTTTGGACTCTTACACATCAAGTTTATATCTTCAACGAAGAGAATGTAATTGTAACAGATTGTGCATACACTGGAGAATGTCAAGTTATACATGTTACATTCTCCCATGGATTGCTTATCTAATTAGAATATCAAATTTGCATCAAGCAACTGCTCAATGCTGGAAGCTATCGGATAATCACTTTAATTGACAACTAATCTGGGAATCTACACGTACTCGTACACGTTGGCTGTGAAATTGAGTTTTTTTTAAATCACGGAATAATTGTTTACGAGAATAAAATTACAGGTTTGTTTCTTCTCATTAATCATGACCCTGACAAGTGAAAAAGAAAAGTAGGAAGTGAAGTTTTGCAATTCTTGGGAACCCACTAGATAAGACACCGTACGCAAATGTGAACTACGTCCGGGGTTGTCAAATTGGCCTTTTTAATGCCAGATTCGATAAATTGTTGCCTATTTTGAAAATGGTTGGCTTTAAAAAAAAAGTGTTCAGCTTTTGGCAGATTTAAATGCGTTTTTCATATGCTTACTTTTTTCTCTCTAAAAATGTGTATAATTCTTTAGAGCATATTGAGTAAATATACTTAATATATGGTTTTTATTGTTTTTGGTTGGTATTGTTAAAACATATGCTAGTACTAGAGATTATGAAAAGTTACATCACTTCATGTGCTCTTTTCCCGCCTCCGAGCTATGCACTGCATGATGGAAGTCCTGTTATCTGGTTTTCCCGCCTCCGAGCTATGCACTGCATGATGGAAGTCCTGTTATCTGGTTTTCCCACCTCGAGCTATGCACTGCATGATGGAAGTCCTGTTATCTGGTTTTCCCGCCTCCGAGCTATGCACTGCATGATGGAAGTCCTGTTATCTGGTTTTCCCGCCTCCGAGCTATGCACTGCATGATGGAAGTCCTGTTATCTGGTTTTCCCGCCTCCGAGCTATGCACTGCATGATGAAGTCTTTATCTGGTATTCTTGCCTGAGCTAATCACTGATGATGGAATCTGTTATCTGGTTTTCCTCGCCTCCGAGCTATGCACTGCATGATGGAAGTCCTGTTATCTGGTTTTCCCGCCTCCGAGCTATGCACTGCATGATGGAAGTCCTGTTATCTGGTTTTCCCGCCTCCGAGCTATGCACTGCATGATGGAAGTCCTGTTATCTGGTTTTCCCGCCTCCGAGCTATGCACTGCATGATGGAAGTCCTGATATCTGGTTTTCCCGCCTCCGAGCTATGCACTGCATGATGGAAGTCCTGTTATCTGGTTTTCCCGCCTCCGAGCTATGCACTGCATGATGGAAGTCCTGTTATCTGGTTTTCCCGCCTCCGAGCTATGCACTGCATGATGGAAGTCCTGTTATCTGGGTTTTTGTGTGTGTGAAATTTCGGTAATTTCGCTAGGAACCTTTGTCTATAGCGACAAAAAAATGCAATCATATGACAGTAGTCATAAATACAATAGTAATTGGACAAGACTTTGTTACAAGTCAAAAGATCTGATGGATCACAAAACGCTTATTGTAAGTTATGCCAGTGTACCGTCTTGCCTAAAGCTAGTGGCTTCGCTGCTCATGAAAAATCTAAAAAGCACAGAGGACTCCATCAACAGGGCAGAATAAACTTTAAGTGGAGAAGGCCCTTAGTACTTGCCAAAACTCAGCCATATGATAATGTTAAACCAAGCATCAAGGTTTTTATTTGTAGAACTACCATTAATGCATATTGCGGGAAGAAAACATCAATGCAATAGAAAAACAACACATAAAAATAATTTGAGTTGATTGGAAAGAAGTAGTCCAATTTAAGAAAGATATATTTTTAACCGACATGGAAACGTTTTGGTTTGGTATTTTTCAACAGTCATTTAAAAGAGCTTGCCACCTTTGCTCTGACTTGTTTAATAATTCGTTAGTAATGCTATTATATAGAGGGTGTTCTCTCTTGTATCATCAGTCAAAACAAAAGCTACAAATAGAACGCAGCTGCAGCTTCATGAGGCTGTAGTGAGAATAAAAACAGAACTGCTCTTATCTAACAAATGTTGCAAGGATTTTACTGCATCCCCTAATATAGTAAAGAACTTATCTAATGATAAAGTGTATGCTGTTGTTTAGTGGCGAGGATAGTGATGACCTTGATTTGGAGTTCTTCTTATGATATGAGTATGAAATTGTACTGTTTTTATCCTACTGGCTTTTTTGACCTTTTCCTGGCAGTGTTTGGCCGATTTTCTCAATTTTCAGTTGAGAGCCCTGAGTAAAATAGAGTGATTTCGTTTCTAACAACACAGTGAGAGATAGAACACACCAACAACCCATATCAAATATTATAAGGAAACGAAGGTGGAAATATTTAGGTCATGTTCTTAGATCAGACGAAAAGAGACTAAATCGACAAGTCATTATGTGGTCACCAGTTGGGAAAAGAAAACGTGGAAGACCAAAGACCACTCTTCGAAGAACCATCCAACAAGAAAGTAAACTATTGGGATGTAAAACCATACAAAATCTCAAACTGCTAGCAAAGAACCGTATCACATGGAGATCTAGCAATCCAGTTTTAAAGCCTTATTTGTTTTCATCGCTGTCCATGGAATTTTCGGCATTCTTCTGTAAAACCACGTGGATTCCAATGATCTTATTTATCGCTTGTTCATTGTCCATGATTCGCTGCCATACATAAGTATTGGCTTAATAATGTAGCATGGTGCATCATATTCAAAACGAGACTTTACCAACATAGTTTCAGTAGTATCCTGTAATCTAAGATAAGGAATATAGTCTTCTTATCTAAACTCATTTACAATCCACTATTGAGCATAAACCTCTTTTATGAAATATGTGATTCATCTATCTTGTGTATTTGATGTGGTGCCAGTACAAACTCGAATTAACAAACTAGTTACGGTCAAACATACAACTTGGTCATGTTTCACTTCGTAGTCAGATCAGTTGTCGAGGACTATTCATTTCACTCCGGACATGTCCTGGTTGCTCGATTCCGCCTCAACAAATCCAGGACGTCAGCAGGCAAACGCCAAGTTCGATGTTGATTAATCAGATTGCTCGATCTGCCTTAACAAATCCAGCAGCGTCCAGAGGTCAACTCATGTTGATTATCAATCTTTTATATTTGTTAAACCCAACCCTTCTTGTGTCCGTGTCGATGGGAGAATGCTCATGCATTACGCTAATCCGTCCCACAACATCCTATCATCATCAATCATACGTTCATATGGAAACGTTGAGAAGGATAATTAAAATAGCGAAATGTTTTAAACTACTAAACTACGGGCATAGGTTGGTGTAGTTTTCTTGTTTCACAATCAAATAGCATCTCTCGAGCACAGCTTAGCCCCCTAACACGTTAACAGTCCTTCGGGATTTCTTGCATAGGCCAGATGTCCGGTCTCTGCAGCCATCGTGCTAAAATTATTAGTTACGTCCTGAATCCATCTTCTCCGTAGTCTTCCTCTTCTCACTGATGCCTCCTTCTTCTCCGTAGTCTTCCTCTTCTCACTGATGCCTCCATCTTCTCCGTAGTCTTCCTCTTCTCACTGATCCTCCATCTTCCGTAGTCTTCCTCTTCTCCTGATGCCTCCTTCTTCTCCGTAGTCTTCCTCTTCTCACTGATGCCTCCTTCTTGATATGTCCAAAATACTTAAATTTTCTCATTCTTATTTGTAGCATCAGTCAGTTTGCTTTGATTTTGATTTCTTTCTGGGTAGATCTATTTGTTCTCTTCTCTGTCCATGATATACGGAGGACGGTACTAGTGTAATAATTTACCCCAAACAAGCGACTGTGGCTATATTTTTATATGTCGTGACGAGACGGAGGAAGTCGTAGGGTGGTCCATTTTAGGACAGGTAAACCATTTACAAATTTGGTAGAAATTGTGGCTATTTTTGATATGTTGTATAGTTACAACAGATGGAAGCATGATGAACTATCTCAATGTTATCATTACTCTTGGAAGAGAATGTAGAGATTGGGGCAACATGAAGGCTGATCTCGCAGTTAAGCAGCTGATAGAAGATAATGCAAGGGATGATGATGTTGTTGTATATACCGATGGGTCGGTTCAACGTGGTGAGAAATCCGACTGGGGTTTCTTGGCTAATGCGCATGGTAGGGTTGTTGCAGAGCGAAGTGGGGCATACAGGACAACTACTTCTAGTATGAGGATGGAGGTTGAGGCCGTTTGCTGCCTCCATTGGATTCTGGGACCATTTACTGGGCAGAATTGTGTATCTGACTCTCAGTCGATGCTTACAAGATCCAGAGGCAGATTCGGTATTGAGATGTCGTCTATAGAAGTTCTAACCTCAGCATTCGTGGATATACTGTCCTGGGCATCAGGTGTATTACGTATGAGAGAGGGAAGCTTGATCAACAGCATCGATTGTTGGGTTGAAGATGGATAAGGATATTCTTCGGTCTCTGAGACTTCTTGATGAGACACTAAATCGATGTAATCACAGCGATTTAACGTTGAATTACCCTTTGTTCAAGTCGAACTGGATGCCGAGAGCAGAGTGAGTGTGTTTAATCAGCGAGCCACAGAACCATCGTATGCTCTCTCGAATCTGTTGGGAGACTGACACTATGGGTTGCCGAGTGCAATGACGTGTTAGTAACATAACCAATAACCAATAGTTAAAATTTGGTTGCTTACAATTCGTTAGTATTCGACATTAGTATTTAATTGAAGAAAGCTAAATTATGTCATTTCGTATACTCTGTTTATCACAAACCTATAGCGTTAATTGAATAAACGAGACACACAATAAACAGCAGACACACCCCGAATACCCGAAGCCCGTCTCCATTTGCGGTAAATTATTACCATAGTACGAGGACTCTTCTGTAACCTTATATTCAAAGCACAAATATTTTCACTGCCTTGTTAAATGTTTGCTTCCCACCCATACGTTGCCACTGGAAATATAGATGCTCTTAGTATTCTGATCTTTGTTTTCCTATCAGTTTCATTCCATACTGTTCTTATTAGTTTAATTCTTGTGTTTTGTTTAGCGCGCTCATATTAGATAAATATTGATGTACCCTGACCCACTTACGCCCGGGATTTTACTGACATTTGTGGATTCATTATTGCTGATAAACTTGATTGATTTACAGTTCTCATTGTTTAGCTGGATTCCTGGATTTATGATTCTCATAGTTTCTACTACATGTGTAAGTCTGTAATTAAGTTTATTTCCAAATGTTTATGTTAAACAAAATTAATGAAATAACGAACTCAAAAACCATTTATTATTGCACTTGTACCTCACATTTCTCAACATAACCTTATCCGTTGCTTCCGATAACATGAGGCCGGTGAGCTCAGATACAAATTCTAGGAAATCAGACCACAAACGTTGCGTGACCTTACATTCCAGTATTGTTGTTTAGGAGTAATTCATAAAAAAAAAAAACACAACATGCTATATCAAGGTTATATTACGTTAGAAATAAAGTTTAAGAAATATCAGTATTATTAATACTTTTAATCAATAAATAACCATAGACTCGTAGAATTGTATAAAATTACAGAAAACCTTACAGTGTTGTATCAAACACTTATAAAACACATCCTCTATTAAACAGGAACTTTGGTTTTCCCGTCTGAGCTATTCGGTCTTATGTTGTCGGAGACCACGTCTTATCCAATACTGACGCACTTATAGCTGTATCAGGTCTTAAGAAAGAAACACCTTCTTGGATTCTCCGAAAGGAGTTAATTCTTATTTTTCATGTTTGTTGGCCTACACGCTCTGATATAACCAAATAAAAGGTTCGCCTTAGGTTGAAAGGGACGTGCCTCGGCTTAAAGAGGCTTCAATCCCCTACTAAACAAACAAACAAATCAGGTCTCCCAATACCTGCATTACATAAGTTTTTGTGTTGCTGTATTAGCTACATGTACACCTCACATTCAACTTCTTCACCGGCAAAGTCTTGGTCGTCAAGGTCCACAATATGCTTTTAGCGGACCAAAGATGTGGACATGGTACGGGGTTTAGGTAGGAACTGTAGATCAGACATTCAATAAGTGTCCACCCCCCTAGTTGATCAATTGTAACAATTGTATCCAAGGTTGATTGAACCGCTTGAGCTCTGGAATTGTCGTGAATGAGCAGTACTCTATTACTAAAAAAACAGTTGGTTTCACTACAAACTATTTATCAATCAAATACAAGGAACAAAAACTCGTTCAATTTAATGAACCAGTTTAGACATGGAACCCACACACCACAACAATCTACAACGTAACTACTACGTACCTGTAGTCCAGCAATCGCTCCAGCAGATCAGTCACTGAGAAGACGAACCTCTTGCCTTCCTCCTGCAACTCTGGCTCTGCCTGAACCTTGTCCATGAGTCTGGTGAAAAATTTCATCTTGTGCATTTCACAAGTAAGCTCACAAGATGAGTCAGTTGTGATACTGGTTAAATGTGTTTCAGTACAATGTCACACAAATATTTAAAACACACATTTTCTGCTCATATTGTGGTCTCATTTTGCACACATAACACAAAAGTTTGTAGTGGGAATAATCCTATTTCTAAGAAATGACTGTTCCTGAATATGCTAAAATAAAATGAAGGTTACAAGAAACGCTGCACAGGGTTACAATTGGTTTATGCCAGTGATATCTAACGTTTGTATATATATATATATATATTGGGACGAGTCTAGCGGATGGGTGTGCGTGTAGTCCACATGCGCCATGTGACGATTACATAACTACTACTAATAACTATTACTAATAATAACAATAGTAATATTAATAGTTCAGATGTCGAGACGCCATTATCCAGTGAAAAAGCAAAAGGTGGGGTTAGGGATGGGGTAGTAGAATGTTTTTGTTTTTTTTTTAAACCAAGAAAGCAAAAGTGGGAAAATCGTGTTCATGGGAGTGCTCTTTTTTTTTCCCCAGAAGCACTTGAGCTGAAAGCTCTTCGGCTCGGTGTCATGGACATCGTAACCCTTCGGCTCGGTGCCACGAACACTGTAAATCTGGGGAACCTGTAGCTTTTCTGCCAGTCCGTGGAGTTGAACCCGCACTTACAGAGGACTAGTCACCCGTAGTCCAACTCGCTACGAACACGCTGGGCACGCGGGCAGAGTGCTTAAAAAAAGTACAAATAGATGGTTTCCTTGGATATTGTTTTACATTGAAGTAAAAATACGGCCCCATGGCTCCCGCGAGAGCAGCGTCGGACACGGCTGGTCTATACAGATCTGTTTCCATTGAGCCACGTCCAATACTTAATAAACTAGCAGAATTAACTTACAGATTATCGCCAAGGTTGACTTACAAATCGCCACAGCAGCCCTTCAATTTTTTTTCAAATTTGACTTAAATATCGCTAAAATTGACTAACATCTCGACAAAGTTGACCTACGATATCTTCAGTAGAGACAACTCAGATAATACGACAAGCCAGCTGACAAACCCTTCGGCAGTATCACCGACAAGCCAGCTCACAAACAGTTCGGCAGTATCACCGACAAGCCAAACTGAGCTTATAAAAAAGATCTTACATAGAATTACACTCCCATGCTTGTAAAGAAAGTTGTCATGTATTGTATTAGCGCACTATACATTAAAAATGGTATCTTTTTTTTAAAGGCGCGTAACCATTTGAATATAGTGTATGTGGGCAAAGAGTAAAAAAGATCGCCAAAATTGACCTGCACATCGCCACTGACTTTAACAATACCTTCACAACTAACAAAACTCATCAGTTCACAAATACCAGGAATTAACAGAACCATTTTAATATATGAACACTATTCCACAGTTTAAAGTCCTAAGTTTATTTTTAAATGATTTTTTGAAATTGTCACCCAGAAAACTGAACATGCACAAAAAATAGCGTGGTAGTGAGCCAGACTTGGTCGAAAAACGGGTGGCAGCGAAAGTGTTAATGGTACCTCAAACGTGCACAGTCCCTTTCAGCAAAAGATATAATTGTATGGCGTTCTAATAGTTATTATGTATCACATACTGTTATAATATGTTCAACAATTCATGCCCACAGTTCAATGTGAATTGCAGCAAAACCACCAATTCTACAGTAGCGAAACTTTGCACCCAATCTTAGAATTATACCGACGCAAACTTCTGATGGAAGAAATTGATATAGGAAATCTAGATTTTGTAATATAACGATTTCCTTTGATGTTGGTGGCATATTTAGCGAGTCTGAAACGAAATTTTAGTTTTTACAGTAAACGTCCCTTCTTTCATCGCCTCTGTTATCTCTTGAGGTCCACCTTTTGCGTGACCGGCCTTATATCCACTGTATCGGGGCAACATAGCTCTTTGAGGTGCATTGTCTGCTGGTAATCTGCTTATGTGGCAGAACCATTCAATTTTTTTTTATGAAGTTTAGTATTTACGTTGTACCCATTTTGTTCCTGATCCCTTCATTTCCCAAACGGTCTCTTCTTGTTACCACACCACCCCTTCGGCGGGAGAAGGCAAAATCCAGTTTCGCCCATGATACCCACGTTCAACTCAGCTCGGCACCCAGCACACTCATCGGCTCTAGAGAGGCGTATCTAGAGAGAGTGCTCCGAGTATCGCCTCACGCGGGTCAACGTTCCCTCGAAGGTTTTTATTCGTGCCTCTCTGTGATGGGGGCTAGACTTTTGACCTATGTAGATCGTCTTGCGGACACGTAAGCGGAGCTCATCACCCGGCATGTTCATCGGCTCAAGAGAAGTGCATCACGAGAGAGAATGCGCGGGCTCCGAGCTCCGTCTCGCAAGGTTCCACATGTATCATCGTACTAGCTTTCCCATCGTACGGGAGAGGCGAGCATTAATAGTCACTCTGGGAGTTCGCTCGTCTAGTTGCGAGCTAATGCCATCGGGAACGCCTATCTTTGCATCTCTACTTGCCCCAGAGTAGCGCTCTCCCACGGCACCTGCCCTCTTAGCCAGACCGGAACTACCGTCTATTACCACTTGGAGGTGAGAGCAGGGGGATTAGAGCCACCTCCCTAATCCTGGCGCGCCACTTCCTTGCGCCTTTGACCCCTTACAGAACTAAAGGTTTGGGTGGGCAAAAAATATTTTTGGAAGGTCGCCACTGTTAACTATATAAAAATGTAAAAATCAAGAATTTACGTCAAGTGAATGATTTTATATCGATCAGTAAAGATGATCACGAATTTTGGAACGCACTTATACAGGGTGTTCAAGATAATTGCAGCCCCATTGACCTTTCGAAAGTTGTCAGGTACAAATTGAGTTGTGTTTATTTACTATTTAAACCGGTTCTGACTAGCTCGTCCTACGTCACATTTGTTCATCGCCCCTTCCCGCACTACAATTACATACCGTCACACAACCTTGACCTATACTACGTCATAACTGAACCTTCCCATTTCCATACATATATGCCAGATTAGCTCCATTCACGGGCTGCTTTTAAGTTGGACACCCTGAGTATTAATGCAAGTTATAGCAGTGTGGATGTCTGTAACATCTTCGATTCTTCTTCTTGTCGTTAGGACTCTTACAAATAAGAATAATCACCGATCTTAGTATTGTTATAGTGTCAATTATTTTATACAACATAATGTGTGTCCCGGAAAACCGGGACCGGTGGCAAGAAATGTCCCGAAAAAACACGTGAGGCAAGAAATGTCCCGGTTTCTCTATTGCAACATCTGGCAATCCTATTTTGAGTAGTATATGATATTCTCGTGGGAGTCGGTGTAACCTGGACTCAATTGCGCCTCGGCGATGGGTGCCTCATGTGTTAACAGTTGTGGAAAGTAGGTACAAAACATCCACACACATTATATTTTCTATTACGACTACTGGTACTTCGCCCCTCCCTCCCCCTCCCCACACAACATGCTATATCAAGGTTATATTACGTTAGAAATAAAGTTTAAGAAATATCAGTATTATTAATACTTTTAATCAATAAATAACCATAGACTCGTAGAATTGTATAAAATTACAGAAAACCTTACAGTGTTGTATCAAACACTTATAAAACACATCCTCTATTAAACAGGAACTTTGGTTTTCCCGTCTGAGCTATTCGGTCTTATGTTGTCTGAGACCACGTCTTATCCAATACTGACGCACTTATAGCTGTATCAGGTCTTAAGAAAGAAACACCTTCTTGGATTCTCCGAAAGGAGTTAATTCTTATTTTCATGTTTGTTGGCCTACACGCTCTGATATAACCAAATAAAAGGTTCGCCTTAGGTTGAAAGGGACGTGCCTCGGCTTAAAGAGGCTTCAATCCCCTACTAAACAAACAAACAAATCAGGTCTCCCAATACCTGCATTACATAAGTTTTGTGTTGCTGTATAGCTACATGTACACCTCACATTCAACTTCTTCACCGGCAAAGTCTTGGTCGTCAAGGTCCACAATATGCTTTTAGCGGACCAAAGATGTGGACATGGTACGGGGTTTAGGTAGGAACTGTAGATCAGACATTCAATAAGTGTCCACCCCCCTAGTTGATCAATTGTAACAATTGTATCCAAGGTTGATTGAACCGCTTGAGCTCTGGAATTGTCGTGAATGAGCAGTACTCTATTACTAAAAAAAACAGTTGGGTTTCACTACAAACTATTTATCAATCAAATACAAGGAACGGGCTGCTTTTAAGTTGGACACCCTGAGTATTAATGCAAGTTATAGCAGTGTGGATGTCTGTAACATCTTCGATTCTTCTTCTTGTCGTTAGGACTCTTACAAATAAGAATAATCACCGATCTTAGTATTGTTATAGTGTCAATTATTTTATACAACATAATGTGTCCCGGAAACCGGGACCGGTGGCAAAATGTCCCGAAAAACACGTGAGGCAAGAAATGTCCGGTTTCTCTATTGCAACATCTGGCAATCCTATTTTGAGTAGTATATGATATTCTCGTGGGAGTCGGTGTAACCTGGACTCAATTGCGCCTCGGCGATGGGTGCCTCATGTGTTAACAGTTGTGGAAAGTAGGTACAAAACATCCACACACATTATATTTTCTATTACGACTACTGGTACTTCGCCTCCCCCTCCCCCTCTCCTCCCCCGAGTTTCCTAACACATTACACACTTTGTCTACATAGTATGATATACGAACGAACACGTTGTCTACATAGTATGATATACGAACGAACACGTTGTCTACATAGTATGATATACGAACGAACACTTTGTCTACATAGTATGATATACGAACGAACACTTTGTCTACATAGTATGATATACGAACGAACACTTTGTCTACATAGTATGATATACGAACGAACACGTTGTCTACATAGTATGATATACGAACGAACACTTTGTCTACATAGTATGATATACGAACGAACACTTTGTCTACATAGTATGATATACGAACGAACACTTTGTCTACATAGTATGATATACGAACGAACACTTTGTCTACATAGTATGATATACGAACGAACACTTTGTCTACATAGTATGATATACGAACGAACACTTTGTCTACATAGTATGATATACGAACGAACACTTTGTCTACATAGTATGATATACGAACGAACACTTTGTCTACATAGTATGATATACGAACGAACACTTTGTCTACATAGTATGATATACGAACGAACACGTTGTCTACATAGTATGATATACGAACGAACACTTTGTCTACATAGTATGATATACGAACGAACACTTTGTCTACATAGTATGATATACGAACGAACACGTTGTCTACATAGTATGATATACGAACGAACACTTTGTCTACATAGTATGATATACGAACGAACACGTTGTCTACATAGTATGATATACGAACGAACACGTTGTCTACATAGTATGATATACGAACGAACACTTTGTCTACATAGTATGATATACGAACGAACACTTTGTCTACATAGTATGATATCAGACGAACACTTTGTCTACATAGTATGATATACGAACGAACACGTTGTCTACATAGTATGATATACGAACGAACACTTTGTCTACATAGTATGATATACGAACGAACACGTTGTCTACATAGTATGATATACGAACGAACACTTTGTCTACATAGTATGATATACGAACGAACACTTTGTCTACATAGTATGATATACGAACGAACACTTTGTCTACATAGTATGATATACGAACGAACACGTTGTCTACATAGTATGATATACGAACGAACACGTTGTCTACATAGTATGATATACGAACGAACACGTTGTCTACATAGTATGATATACGAACGAACACTTTGTCTACATAGTATGATATACGAACGAACACGTTGTCTACATAGTATGATATACGAACGAACACTTTGTCTACATAGTATGATATACGAACGAACACTTTGTCTACATAGTATGATATACGAACGAACACTTTGTCTACATAGTATGATATACGAACGAACACTTTGTCTACATAGTATGATATACGAACGAACACGTTGTCTACATAGTATGATATACGAACGAACACTTTGTCTACATAGTATGATATACGAACGAACACGTTGTCTACATAGTATGATATACGAACGAACACTTTGTCTACATAGTATGATATACGAACGAACACGTTGTCTACATAGTATGATATACGAACGAACACTTTGTCTACATAGTATGATATACGAACGAACACTTTGTCTACATAGTATGATATACAAACGAACACGTTGTCTACATAGTATGATATACGAACGAACACGTTGTCTACATAGTATGATATACGAACGAACACTTTGTCTACATAGTATGATATACGAACGAACACGTTGTCTACATAGTATGATATACGAACGAACACTTTGTCTACATAGTATGATATACGAACGAACACTTTGTCTACATAGTATGATATACGAACGAACACTTTGTCTACATAGTATGATATACGAACGAACACGTTGTCTACATAGTATGATATACGAACGAACACGTTGTCTACATAGTATGATATACGAACGAACACGTTGTCTACATAGTATGAGATACGAACGAACACGTTGTCTACATAGTATGATATACGAACGAACACTTTGTCTACATAGTATGATATACGAACGAACGCGTTGTCTACATAGTATGATATACGAACGAACACTTTGTCTACATAGTATGATATACGAACGAACACGTTGTCTACATAGTATGATATACGAACGAACACGTTGTCTACATAGTATGATATACGAACGAACACGTTGTCTACATAGTATGATATACGAACGAACACGTTGTCTACATAGTATGATATACGAACGAACACGTTGTCTACATAGTATGATATACGAACGAACACGTTGGTTAAGCCTTTGCCGTGCGTTCCAAAGGTGGTGGGTTAGAATCCGGACCGCGACGTTCTGTTCACGGGTGCATTTTTCCAGAAACTCCTAGGATTGTTGCCGGGGGTATGGTGTTCGTGCTTTGTGCAATACGATCTTCAGGTTGTGTGAAATTTCTGCAAAAGAGGATCGAGCCATGTGGGGTCAAGATCGACGCAATGAACTTAATGGTTTATCTATAGAACATTTAGACATGTTAACTAAATGGTTTATCTATAGAACATTTAGACATGTTAACTTAATCGTTTATCTATAGAACATTTAGACATGTTAACTTAATCGTTTATCTATAGAACATTTAGACATGTTAACTTAATGGTTTATCTATAGAACATTTAGACATGTTAACTTAATGGTTTATCTATAGAACATTTAGACATGTTAACTTAATCGTTTATCTATAGAACATTTAGACATGTTAACTTAATCGTTTATCTATAGAACATTTAGACATGTTAACTTAATGGTTTATCTATAGAACATTTAGACATGTTAACTTAATGGTTTATCTATAGAACATTTAGACATGTTAACTTAATGGTTTATCTATAGAACATTTAGACATGTTAACTTAATGGTTTATCTATAGAACATTTAGACATGTTAACCTCGCCCATGTTGTATCGGGACTTACAACGGAAACAAAGAATAGTGACACTGCGACCTATAAGGCATGTCGTAAGAGGTGACTGATGTAGGGGCCTAGGAAAGCTATCCTAGTAAATAAAAAGCGTCGCAAATATCGGATAACTTGTAGGTGCATAACTGACACAATGTACAATCGCTCTTAGGCTCAGATAACATACAATTCACAAAGAGTGGTTATCAAGTGGTCGATATGGAGCGTTTGAAGAAGTTAATTTGACCTAATTTCAACCAGGCAGCACATGTTTCCGTTCTCACATAACTTTTACTTTAAACAACAAACACATAGCACCCACTACTGCCTGGTCTCTACTAACCTAAATATGTCAAGCTATTCAAACAAATACTTCGGACTACCAGAGCACAGTCAACTCTACTTATAGTTGGCTCTGGCCAGAGACTGGCTTGAACATAATCATTGCCTTTACACGGTCATCACCTTTCCTTCCATCCAAGTTGTATATGTAGGGTAACTGGACACGCAGCATTGACTGTCCGGAAGAATTGACATCACTAAATGAAATAAGTAGTAGAGGATAACGCGAATAAACCGTGGTCCCCTGCAACATAAGTCCGACTAGCTCAGAAGGGAAATTAAAAATTCCTGTTTAATGGGGATGGTTTTGTAAGTTTGATAGAAACTGTAGGCTTGTTTGCAAATTTTACTCAGTTTATGGCTATGGTTTTTATTGATGAAAATGTGAATAATACTGATATTATTAGCTTATAAACTTCATCTGTTACATAAAATAACTTTATTAGCATGTTGTATTATTTTTAAAATGAATTGTCTTTCTTTAGACAACACTGGAATGCTAAGGATCACGTGACATCATGTGGTCTTATTTCCTATTATTTCTTCCTGAGCAACTGTTGGCGTATGTTATCGAGACCAGATATAAACATGAGGAAAATAAACAATAAATATAAAGTGGTTGAAAGCAGTAGCAGTAAGCAGAAGAGGGTTAAACAATGTAAGGCTGTTAAAATGATTTGAAATTACAGATGATAATAAATGTAGGCGTATATTAGTTAACGTAGTGAGTCGATCCCAACCAGAGGTGAACAACAATGAAGGCTGTTAAAATGATTAAATTACAGATGATAATCAGAATTGTAGGCGTATATTGTTTAACGGTAGTGAGCTCGATCCCAACCCAATAGTACCTGGTTCAAACACCGCAGCGGGCAGTTTGGAAGTAAATTTGTTACCAAGGATTTTATGAATTTTTTCTTTTAAAATATTTCGAATTAATTTTTGCCCAAGCAGTTGCTTTCTATCCTGCCCTTCTCAATTTGTAACTGCCAATGCCTCTTTTACGTGCCTAACTCGAACACGGGGCCTACATTTTATCGTCCCTCTTCGATAGGAATAGGAACTCGATCTCACCTACAGTGAGATCAGGGATCTCTGGACAAATATCCTGATGGCTTCACAAAGGAGCGAACTGAGTACCCTTGGAACAAGAGGAAAGAGCGTCTAACCTCTCTGCTATAGAGACACACTGTACATTAATAATGAGTTTTAAGGAAGCACAGAAGAAGCCAATGAATATGGTAAATAAATAGACAATAGTTCACGTTTGTTGTATAGATTTTCTTCTTGTCTCTGTGTTATTTATTTGTTGTATAGATTTTCTTCTTGTCTCTGTGTTGTTTATTTGTTGTATAGATTTTCTTATCAGTCTGTGTCTGTGTTGTTTATTTGGTGTATAGATTTTCTTCTTGTCTCTGTGTTATTTATTTGGTGTATAGATTTTCTTATCAGTCTGTGTTTGTGTTGTTTATTTGTTGTATAGATTTTCTTATCAGTCTGTGTCTGTGTTGTTTATTTGGTGTATAGATTTTCTTATCAGTCTGTGTCTGTGTTGTTTATTTGTTGTATAGATTTTCTTATCAGTCTGTGTCTGTGTTGTTTATTTGTTGTATAGATTTTCTTCTTGTCTCTGTGTTATTTATTTGTTGTATAGATTTTCTTCTTGTCTCTGTGTTGTTTATTTGTTGTATAGATTTTCTTATCAGTCTGTGTTTGTGTTGTTTATTTGTTGTATAGATTTTCTTATCAGTCTGTGTTTGTGTTGTTTATTTGTTGTATAGATTTTCTTATCAGTCTGTGTTTGTGTTATTTATTTGGTGTATAGATTTTATCAGTATCATTTGACTTTTTATCGATTTTCTTATTTCTCTGTTTTTCCTTTTTTGAGCGTCAATAATCCACTGTAAGGCCAAAGATGTTTTTCTGTCGTGGTCATAATGAAAAATCCTAACCTGAACATTTTCGCGGCGACTGCACTAGCCATTAAATTACTCAAACTCTTGTCTCCCCCTCCCTCCCAAAAGAGGACTACATGCCATAACTTTTTAAACAAATAAATACTAACAAAGCCCCATCATCTCCGGCGTGCACAGCAAGAGAACTAAGATTTCCCAACGCCACATTATCAGTCCGTACATGAGAACGCCTCCTAGACAGACACGTAAGCAGATAGTCTCCCTTCCGTGAGCCCGGCACACCCATAGTTCTGCCATATCATCAAAGAGTTTTTCGCGCCTATCTCACTTCCTGGCGACAACTTCCACACCCCCATCCCCCTCTAAATTTACGTGTCTATCAGTCTGTTGGTGTGTGAGGTCGTTAACGGTGTACACATCCCTGATTTGGCGCCAGAGATAGACACTACAATACGCTTCCTGTTTGACAGTTCTCTATCGAAACGTCTGCTCTCCAACTCCAACGTGCATGCAACATTAAATGGCAGGCACTCACAAACAAAGTCTCAAGTGTGATTCTAGTTCAGTGCTGGTGACCCTCAACGTCTGATCTGTGTCGACTTGTAACCTACATGATGAAGCTTGCAACAAAGGAAGTCAGTGTATTGAATAACCAGATGAGTATGGTTTGTGAGTAGCAGACATTGGAGAGGACATGAAGAGAAGGCCAGAGCACATGAAGAGAAAGATAGATAGGAGAGGAAACATGAAGAAAAAGGAAGATATGAGAGAAAGCACAGGAAGAGAAAGATAGAAGAGAATATGAAGTGACAGATTAAAAGAGAACATAACAGAAAAAGAGAACACCAAAAGAAAGGAGAGAAACCATGAATAGAAAGATAGAAGAGAGAGAGTGATAGGAGAGAAAACATGAAGAGAAAGATAAAATAGAGACCATAACAAAAAGAGAGAACATAACATGAAGAGAAAGATAAAATAGAGAACATAATAAGAAGAGAAAGATAAAATAGAGAACATAACAAAAGAGAGACATAACATGAAGAGAAAGATAACAAAGATCATAACATGAAGAAAAAGATTAGAGAAACATAGAAGGGAGAACATGAAGAGAAAGATTAAAAAAGATTAGAGAAACATAGAAGGAAGAACATGAAGAGAAAGATTAAAAAAGATTAGAGAAACATAGAAGGAATAACATGAAGAGAAAGATTAAAAAAAGATTAGAGAAACATAGAAGGAAGAACATGAAGAGAAAGATTAAAAAAGATTAGAGAAACATAGAAGGAAAAACATGAAGAGAAAGATTTAAAAAAGATTAGAGAAACATAGAAGGGAGAACATGAAGAGAAAGAACATGAAAAGAACGAGAGAATTGTACGGGAAATGCCTGACACAGAAAATATAAGCTGGTATAGTCTGTCCATTAATTCGTGAGCACGTTTGAAATTGATTTTCTCGAAAACTACCTGTTGGATCTCAGTGATTTTTGCAAGCAGCCTTAGAATATCCATGACGCTAGAGAAATAATTTTTTCCAAGAAAATTTGATGTAGTTTGAAATATTTCTTCTTCAGGTTATATTAAAATCAACCTCACCGGATTGTACACAATAGTAACAGATCTACGGTACACAGACGCGTTGTTCTAAAAATACATTATGGTAACATTGAAATATCGTGAGTAAACAACAATTTCACGAACTCCCGTGCACCTAACCCAGTCGACTTTGAAAGCGGAAAGCATATGACGTTATAATTGGGATACCGTTGTATAGTTATAGGCGTATCTCGCTATTTGTATGAAGCTATTGTATCATATTTGTAGGCTTATCAAAACTGACATTGATATCACATTCATAATGAGTCTGAAGTGCATATTTATAACAATGCAGAAGGTTACAGTTTTACTATACCAACACTTCCGTAGGGAATCTAAGAGGGTCATCTATATTGCGATATTCATAACCCTGAGAAACGAGCGCAACTGGCGCTTGGTCTGAATAGAAAATCCTTTTCCCGATGGATTAAACAGGACACAAAGTGCACTAATGTCAAGCAAGGACGGAAAGAACAATTGACGACTTTGACATAGATGTCATAAGACGGGAGCTCTTGAAAATGTTTGCGACAAATCAACTTGTTACTCTCAGGAAACTGAAATTAAAACTGCAATCAGATTGCAGCATAGACATTTCTAAAAGTACTCTATGAAAAATTGTAAGAGCCGCTGCTTCACCTTCAGAAAAACTATAGGCGGCAGGAATATTATTTGTGAAAAGCCACATTTAATTGCTGCCCGAAGTAAATACCTGAGGCAGATCCGTGAGCGGCGGAGGCAAGGCTATGATATTGTATATTTGGACGAATCCTGGGTCAATGCTCACCACACCAATGCTAAAGAATGGCAATCAGTAGACGGTGAACAGAAAAGAAAAATACCAAGCAGCAAATGCCAGCGTATTATACTAACACATGCAGGAAGCAGTGAAGAAGGTCTTGTCCATGACGCTGGACTTATTTTCCAATCAAAAGTACCGACGGTAGGGACTACCACACAGAAATGAATGGACATATTTTCAGGCACTGGGTGGAGAAAGATCTACTTCCATTCTAAACAGACCATCATGCTTGGTAATGGATAATGCATCCTATCACAACGCAGTATCAGCGGAAGACAAAGTACCAACTGCATCAAATACAAAAGATCAAATTAGGACTTGGCTTGCTAAGGAAAATGTCAGCTTCGATGATATATATTTGAAACCCGAGTTGTTGCACCTGGTGAGAATGACAAATAAGACAAAGGTGTTTCATACTGACAAAATCATTGCGGAATACGGCCACACGTCTTTGCGGCTACCTCCATATCATGCTCAATCCGATAGAGCTTGTCTGGGCTAAAGTAAAAGGGCAAGTTGCCGAACAGAACAGGACGTTTAAAATGTGTGATGTTGAAGTTCTGACACGTGAGTCCTTCTCAATGATAGACATGCAGTTCTGGAAGAAGTGTGTTGAACATGTGCTCCAAGAGGAAGACGAGTACTGGCACCGAGATGGATTACAATTTGTCCAGCCAGTAACAATTATCAACCTCATGGAATCGTCAGATTCGGGATGATACAAATCATATTTTGATTACAGACTGAGAAATAGCAACGTATACATTTCCATATCCAAATGCGTCTACCATCATACAATTTGTGGTGAAGTTAAGACACCCTGGGGTCTAATGGTGACCGAAGGAGAGGACTAACTGTTGCATATTGTATCCAAGTTCACGATTGCATATAAAGGGCAACACACTTAATTACTTGACCTATCAAGTTAATATGGAGATACACCTATGAATAGAATTGACATGGACAAATTCTAGGGATACTGTAAAATCTAAAATTTGAGCCCCCGCATTTGCAATTGTCATAAAAGATCAAGGAATTCGCCGATGTGCAAAATCCGTAGCATCTATGGACTACTGGTTAGCTTTATTTTAGCGTCATGGATATTCTAAGGCTGCATGCAAAAATCACTGAGATCCAACAGGTAGTTTTCGAGAAAATCAATTTCAAACGTGCTCACGAATTAATGGACAGACTATAGGTAGTTGTTTTAACTGGATAAGTAGGTGAGAAGGAAAGTCGGGACGGAAGGAATCATTCACTTTCTAATTTCTCTTATTATATTTTTTGTGCGCGTTTCTAATAGAACTGCAACTTTGATCATTATCAAGTAGCGTGTCCCTTCCGGAATTTGGTTCCCATGACAGCAGTCCTGAAAAATTCACTGTTCTGTGCAAGTTGACCGACGTCAGAAGCAGTCATTCTCAGATCGTCATTGACATCTTGCCCCCCATCGTCTTCCTCTCATTCTTCTTCCAGGAATCATTCCCTCCAAAATGATGAATTTCTCAGCAACTTGATCAGTAACATTTAAATTCTGTCTTCGTTTTTTTCAATTCAGAAAGCGTTCCTAATGGGACTTTTTGGGCCCTTGTCCGGCAGTGCCACAACTGGTAGACCTTGCTACGGTTGAGCACGTAAAAACTAGGAGCGTCGTCATTCTTGCGAATGAGAGCTGCTCGGAATTTGTTTAAATATATTTATTTACCTATTTGCTCTATGAAGGCTCCCACCCTTTGGCCGTGATCAAGTGGGTACTACACTTTGATCTGAAATAAAAGGCCGAGGTTCCTAATGGAACATTGAGCTGGAAATTGTTCCTGACACTACATCAGTCATTCATTGCAGTTTATGCAATTCATTTTTAAAAATAGATTTGGGATATTTCTAAATCAACGTTTCCCAAACTGAGGTCCGCAGATCCCCAGGGATCGCCGCCCGAGATCCGACCGGGATCCACGATGTACTCACTGTGGGTCCTCACGCGCTTGAAGAAATATTATGATCTTTGACATTTCAAATATAAATTTTTCTTTAAATATGTATAAAAACAGTGGTAAACTAGTTCCGCTGCGAAATTAAAGGATCCGGATCAGACCGGAGTCTGTATGTCTGATAGGACAAAATGAAAGATCATTTTCCCGCAGTCTATATATATATATATCCCCTTAGGCTGATATACCAGATTTTCTTACGAATTCTGCTGTTATTCTTAGGGACTCCGTCCTCCGTACAACTTCTCATTAAGCTCGTTATGTTCGTGCCAGGTTTCGTTTCTCAGGCCTACTAGCAGTTGGCAGTCTTGCAGTATGTGCTCTGTCGTCATGTCTGCCTTTCCGCAGTGGCACAGGCTAGTTGTGCCAATTTTAAATGTGTTGAACATGTGGGGCCGGAGTTTATTATGGCCGGTACGGAGGCGGAATATAACAACTTCTTCGCTACAGGACAGACCATAGTACCCATCTCTGACGCTGTGTTAAGGGTGGTCTTTCGACCACTTTTCTCTGTATCGCTATCCGATGGTTGTTTTGGCCTCCTCGTAGCTGATCTTGTGATCGGTCTGCGACAGTCGCCTTCCTGCCTTTGCAAACCTGTCTGCCTCTTCGTTTCCGCTTATATTGCAGTGTGATGGGATCCACTATATGACTGTGCGTTTGAGTAAGTTTGTTAGTCCTCCGAGGATGGCTTTTAGCTCGTTGAGCTCTGTTCTGGGTGAGCTTTTTAGTGCTGTGATGGCCGACAGAGCATCGGTGAATATCACTACTTTGTTGCGTGAGACGTTGCTTCTCTCTAGGATCATTTCGGGGGCTGTTCTTATTGCCTCTGTCTCTGTCAGGTAGTTGTTTGAAAACCTACCTGCGGCAATCGTCTTCGTGATCTTCATTTCTCCCACAGTCTGAGAACATTGTTGACTATTGTAACACACAGATAATTAATTCCTGTCCATTTTCATATATAGAAACTTGTGGGGTTCCGCTGCATCAAAATGTATTTAAAAGTGTGTAATGTAAAGTTTTCTTAAAACTCCACAATACCACACCATATCAAGCGACCGAGCGTGCATTATCTCGAAAACCGATCATCAGTTAAACCTGCTACGCCTAGCGGCAAAAAGCAGAGAAGGACAAAAGAAAGAAGAATGTAAAGTTTGTAACGCTGTTCTAAATCAACATCTGATAATTGGGAAAGGAGACAATGTGAGAATGTGGTATTTTTTAATGACACATATCTATTTAGAATGTCGAAACCAGGTGCAATGAAGTCAATCCTTCGCCTCTGAACTAATAGAAATAGGATTTTAATAACATAAAACCCAACTTTATAGAGTCACATATACTGAATTATACTCCAGAAAAGTGCCCGATCTGATTGGTCACAGAGGAGGTCATTAGTGCTGACTTATGTCCAATTTTTAGAAGTTAACACTGCAAATTGAAATGTTATGTAACTGATATAGTTTGCCTCTAATAATGGTTTATAACTGATACATGTGGCCTAAAACAGAATAGCGAAATGGTAGATTTCTGCAAGACTTTAATGAAAATATAGATAGATGGGAGGAATAGAGAAAGAGAGAGAGAAAGAGAGAGCAGTATCATAATAATTCATATGGTACTGTTATACGTTACATAGGGCCTGCAAGCAATTTCTCCACACCGCTCTATCCTGTGCAACTCGCTCAATCTCCTCTATGGAACTGAGACCGATATTTCTTGTCTTGCTCAGCAAAGTTCGTTTCATGGTCTCCCTAGGTCGTCCTCTCTTTCTTGAACCCTTTGCATCCCACTTCAATGCCTGCTTTAATATTCTTTGACTCATCAAATTTCTCCTCAAAAGGTGTGTCCCAACATATCTCCATCTTTTTCTTCTTATAACAGTTGTCACTAGTGGTTGACCAGACATTTTTATTTCATCACTTCTGAATTCGTTCCATTTCATGTTCATTTTTTTTCGCAGACAACTATTTTCAAATGCATTCAACTTGCTTTCTATAGCTTTAGTCGCCCGCCTGCCCAACGTGTTCGTATCGCGCTGGACGACGGGTGACAAGCTCCCTGTGAGTGCGGTTCAATTCCGCTGGCAGAAAAGCCACAGGTTCTCCAGATTTACGGTGTTCGTGGCACCGAACCGAAGGGTTACAATGTCCATGGCACCGAGCCGAAGAGCTGAAAGCTCTTGAGTGCTTCTGGATCGGAAAAAAAAAAAATATATATATAGTCATTTTCCAACTCTCGCTGGCATATGTTAGGATTGATCCAACTCTCGCTGGCATACAACATTGAAATTAAAAAGTAGTAATTTGAAAAGTAGTATCAATGACAGAATAAATGAATTATAACAAACATTGAATAAAGGTTAAAGGTTAGCTTTCAAAAACTAAACAGAAAAAGCAATTTAACACAGAAAGGTCACGCTCAGAAGAGGCCAGTTGTGTTAAGAATGTTGTTCCTAATGCCCTTCTAAAGGTTAACACTATGTGTTAGCCAGTGACATAATGTTTAGTGTGCGATCTGATGTTTATTTCATCAAACAGGAAACTCCCTTAAATAAACTGTCTTAGTAAAAATAAATCTATTTCAAGATTGTTGAATAAGTTGCCATTTGTAATGTGGAAATGATTAGAACAAAACAGTATGGCGGATGCTGACGTCTGAACCTTACGTCACACAAATGAACCATTGTGTTAAATACAAGCAGGCTCTTCTAAGACAGGGCGATTATGGAATTGTTTTTCTTCAAGAATCATCAACATCGTTCCTAGTTTCGTGTGTTCCCAAAGTAGCGTAATGGCAATCCTGAATATGACACATTTGCAAGAATATATGTTCACAAAAGAAACTTGAATACAAGAAAAGCACAAGGATGTGATAATATTTCAGCAGAGTTCCTACTCCAAACTTTAACTTCTTCGTCTTCAAACGTTCTATATCTTGTTAACCACTCTTTGTGATTTGTATGTGATCTGAGCATAAGAGATTGTACGTTGTGCCAGTTATGCACCTACAAGTAGGAAAGTACATCTGATTTCTGAGGTGCTTTCTATTTACTAGGATAGCTTCCCTAGGTCCTACTTCAGTCGCCTCTTACGACATGCCTTGTAGGTCATAGTGGTACTATTCTTTGCTTCCCTTGCGGTCCTGACACCACACAGGCGCAAACTAAAACTAAATGCTCTACTCCTTGAAGTTCAATTCACGTGACGGCCGGTCTCTCTCAAAGAGTCGGCTTGGATATGTTATTTCTTTGAAGGGATACGTTTATAGATGAAGCCAACATGTTTTTCCGTGAAATAGCAGAGTATGGTTAGGAAGGTGGTAGTAGGATGATTACAAAAGAAAACAATATTGCAAGAGCTGGAAGACACGTGATCTCGAGAGTGTTGTGACAAAAGCTGGAAGACACGTGATCTCGAGAGTGCTGTGACAAAACCTGGAAGACAAGTGATCTCGAGAGTGATGTGACAAAAGCTGGAAGACACGTGATCTCGAGAGTGCTGTGACAAAAGCTGGAAGACACGTGATCTCGAGAGTGATGTGACAAAAGCTGGAAGACACGTGATCTCGAGAGTGCTGTGACAAAACCTGGAAGACACGTGATCTCGAGAGTGATGTGACAAAAGCTGGAAGACACGTGATCTCGAGAGTGCTGTGACAAAAGCTGGAAGACACGTGATCTCGATAGTGATGTGACAAAAGCTAGAAGACAAGTGATCTCGAGAGTGCTGTGACAAAAGCTGGAAGACACGTGATCTCGAGAGTGATGTGACAAAAGCTGGAAGACACGTGATCTCGAGAGTGCTGTGACAAAACCTGGAAGACACGTGATCTCGAGAGTGATGTGACAAAAGCTGGAAGACACGTGATCTCGAGAGTGCTGTGGCAAAAGCTGGAAGACACGTGATCTCGAGAGTGATGTGACAAAAGCTGGAAGACAAGTGATCTCGAGAGTGATGTGACAAAAGCTGGAAGACACGTGATCTCGAGAGTGATGTGACAAAAGCTGGAAGACACGTGATCTCGAGAGTGTTGTGACAAAAGCTGGAAGACACGTGATCTCGAGAGTGCTGTGACAAAAGCTGGAAGACACGTGATCTCGAGAGTGATGTGACAAAAGCTGGAAGACACGTGATCTCGAGAGTGCTGTGACAAAAGCTGGAAGACACGTGATCTCGATAGTGATGTGACAAAAGCTAGAAGACAAGTGATCTCGAGAGTGCTGTGACAAAAGCTGGAAGACACGTGATCTCGAGAGTGATGTGACAAAAGCTGGAAGACACGTGATCTCGAGAGTGCTGTGACAAAACCTGGAAGACACGTGATCTCGAGAGTGATGTGACAAAAGCTGGAAGACACGTGATCTCGAGAGTGCTGTGGCAAAAGCTGGAAGACACGTGATCTCGAGAGTGATGTGACAAAAGCTGGAAGACAAGTGATCTCGAGAGTGATGTGACAAAAGCTGGAAGACACGTGATCTCGAGAGTGATGTGACAAAAGCTGGAAGACACGTGATCTCGAGAGTGTTGTGACAAAAGCTGGAAGACACGTGATCTCGAGAGTGCTGTGAAAAAAGCTGGAAGACACGTGATCTCGAGGTGTTGTGACAAAAGAATAAAGCATTCTGTTATTCAGAAATGATATTTCGAAATCTTCAAATTCTGATTGAGATTGCAGTCGGCGGAGCAATTGTGGCACCAGAAATGTATAACGCGGACGCCATGGCGCCCGGCCCGTTGGACATCGCTGATTATGATTTCACAGAAAACTATTGACAATATCATGAAAGCTAACAAAACAAAAGCAGAAGAATGGAAACTCAATACACATTAGAGAGTGAAAAAGTTAGTTGTATTTTTACCCATTACCAGATGAGAGGCGAAAAAGTTAGTTGTATTTGTACCCATTACCAGATGAGAGGAGCGTCTGGTCGAATGGATTAGAGCGCAGTTTTCATGCTGGAGACCCGTGTTCAATCCACGGATTTTTTTCTGTTGTGGACATAAAAGAAAAATCCTAACATGAACAACTTCGCGGCGACTGCACTAGTAATGCGGCCATTGAATTCTCAAGTTTCCGTCCTACCTGTCCTACACAGCCCTAAAATGCGGTACTACATGCAGCAAACACAGGTATGTGTGTGTTATTTTTAAAAATTAGATGAGAACAAGGAGTGTTGTTTTTGTAAGAACCGCGGGAAGCAATGACTATAATCAATAAATAGACACGACTTGTATGTGATTATACCCATTATCTGATAAGGTATGAGCAAATGTACTATAATATGGATGGCATAACATAACTAACATATGACAGTCTGGATGAAATGTAAACAAAGGATAATAATTAGAGAAGGGAAGTTATATGGTTTAATGATCACAATGTCATCAACATAGTCACCTGGATGGATGATGATGATGAATGGATGAAATGGTGACTTACGCGATGATTTGGTTTAAAGTGAGAAAGAGTTGCGCAGTTCGTCGATCTCACTCTCTAGTCTAATTCTTTCTATGTCCAGTAGCAGGACAAAGTCGAGACGGCTGGACATATATATGATTATGATGTATAAATTGAAACTAGTGGCTCTGAATCTGTTTCAGCTGGACCACTCCTTCTTCTTGGAGCGCTCCATATCGATCACTTGTTAATCACTCTGTGTGATATGTATGTGATCTGATCCTAAAACAATTGTACAGTGTTCCAGTTGTGCGCCTACAAGTTGGTCAGCACATCCGATCGATGCTTTTTAATTACTAGGTAGCTTCCTAGGTCCTACAAATAGTCGCCTCTTACGACATGCCTTGTAGATCACAGTGGTACTATTCTTTGCTTCCCTTGCGGTCATGGCACCACACGGGCAGACACCCTCTTGGAGATGAGGCAAAACTCCCAATTTCCTCCCCTTATATTGATTGTTCCACCCAATTAACAAATTTCGAAACAGAAAAGACAAATAATGAATGCTACTCTGAGCTTTATAATAGCACTGTCCCTTACACACGATGACACATTGACTGTGCGACATTTCAACATCTCTGAGCTTTATAATATCACTGTTCCTTACACACAATGACACATTGACTGTGTGACATTTCAACATCTCTGAGCTTTATAATAGCACTGTCCCTTACACACAATGACACATTGACTGTGCGACATTTCAACATCTCTGAGCTTTATAATAGCACTGTCCCTTACACACAATGACACATTGACTGTGCGACATTTCAACATCTCTGAGCTTTATAATAGCACTGTCCCTTACACACGATGACACATTGACTGTGCGACATTTCAACATCTCTGAGCTTTATAATAGCACTGTCCCTTACACACAATGACACATTGACTGTGCGACATTTCAACATCTCTTAGCTTTATAATATCACTGTTCCTTACACACAATGACACATTGACTGTGCGACATTTCAACATCTCTTTTAAAATAGCTATTTTTTGATAACATAGGGCACATGATGTTCCAGATTAATGATGTTCCTGATTATTTTTAACGAAATTGTGAACTTGCAGTTTGTATGAAGAAAAAAACGTATTTTACCTGGTAAAACATTGGTATAAAAACTTATTAAAACTCAACATCCACTAAATTGTCGTAACGTTTCACGCCTCCTCTGATACAGCCTCGCGTCTCTCCTGATACAGCCTCGCGTCTCTCCTGATACAGCCTACGCCTTCATGGAGAGTGCGCCTGGCTGGTTGAGAATCACTGATTTAAAATATAATACATGTATGTGTGCGAGAAAAGACTTGATACCATCCCGCCCGTGTCTTGTTGGGGCTCCTAAGGAGAGAAAAGAATAGTAGCACTGCGACCTACAAGGCATATCATTAGAGGCGACTGATGTAGGGGCCATGGGAAGCTACCCTAGTAAATGAAATGCGTTACAGAAAAGGGTGTGCTGGCCTACATGTAGGTGCATAACTAGCACAACGTACAATCGCTCTTAGGTCACAAAGACTGGTTTACCAAGTGGTCGATATTGACCATTTGAAGAAGAAAGCATACAATATCTCATAGACTAATGAGACTTGAACCAAGTTGGATGGCCATTATTTTATTTACTGAGAATTAAAAACCGCTTACCCTAGTCCATGATAGCAACTGTTTAAAAGGGTCGCTGTCGATAACGAAGATGATAATACACTGCACTAGTAACCACGTACTGTGGAAACTTCCGAGGTTCAAGGAAAGCTATGGCCAAAAATGATCGGTATGCACACGATACAACTACGCCCCTGATACTTTACTTGAAGATCTAATGATCGGTATGCACACGATACAACTACGCCCCTGATACTTTACTTGGAGATCTAATGATCGGTATGCACACGATACAACTACGTCCCTGATACTTTTCTTGGAGATCTAATGATCGGTATGCACACGATACAACTACGCCCCTGATACTTTACTCTGGAGATCTAATGATCGGTATGCAACAATACAACTACGCCCTGATACTTTCTTGGAGATCTAATGATCGGTACGCACACGATACAACTACGCCCCTGATTCTTTACTTGGAGATCTAATGATCGGTATGCACACGATACAACTACGCCCCTGATACTTTACTTGAAGATCTAATGATCGGTACGCACACGATACAACTACGCCCTGATACTTTACTGAAGATCTAATGATCGGTACGCACACGATACAGCTACGCCCCTGATACTTTACTTGGAGATCTAATGATCGGTATGCACACGATACAACTACGTCCCTGATACTTTACTTGAAGATCTAATGATCGGTATGCACACGATACAACTACGCCCCTGATACTTTACTTGGAGATCTAATGATCGGTATGCACACGATACAACTACGTCCCTGATACTTTTCTTGGAGATCTAATGATCGGTATGCACACGATACAACTACGCCCCTGATACTTTACTTGGAGATCTAATGATCGGTATGCACACAATACAACTACGCCCTGATACTTTACTGGAGATCTAATGATCGGTACGCAACGATACAACTACGCCCCTGATTCTTTCTTGGAGATCTAATGATCGGTATGACACGATACAACTACGCCCTGATACTTTACTTGAAGATCTAATGATCGGTACGCACACGATACAACTACGCCCCTGATACTTTGCTGAAGATCTAATGATCGGTACGCACACGATACAGCTACGCCCCTGATACTTTACTTGGAGATCTAATGATCGGTATGCACACGATACAACTACGTCCCTGATACTTTACTTGAAGATCTAATGATCGGTATGCACACGATACAACTCGTCCTGATACTTTACTTGGAGATCTAATGATCGGTATGCACACGATACAACTACGCCCTGATACTTTCTGAGATCTAATGATCGGTATGCACACGATACAACTACGCCCTGATACTTTGCTTGAAGATCTAATGATCGGTATGCACATGATACAACTACGCCCCTGATACTTTACTTGGAGATCTAATGATCGGTATGCACACGATACAACTACGTCCCTGATACTTTTCTTGGAGATCTAATGATCGGTATGCACACGATACAACTACGCCCCTGATACTTTACTTGAAGATCTAATGATCGGTATGCACACGATACAACTACGCCCCTGATACTTTACTTGGAGATCTAATGATCGGTACGCACACGATACAACTACGCCCCTGATTCTTTACTTGGAGATCTAATGATCGGTATGCACACGATACAACTACGCCCCTGATACTTTACTTGAAGATCTAATGATCGGTACGCACACGATACAACTACGCCCCTGATACTTTACTTGAAGATCTAATGATCGGTATGCACACGATACAACTACGCCCCTGATACTTTACTTGGAGATCTAATGATCGGTATGCACACGATACAACTACGCCCCTGATACTTTACTTGGAGATCTAATGATCGGTATGCACACGATACAACTACGCCCCTGATACTTTACTTGAAGATCTAATGATCGGTATGCACACGATACAACTACGCCCCTGATACTTTACTTGGAGATCTAATGATCGGTATGCACACGATACAACTACGCCCTGATACTTTCTTGGAGATCTAATGATCGGTATGCACACGATACAACTACGCCCCTGATACTTTACTTGGAGATCTAATGATCGGTATGCACACGATACAACTACGCCCCTGATACTTTACTTGGAGATTTAAATTACAAGTACCCCTAAAGTTGGAGTAAGACTCGACTGAAGGGCACTGATGATAAGAAAATCAAACCACGCAAACATCAGTCAGAGTGTCATAATAGACTCCATGACTACGCCTGAATTCATAGTGGGCGCGAACAGAGAAAAAAAAACAACTAATACCTCAGCAATCTTTTCTAATCTTCAACAAAATAATGCTTCAATCACTTATCATTATGTCCATCACTTCCATAATTTTAACTACAGATTAATCACGTCTTTAAATGTAATTAATCTTCTTAATCACTTTTAATCACGATATTCATGGGCGTACATACGTTAAGACAAAGATGGGCGAAAAGGGGGCTAGTGTCACATCCTGGAAAATTGATTTTTTAAAAACAGTTTTATGCTAATCTGATCTTCTCTATTTCGGTATAGTAAGCTACCAACTACAATTTGTTTTTCTTATTTTGCCACTCCCTGGAAAAATTATTGGGACGCCCATGACGATATCATCGACATTTTCTTCAACTTTCTAGAAAATAATGCTAATCATCACTTTCAACCACAATATAAATCACTGATGAACGTCGATCACTGATGAAACTGAAAGTCAATCACTGATAAGTATCACATGTGTCTTATAAAATGCGTACTGTTATATAAAAATCTAACCTTTGAACCATTAACTCCTTCCTACCGTAAACGTGTTAATACACTTTCGATCCCATAAACCGGAAGATAAAGAACTATCTCCTTTTATCCTTGAGTTTTAACATTTAGAATCCAACCCAAAAACAACAGGAATATCTCTCACAAGTTCTTCAAACGGCAGATACCAGCAGATGATCAACTCAAAATGAATAGACTCGAAACAGCTGCTGCAAATTTCAAACAACTCAAACCTTGCTTATGGGTAAATCAAAACAGTTCCGGTTTAAACGAACGGCCTTGCTCTCGCTCGCGCTCTCACTCCGTACAACCCCCATTCTCCATTACCGGACTATTGCCCTTTACGTAGACGCAACCAACAGGAGCCTCAATGTTATCTACATCACACACTTTTCACTATCAATAAAGCTATAATTATGAGGGAAATTACATGTATTCAGAGAAATGGAAAAAAAAAAAACCTCAAACAGTTCCTCTTTAGTTTTTTTTCTATGTGAAAACAAGGAAGTTTTCACTTTTTTAGTGGTGCTGTGAAAGATGACTAGCGAAATCTATGTACAAAGAAAATAGAAAGGGAAAAAAATGATTTGGAAGCTTGTTAGCAGAGTTGAGGAAGAGGTAGAGTTGAGGATGGGGTAGAGCTGTTCTGATTACGCTAATCACGCTACCCAGCGTGTATCTGTCATTATTAACTAAATTATAACTCTGGAAAATAACAGATTTTTTAACAAACGTCACGTTACGTCTTGGAAGAATGATCGATGGGAGTTTCGTGACATGGTGCTGATTCGGTCACTGTGGCTACCCTTATTTTCACGTTGTAGCCGAATCAATCAATTAATCAAGCCGGATCTATGCCCTTGTAAATGTCAATATCGTTTTCAAGTGGTGAACAAAAACGATGCAGACGCACACAAGCTCTGAAATTACTACGCGAGGACGGTAAACAAATGCTTAAATAATTAATGAGACATCGTGCCTTTTACAACAAAAATAGTTATGCTAATAATGCATTTTAAACATAAACATGGCTCTAGTATTATCCTAGAATCATAACCAATATATGCCTCGTGTACACGCATGCCTGATGCGTACGTGACAGACTACATTCATATTAAGTACATCATGCTAATAGATGTCCATCGCAAGCGATGATGACGACAGCCTCAGACGTGTGCTACTGCACCTCTCTGATGTGTGCGGAGGTGATTATAGAGTCCAATCCTAGAACACAAAATCCCCTACCACAGATGGGGCATACATGATCAAGGTTAGAAATGTGGGTGTTGTGTGTTCTGTCTTTTCGCACAGCTCGTTTTCTATGTGCCTCAGCGGCAAGACAATTCTTAGCTATGCGAGTTCCTCTTAAGTTGTTACAGCGCCACATTTGGCGATCTTGCGCCAGGGATTCCCAGGACGGGAATTGGCGCTGGAAATGCGTAAAGTATCTTAATTATGGAGAAAATACGCTGAATTTCAGAATGTATATGATATGTTGTCATTATATATATATCAGCTTTCAAAGCTAATCAGTCTCACGTTAAAAGTAATAATTATGAACTAATAAGTTATAAAATAATAAATACACTTTACACATTATTTTGAGTGGAGCCCGGCCCACTGGCACTTAATGACGAGCCGCCACTGGTTGTGGGGGAGAGGGGAGGAAGCTTAGAATTGTTACACAATAAAACAAAATTGCAAACGCAAGATGATAGTGTTCACGGAAGTGCAACGAAAAAACTGAAACCTATTATTTTCTTGAAATCTGATTACAGAAGCCTGCAGAGGAAAAATCCATTCCTTGATAAACAATAAGGCAGCGGGTGATGACATTTGAAATGCTCAAAGCGGCTGATGATACAACTATCAGCCAGGTGCAAGAACTATTTAATAAAGTATGGGAAGAAGAAACTGTCCCAGATCAATGGAAAAAGGGAATAATTGTTAAGATCCCCCAAAAAGGTGATTTCAAAGATTGCAACAACTGGAGAGGGATCACCTATTATCAGTAATGACCAAGACTTTCTGCAAAATCATTCTTAATAGAATCAAAGGAGCAGTAGCCACAACCCTGAGAAAAAAACAAGCTGGTTTTAGACCTGGGAGAAGCTGCTTAGACCAAATAATTACCCTACGAATAATTTTGGAGGAAAATATTGAGAAGCAACAACCACTTATACTAAATTTCATCGATTTTTAAAAATCCTTTGATAGTCTACACAGAATCTCTCTGTGGAATATTCTGAGATGCTATGGAATATCAGACAAAATAATAAACATTATAAAGAGCCTCTATGATGGTTCACAGTGTGCAGTTCGCACTGGTGGTGGACACAGCGACTGGTTTATGGTTGAAACCAGAGTAAAGCAAGGCTGTATTCTACCTCCGCTATTGTTTGGAGTGGCCACTGACTGGGTGATGCGAAAATGTTGCAGGGCGAAACTGGCATCGATTGGGTAGAAAATAGTCAACTAGAAGATTTGGATTTTGCAGATGATATTGCCTTGGGAGGGAAGCTTAGAATTGTTACACAATAAAACAAAATTGCAAACGCAAGATGATAGTGTTCACGGAAGTGCAACGAAAAAACTGAAACCTATTATTTTCTTGAAATCTGATTACAGAAGCCTGCAGAGGAAAAATCCATTCCTTGATAAACAATAAGGCAGCGGGTGATGACATTTGAAATGCTCAAAGCGGCTGATGATACAACTATCAGCCAGGTGCAAGAACTATTTAATAAAGTATGGGAAGAAGAAACTGTCCCAGATCAATGGAAAAAGGGAATAATTGTTAAGATCCCCAAAAGGTGATTTCAAAGTTTGCAACAACTGGAGAGGATCACCCTATTATCAGTAATGACCAAGACTTTCTGCAAAATCATTCTTAATAGAATCAAAGGAGCAGTAGCCACAACCCTGAGAAAAAAACAAGCTGGTTTTAGACCTGGGAGAAGCTGCTTAGACCAAATAATTACCCTACGAATAATTTTGGAGGAAAATATTGAGAAGCAACAACCACTTATACTAAATTTCATCGATTTTTAAAAATCCTTTGATAGTCTACACAGAATCTCTCTGTGGAATATTCTGAGATGCTATGGAATATCAGACAAAATAATAAACATTATAAAGAGCCTCTATGATGGTTCACAGTGTGCAGTTGCACTGGTGGTGGACACAGCGACTGGTTTATGGTTGAAACCAGAGTAAAGCAAGGCTGTATTCTACCTCCGCTATTGTTTGGAGTGGCCACTGACTGGGTGATGCGAAAATGTTGCAGGGGCGAAACTGGCATCGATTGGGTAGAAAATAGTCAACTAGAAGATTTGGATTTTGCAGATGATATTGCCTTGTTAAGTAGAAACAACCAAGACATGCAAAGAAAAACAGACAACTTGTCATCTATAGCATCAAAAATTGGAATGCAGATAAGCTATGGAAAAAAAACCAAATATAATGAATACACTGTTGGCAAGTAATGCAGATATCACACTGGAATCTAAAATGATAAAAATAACAGAGCAGTTCACCTATTTAGGTAGCAATTTTGATTGCACAGGAAATGTTAAAAAGAAATTATGATACGAATTGGCAAAACAACATCAGCTTTTAAAAATCTAAATAAAATATGGAACTGCAAGTTATATAGTATTAAAACTAAATTACGAATTTTCAATTCAAATGTTGTATCAATCCTAACATATGCCAGCGAGAGTTGGGAAATGACTAAAGATATAGAAAGCAAATTGAATGCATTTGAAAATGGAGATATGTTGGACACACCTTGAGGAGAAATGATCAAAGAATATCAAAGCAGGCATTGAAGTGGGATACAAGGGGTTCAAGAAAGAGAGGTCGACCTAAGGAAACCCTGAAACGAACTTTGCCGAGAGAGGCAGGAAATATCGGTCTCAGTTCCATGGAGGAGATTGAGCGAGTTGCCCAGGATAGAGCGGTATGGAGAAATTACTTGCAGTCCCTATGTAACGTATAACGGTACGAGAGGAATTATTATTATGAAGGTATGACAATTAGGTATTTCCATAACCATTTCACTTTGCCATTTTGTTCCGAATTTCATTTATATTGCAATGTATACTGTGAGTATATGTGACTCAAGCAGTAGTGAGTATATGTGGCTCAGGCAGTAGTGAGTATATGTGACTCAAGCAGTAGTGAGTATATGTGGCTCAAGCAGTAGTGAGTATATGTGGCTCAAGCAGTAGTGAGTATATATGGCTCAAGCGGTAGTGAGCTCGATCACAACCCACGAGTACCTGGTTCAAACTTCGCAATTTAGAAGCACATTTATTCCCGTGGATTTTTACGAACGGTCAAAAATATACCTCACCGTTCATACAGCAAAGGCAAACTACTGAACGTATAAGTGATGACTATAAAATGAACGATTCGTTTACTGTAGTTGCTGGCGACATCTTGTAAAGATTATGCCACGATTTTCATGTTCATACAGAATTAGTCAGTGAACTTGCTTTGCGTCATCTTAAACAATACCGTGAGCCAGTATAACAGCACGGATGGGCGAAAGGGTTAATATATCTATTTGCTACATGTTTGAACCTTGTATCTATCCCGTATCCCGTCTTCCATCATTCCACCTCCACAACAAGTATCCATACACCTGCAAAACATCAACCTGACTGGCTACATTTGTCTAAAAATAACGCTGGCAAATTAAACAATCTGCCTGGAGAAAGTAAGCCAGTGTGAGTACATAAGGGATGCTTTCAGGCATGTCTCATATAATTATTGCCTTGTTAGCCTTATCTATCCTGACAAGCTGTTTACATTCCTCATCTATTTGTGTCTGCAGGGCCAGGACTAATGTGGAGTTATAACAAGGAGATACAGTGTGTATGTGTGTGTGTGTGTTTTTGTGTGTGACAAGGGTGAAGAGGACGGACAAAGCGGCATATTTACGTCGCTCTTCCTCTTTCGATATTGCATTACGTACACTGTGTTGACTACTTTGTGTTACCAGAGCCAAACATGGACAATGAGCAAAGCGCAGTCGCAAAAAATAACTACATATGAAATGTGGTACCTGTGAAAAGTTACAACAACGTGGACACCAGAAAAGACAAGTCACCAACATATTCAGCACAACAAAGAAAGTTGGCACAGAAAATTGCTTGAATTACATTGAAAAACAAAGAATGAAGTGGTTTGGCCACTTAATAAAAATACATCCAAACTCCACAGTATACAGTCTTCTACAATCGAACATCAGGAAAGAATGCGAGAGGAAGACCACGAAAAAGATGGTTAGATAGCATAGAAGAATCATGTCAAAGAGCAAAAATAACCATCACCAAAGCCACTAGAGCAGCTCAAGATAAAAATAGAAAACCAGGACACTGGGCAACAACCCGGTAATAGTGTGACGACACTGGAGCAGACAACCCGGTAATAGTGTGACGACACTGGCAGCAACAACCCGGTAATAGTGTGACGACACTGGGCAACAACCCGGTAATAGTGTGACGACACTGGGCAACAACCCGGTAATAGTGTGACGACACTGGGCAACAACCCGGTAATAGTGTGACGACACTGGGCAACAACCCGGTAATAGTGTGACGACAAAAGAAGAAGATTATATACAGTATTACGCTAATAAGTCTGAGGTTTAGATCTAGGTTTAAAGAGGGTGGGGGAGGAGCGTCTTCGCCGGCTCACGGGCCAGATCCGAACAGTGACATGTTTCTGTTCGGCCCGATGCCTTTAATCAAAATTCAACATAATTTAGGCCCAGTAAATACTTTATCATTACTTACTCCAGGTGTAGGGGGTGCGAAGAGGGAATGATCACATCGGTACAAAATTTATTTAAACCGAAAGTTCCGGAAGAGGTTTTTAATTTCAAAATAACGCAACTACTTCTTTCTTGTTTTGTCAGCCACTGTTACCGGGTTGTTAACATAGTGTCTTGTTTGATTATCCTGTTTCCGGGCTTGTTAACATACGTGTTTAGGTCTTTATGTATCTGTCTTGTGCTTCTCTGTGACTTGTTTGTCAGCACACTGTTACCGGGTTGTTAACATAGTGTCTTGGTTTTATGTATCTGTCTTGTGCTTCTCTGGTGACTTGTGTTGTCAGCACACTGTTACCGGGTTGTTAACATAGTGTCTTGGTTTTATGTATCTGTCTTGTGCTTCTCTGGTGACTTGTTTTGTCAGCACACTGTTACCGGGTTGTTAACATAGTGTCTTGATTTTATGTATCTGTCTTGTGCTTCTCTGGTGACTTGTGTTGTCAGCACACTGTTACCAGGTTGTTAACATAGTGTCTTGATTTTATGTATCTGTCTTGTGCTTCTCTGGTGACTTGTGTTGTCAGCACACTGTTACCGGGTTGTTAACATAGTGTCTTGATTTTATGTATCTGTCTTGTGCTTCTCTGGTGACTTGTGTTGTCAGCACACTGTTACCAGGTTGTTAACATAGTGTCTTGGTTTTATGTATCTGTCTTGTGCTTCTCTGGTGACTTGTGTTGTCAGCACACTGTTACCGGGTTGTTAACATAGTGTCTTGATTTTATGTATCTGTCTTGTGCTTCTCTGGTGACTTGTGTTGTCAGCACACTGTTACCGGGCTGTTAACATAGTGTCTTGGTTTTATGTATCTGTCTTGTGCTTCTCTGGTGACTTGTTTTGTCAGCGCACTGTTACCGGGTTGTTAACATAGTGTCTTGGTTTTATGTATCTGTCTTGTGCTTCTCTGGTGACTTGTGTTGTCAGCACACTGTTACCAGGGCTGTTAACATAGTGTCTTGGTTTTATGTATCTGTCTTGTGCTTCTCTGGTGACTTGTTTTGTCAGCACACTGTTACCGGGTTGTTAACATAATGTCTTGGTTTTATGTATCTGTATTGTGCTTCTCTGGTGACTTGTTTTGTCAGCACACTGTTACCGGGTTGTTAACATAGTGTCTTGATTTTATGTATCTGTCTTGTGCTTTTCTGGTGACTTGTGTTGTCAGCACACTGTTACCGGGGCTGTTAACATAGTGTCTTGGTTTTATGTATTTGTCTTGTGCTTCTCTGGTGACTTGTGTGACGGTTTTCTTAGTCCCCTGACAGAATTCAACTACGTTATCTATCCACCTTTTCCTCGGTCTTCCTCTCGCCTTCCTTCCTGATATTTTGTTGTGGAAAGCTTCATAGGCAGTTTGGTCTGTTCGCATTCTTACTAAGTGGCCAAACCACTGCATTCTCGGTTTCGCTATGTAGTTCAAGCGCGGTCTTATTCCAACCTTTTCGCTGATGCTGGTATTCGTTACTCTGTCGATTCTTGTGTTGTTGGTGACTTTGCGGAGACATCTCATTTCGCATGTTGCTATTTTCTGTGCATGTATCTTATTCATTGTCCATGTTTGACATTGGTAACAGAGTGGGTATGAAGATGCTGTTGATCAACTGTTGTTTAGCTGTCAGTGAAATGTTTGGATGTCTATGTAGTGGCGCTAGTTGGTAGGTTTTAAGTTTTAATATAATGTAATATGCATTATAATAATATTATTATGCTTTGTATCGGTCATCATCATCAGGTGACGTGCCGTCTGGCGCAGGCGATCATGGATCTCCACAATTCTCTGTCGTTGGTGTTTGCTATAAACTCAGATGTTGACGTTTTCCGTGCCATGAAGTCAGGCTTTCCAAAATTTTCTCTCTCTGTCTTCCTCTTCTCGTCTACCCTCTGTTTTACCGGTTGTCACAATGTGTTCTAAACCTCCCCTTCTAATCACATGCCCCAAAAAATAATGACTGCCTCTTTCCTATATCGATGATAAGCTTTCTCTGTGTCTTGATCTCATTCAACACCTCAACATTAGTAATTTTGTATCGGTAGTGATATAATAAAACGCAACTACAACATCTCAAAATTGTGTCCTCCTTCTTCTTTGTGTTTGTTCTTATCAATCAAGTTAATCACTCTCTGTAATATGTGTGTTATGCGCCGCGAACTTGAATACTTTGTACACTGGTTCATAGTTCCCTACTGCAAGTAGGACAGAAGTATCGTGTCATATCTCCCTACTGCAAGTAGGACAGAAGTATCGCGTCATATCTCCCTACTGCAAGTAGGACAGAAGTAGCGCGTCATAGCTCCCTACTGCAAGTAGGACAGAAGTAGCGCGTCATATCTCCCTACTGCAAGTAGGACAGAAGTATCGAGCAGACAAGTTGAAATTAAATAGAAACTGTGTGTACTATTCCGTTTTAATATTTGATGGCAGTAGAAGTCAATAGAGTCGTGCCTGGAAGAAGAACGAGAGGAAGACATAGAAGATAATGGGTACAGGATGTCACTGACGATCTGAGAATGACTGCTGCTGACGCCGGTCAATTTGCACAGAACAGAGTTTTTCAGGAATGGTGTCATGGGAGCGAAGTTCCGGAAGGGACAAGCTACTTGATGATGATGATAAGTCAATAAACTATATACAGGGTGTTCAACTTAAAAGCAGCCTATGAATGGAGCTAATCTGGTATATATGTATGGAGTATAATCTGCTATATATGTATGGAAATGGAAGGTTCAGTTATGACGTAGTATAGGTCAAGGTTGTGTGATGGTGTGTAATTGTAGTGCGGAAGGGGCGATGAACAAATGTGACGTGGGACGAGCTAGTCAGAACCGGTTTAAATAGTAAATAACACAACGCGATAGGTTATCTGGCAGCTTTCGATTTGTCAATGGGGCTGCAATTATCTTGAACACCCTGTATATCGCCCGTGTAGTGCCGGGGCCCGCAAGGGAAGCAAAGAATAGTATCACTGTAACCTACAATGCATATCGAAAGAGGCGACTGATGAAGGCTCTAGGGATGCTACCCTAGTAAATAAAAAGCAGTGCGGAAATCGGATGTGCTGGCCTACTTGTACACAGAATGGTTAACAAGTGGTCGATATGGAGCGTTGGAAGATTAAGAAAGAGAATAAACTATATTTCCATGTGGTAAAAACAAACAAAACATGAATGATTAAACAAACATAAATGATATTTTATCAACAGAGAGAAAATAGAAAACTTGAACAGTTTTGAATATCTCAGATCATAGCTAACAACAGATGGAAATGTGAACAGTTTTGAATATCTCAGATCATAGCTAACAACAGATGGAAATGTGAACAGTTTTGAATATCTCAGATCATAGCTAACAACAGATGGAAATGTGAACAGTTTTGAATATCTCAGATCATAGCTAACAACAGATGGAAATGTGAACAGTTTTGAATATCTCAGATCATAGCTAACAACAGATGGAAATCTGAACAGTTTTGAATATCTCAGATCATAGCTAACAACAGATGGAAATGTGAACAGTTTTGAATATCTCAGATCATAGCTAACAACAGATGGAAATGTGAACAGTTTTGAATATCTCAGATCATAGCTAACAACAGATGGAAATGTGAACAGTTTTGAATATCTCAGATCATAGCTAACAACAGATGGAAATGTGAACAGTTTTGAATATCTCAGATCATAGCTAACAACAGATGGAAATGTGAACAGTTTTGAATATCTCAGATCATAGCTAACAACAGATGGAAATGTGAACAGTTTTGAATATCTCAGATCATAGCTAACAACAGATGGAAATGTGAACAGTTTTGAATATCTCAGATCATAGCTAACAACAGATGGAAATGTGAACAGTTTTGAATATCTCAGATCATAGCTAACAACAGATGGAAATGTGAACAGTTTTGAATATCTCAGATCATAGCTAACAACAGATGGAAATCTGAACAGTTTTGAATATCTCAGATCATAGCTAACAACAGATGGAAATGTGAACAGTTTTGAATATCTCAGATCATAGCTAACAACAGATGGAAATCTGAACAGTTTTGAATATCTCAGATCATAGCTAACAACAGATGGAAATGTGAACAGTTTTGAATATCTCAGATCATAGCTAACAACAGATGGAAATGGAATGAAAGGTATTAAAAGAATAACAAACGTTTTACACACAAAAATTAAACTAAAAACAGTATGGAATTGAACTAATAGGAAAACAAAGATAATAGTATTAAGATCATACAGTCTCCCCCAGCGGCAATATATGGATGTTAAGCATGGACATTTAACAAGACCGGAGAAAAAAACAAAGATATGTTGTTGAATATAAGTGAACAAATAAGAAGAGAACAAATCGATCTATCCAGGAAACAAAGAAAATTGGCTGATATTGCAAATAAGAAAATTCAAGTATGTTTGACATATAAAAAGATGCAACGGATTGGAGAAGGTCATTATGGAAAGAGACATCACAACAAAGAAGAGACGATGAAGACCACGGAGAAGATGGAATCATGACGTAACTGATCATTTGAGCATGGTGGTTGCACAGGCGTACCATTTGGCCTATGAGAGATAGAAATCCCGAAGGATGTTAAGGTGGAAATATTCTATAGAAATCCCAAAGGATGTTAAGGTGGAAATTTTCTACTCAGGACTATCTCGGTTGCAGAGACGTAAAATTTGGCCTATGAGAAATATAAATTCTGAAGGATTGTTAGGGCGTCAAGTTTCTACTCAGGACAATCTATTTGATAATGACAAGTCAATACCGTGGTACCTTTGAGTTATTGTAATCGCTTTGTGTCGGTAGAGATCACAAGACACTTTATAGTTGCCGGGACTGGAGAAAATCTTTGGATGTTTCTATTTGATCTCAATATTCAGTCTCCTTTCTTGAAGTTACGTCAATGACGTGCTTGGTTATTGCTTACTAAACTGACGTCATTGCACTCCGGGCAGACCCATAGGTGCTCAGTCTCCTTACTTGAAGTTACGTTAATGACGTGCTTGGTTATTGGTTACTAAACTGACGTCATTGCACTCCGGGCAGACCCATAGGTGCTCAGTCTCCCCAACAGATATCGAAGAGTATGCATACTGATAGTTCTCGTGGCGTGCTATTCTAACGTAATATTGTTTTATTACATCAGGCACTGCTGACATTTGTTGTAGTGAGAAACACTTCAACATGATCGTGTGTTCATATTGTGTGTAATTAAGCTTTCAGATCGTCACACATTATATGTTATGATGAAATGTGTGTGTCATATTTAACATGAATATGTGTTAATATGGCCCTTAACTGCAGCATAATTCTGCATCGGATGAGAGAACTAACAAATATGGTTGTTGCAGCATAATTCTGCATCGGATGAGAGAACTAACAAACATGGTTGTCAATCTCTGTTTTAAAAACAAAACTAAGTCACGTCAAAGTATTGGCTTCCAACAAATAGTAGACTCAATAGAAAACGAGGATTTGTCGGCCAGAAAATGTTCAAGATAATGTGAACATTTACACCAGAGATCAAAGACGATTGAATATTCAGTTATCAGTTATATCGCCCGAGTGGCTACCGGGGCCCAAATTTGGAGTTTAAAGAATAAAACCACTGTTACCTGCCACGCATGTCGTAAGAGGTGACAAAGGAGGTTTGGCTGAAATCGGATGCACATGTCCTAAATGTAGAAGTCTATGCGTTTAGGGCCTACCAAACCAATGTGCAACGTATACACGTTCTTGTCAAAGATCAAACATATCACAAAGAGTGATTAATATTGGTCGTTAAGAACGAACGCAAAGAAGAAGAAGATCAGTTATATGAGGACTATCATCATAGCACTCGGACATGTCCATAGGTGCTTCGATCTCCGCCTCAGCAAATCCAGCAGCGTCCAGCGACCCAACACGCCAGTTCGATGTTGATTAATCAATCTCTTTGCATATTTAGTATGTCGTTCTTTTCGGGCTGCACCAATATTGACACCCATCTCTTTCAATCTGGTCAACGAGTGGGATTCACAGCCCTGAACCTCCTCTGTTCGGAAAGATTCTCTCAATGCGTGAAGAATGTCATTTCGATCCATGGCAGCTCCCTCTGATATTGTAGCCAGGGCCAGCCAATCTATCAGCTCATTCATTACCCCTAACTCCTGCGTGCCCAGGGACAAAAATGAAGGTGATTTCTCTGATCATTGTCTGTACCAGTACCTCCACCCAGTTGCGTCTCACCATTCCTGATTCGACTTTTCGAATCATGTTCATGGAGCCACTGAGTATGAAAACACGAGAGTAATTGTGAGATGCCAACAATTTCACCGCCTCCGTAACCTCCAGAACCTCCATTGTCAAACTACTTGTGGTTGTTCGTAGCCCCACTGGCATCTCTTATTATTTTTCCTCCTGAGCGTGCTGAAAAGCCCACGCACAGCGTTGTTGGCGAATGACTGAACCATTAGTGTAAATAACCACATCTGTATCATTGATGATGTCATTCAAGAGGCCCTCCACCTCCACGTTAATCAGTGATAGAATATTTTGTTCACAGTTTTTCTTAATAGATGTAATAACGGTGAAAGCAGTCTGAAATTGAGGTGGCACAGCTATCCATTCCTCCCCATGTTTCAATTCCGGAAGGATCACATATTTTCTTAAGCGTATTTTCCGCCTGAATCAGCCATGATCTGCCTCTCTTGAGTCTACACCCTTTTTCCTTAATGAGTTCTTCATGGAGAGGATGTTCCTTGTTTGCATTGATTCTTAGATATGATCGAACCCTCCAAGTTTCAATTCTGAATATTACCATTTTGTAATTACAACATCAATTTATTTCTCTCCGTTCTTAGGGCCTCAACAGTTATTTGCCACTTTTCCAAGTCTGTGACTGTTTTCTTTATGATTTCACAGGATACTCAAACATAGGGTTGCCAGATGTTGCAACCTATAAACCGAGATATTTCTTGCCACAGTCCGTTTTTTCGGGACATTTTTGTCAACCAGTCCAGTTTTCCGGAAGTCATTACTTTGTATAAAATAATTCACACTATAACAATACTTTAACTACAAGAAGAAGAAGTAGAATCAAATATATTACAAACATTCATACTGCTATTACTTGCATTCATCATCAGGTGCCGTCTCCACATTGAAGGTTGGCTGCAATGAATCTCAGCATCCTCTGTCTTTTGCCTTGGTGTTGCACACTGCCAGACTGTAACCTGTCCACTTCTTAAAGTTTCCCACCCACTTATCTCTCGGTCTTCCTCTTGCTCTTCGCCCTCAACTTTCCCCTCTAGTAAATGTTTTATCATGGTGTCATGTTTTTTTATGTGCCCAAAATACTTTATTTGTCTGAATTTTATTTCTCTTAATAATTGTCTCTTCATGCCTAGTTTTCCTAAAACTTGTTTATTTGTCTGTTTTTGTCCATGAAACTGCCTATTCTTCTATATATCCACATCTCAAATGCATCAATTCTGTCTTCTAACTGCTTGTTCATTGTCCATGTTTCAGCCATACATTGATATAGGATATATATATATAGCATTTGATCATTCTCATTTTAGCCTGTTTGTAATTTGTTTGGATGTCAGTAGCTTCCTCATACTATTGAAATTATCCTTGGCCATTCCTATTCTCTTTTAATTTCTGTTATACATCTGCTATCATCTGTTATCATCTGACCAAGATATAAGAACTTTTTACTTGATGTAGTAATTCTCCATGTATTTTTATATTCATTTTAGGTTACTTGCATCAATACTAATAAAAATGATAATAAAATAAATGACACATTATATTAAAACTTTTGTGTCTTGTAATACTTTTTTGAATGTTTATTTTGTGAACGTCACTCTCTTACTCCTGCATCGACAGCAACGTCTGATATTTGTCGGATTTCAAAGCCAGGAAGAGAAGATCTTGCCTCTGAGAGACCTCTTCATAAAACTCAGAGACGTGCATTCGATAACGAATACACAGGGCCAAGCCGTGCTATGATACAGAGAGGCAGCCGCATCAGGCGTCACCGTAAAGGGGTGGCATAAGCAACCAAATCAAAATACAATTTTAACCATTCAATAATAAAAAATCTTTTCACAGCGCTTTTCTATATTGGTCTATGTTATTCTGATATTGATATATTTGATTTATCTCACGCTTCTGCCCAAGCGCTTTCGGTACCATTTGATTTCGGTTTTTGGTGTAGGTGCATCGTTAGCGAGTGCTCGCCGAAAGACTTTTGAACTGACAGTGTGAATCTATTAGTTTTGTTTGTAATAGTTGATAGTTGATATCATTATTTTACGGTAGTTTATATTTTCAAAATAAAAATAGCATTTTTACATTTTGGGCAGTTTTTAAAAAAAAAAACAATCAAAGGTTATTTTCAATAAAAATATTTAAGGGTGGCATTTGAAGACTTGCATCATACTGAGAAAATCTACCGCTTGACCCGTGAATACACATTTAATTATTGCTTCAGCTGTTGACATATGCAACGATTTCGTTTCTCTATCCACAGCACATTCCTGAGAGAAAATATTCTTTCTACATTTACATTGTGTCCTGTACATCGGTTATGAAACCAAAACTATTATTTATTTGCAAACGTTTCAAATTAAACAGTACAGTTCCGAACTAATCACAGCAGTAAGAAAGTAAAAATACTGTGACAGTATGTATTAGCGTGGACATTTCAAGTTTTCATATTAAAACAGTTCTCCCATCTAAAAATACAGAGAATGTTCGATTTATTTGTAACATTCATTTGACAGTTTGATGAGGACAAAACCAGGACAAATGAGTGCCCCAAAGGCATTTTTGGGACACCCCATTTTTAATGAACTCTTTCACTCCGTAATTTTTATTTTGCTTTCAGATGCATTTATTTTGCAATGTAGACTGGTGAAGCCAGCATACTGGATTTGCATCATTCCAAAACAAAATACTGCAAGTCATTATATCGGCTCAGTAGGACAAAAGGTTTAAAAACCGGGACATCTGGCAACCCTAGTCAAGCAGTCTTGTTTGGGAGAATGCTAACTTGTCTGGTAATGAATGACGTGTGTGTGATGTTCAAGACAGTTGTACCTAATATTATTTATAATGATGAACATGATAGCAGTTACAATTGTAACACACTGTCCATATTAACAAAGATCTTGACATACTTACATTGACTGAAACAGTAGCTTGTACTGCACATCACCATTATGTTCTAGAACCAGCCAATCTAGTTCCTGAATCATTCTATTCTCAACCTGGCCAGGAGCATAAACAAATTGTTTTCTCAAATCTATTAAATAATGACAACATAATTTAGTTAACTGATAGCATTCTATATTAGTGCTTCTAAAATAACAAGGAAAAAATAGCAAATAGGATGGTTACTAGATACTACAGAGATATGATTTGACAGAAGGATGTTAATTCTTCTTGAGCGCTTCATACCGACAACTTGTTAACTGATTCACTACGGGTTTTTCGCCTCTGGACGGAATTATTTTTAGCTTAAAAATATTGACACATACTTTAGATAAAACTAAAATATTGTTTCTAAATATTATTTAAAATTTAACTTATTATATATCAAGTCAAAGATAAATGAATGCACTTTCACAAACTATTTATTCTATCTGAAAATATAATGTTGTGTTTACTATAATAATAATTCCTCTCGTACCTTTATACGTTACATAGGACCTGCAAGTAATTTATCCATATCGCTCTATCCTGCACAACTCGCTCAATCTCCTCCATGGAACTGAGACCGATATTTCCTGTCTCTCTCAGCAAAGTTCGTTTCAGGGTCTCCTTAGGTGACTTCTCTTTCTTGAACCCTTTGCATCCCACTTCAATGCCTGCTTTGATATTCGTTGATCATTTCTCCTCAAGGTGTGCCCAACATATCTCCATCTTCTCTTTCTTATAACAGATGTCACTAGTGGTTGACCAGACATGTCTCTGATTTCATCACTTCTCCTGAATTCGTTCCATTTTATATTCATTATTTATAGCAGACATCTATTTTCAAATGCATTCAACTTGCTTTCTATATCTTTAGTCATTTTCCAACTCTCGCTGGCATATGTTAGGATTGATACAACATTTGAATTGAAAATTCGTAATTTAGTTTTAATACTATATAACTTGCAGTTCCATATTTTATTTAGACTTTTAAAAGCTGATGTTGCTTTGCCAATTCGTATCATAATTTTTTTTAACATTTCCTGTGCAATCAAAATTGCTACCTAAATAGGTGAACTGCTCTGTTATTTTTATCATTTTAGATTCCAGTGTGATATCTGAATTACTTGTCATAGGTGTCTTCATTATATTGTTTTTTCATAGCTTATCTGCAGTCCAACTTTTGATGCTATAGATGACAAGTTGTCTGTTTTTCTTTGCATATCTTGGTTGTTTCTACTTAACAAGGCAATATCATCTGCAAAATCCAAATCTTCCAGTTGACTATCCTCCACCCAATCGATGCCAGCCTCGCCCCCGCAACATCCTCGCACCACCCAGTCACTGTGTGTTTACTATGCATGAAAAATATTAGCATGAATTAAAAAAACTAATTGAAATTGTGAGAACAAAACTCCAACTTGCCAAAGGCCTTGATGAACAAATGCTGTATAAATCAGTCTAACGGCTCTCTTTATATTGGTAATACATTTATGAATACACAAACACTAAGAAAATAGTGAGGGAATGTATGGTTTATTAACTGTTCACAAACTAGCATCATGACCATTCATAAAAATTGCTAGGTTTTATGGTCACATGGTATCATAGAATGAATGGTAAACTCTGTTTCACTTCTACTTCTAGCATAAACCACGATGCTATGTATTCGTTATTGTTTATACTTCACTTTACGTAGTTTCGGTTAATATAAAGCTCAAATCGGAAGAAAAGTAATATAAACGCAACAAAATAGTAAATGTCTTTTGAGTGACGCGTGGTTCATGCGATAAGGTATGCTGACACTTGAGTGTCGCTTCATACGAAATCAGTTAAACTACTCTTTGTGATTTGTATATGATCTAAGCCTAAGAGCAATAGTATGTTGTATCAGTTATGTGCCTACAAGTAGACCAGCACATCCAATTTCTGAGACGCTTTTTATTTACTAGGATAGCTCCCTAGCGCCCTACATTAGTCACCTCTTCGACATGCCTTGTAGGTCGCAGTATTACTATTCTTTGCTCCCTTGCAAACCCTGGCAACACACAGGCAAGGATTTTAATAATGGCATAGATATCTGAAGAGAAAAATAGTGAACATAGGCTGATTAAGAGTACTTAAGCTTGATCCAATTCTGTCAAGAGGGATTGAGTTATATGGGGAAACCTGATGCAATGAAGTCAATCTTGTGCCTTTTGTACCCTTTAGATAACTCAGATCAGATCTCATGAATGTAGCAAACAACAATCAAACAGGAAGTTGTACTCACCATTCTTAAATGTTTCTGTAACTGGAACTCGCAGTGAATAATATCAAAGAAAATTGGAATGGTAGCTTTTCTCAGTTCTGGCTGTGGGACCATGGTGACTTTCAGGAATGGACCAATTAGATTCAACATGAAATTATCCCTGTTAAGACCTGCAATAGAGCACATAAAAAAGCTTGCTAAAATAAACAAAAATTGGTTTTATTCATAATTTTGATCAAAGATTAACTAGGGAGAATTTTGTCAGCACACAGTAGAATAACTAACAAAATCCAACAAAGATGCAATAAAGCAAATCAAATCATAGGACAAATGGCATCAATTTTGAAATGCAAACATGTCACCATAAAAATGAAAAGAATATAGTACAACACAACCTTCTCCCAACATTATGCTATCAGTGCCAAACATGGACGCTGACATCAAACGATAGAAGAAAACTAGTCATGGCAGAGATGATGTATCTACACAGAATGCTGGGATTATCAAGAAGAAACTGGTTTAGAAATAAGGACATCAGGGAAAAAAAGTGGGTACAACATCAGTACTGACATTGATTAAGAAACAACAAATGAAATGGTTCAACCACATAAGCAGATTACCAACAGATAGTGTGCCTCAAAGAGCAATGTTACTCTAATACAGTAGATACAAAGCAAAAGGTCGTCCATAAGTAAAAAAAAAAGTAAAGGTACCCTTTCATACCTCGTGGTATATGGGTCAATACAGTGTTAGGCCTGTATTTTTCATTGACCGTCGGCACATGATGAGTGATGTGGTCAGCATCACGCCGGATACCTCGTGGTATATGGGTCAATACAGTGTTAGGCCTGTATTTTTCATTGACCGTCGGCACATGATGGGTGATGTGGTCAGCATCACCCCGGATACCGTGATATGGGTCATACATGTTAGCCTGTTTTCATTGACCCGGCATTATGGTGATGGTCAGCATCGCTGCGCCTTACTTCCCAGAGAATGCGACTCAGTTGAGGCTGGGTCGACCTGAGAGCCGTCGTGGTCTGGAAAAATTCCACACTAAAAAGGTCGTCCATGCTAAAGGTGAACCTCGGAGATAACAGAGGTGACAAAAAACAGTTTGTTAAACACACACAAAAGCCTGTCCTATAAATCTCTTTTTATCCTGATGCTGTAAGACAAAATAGGATTAAAGAAAAGGAAAGGTTCAATGGTTTGCCACAAGCAACTATTTGAAGGAAAGTCAATGGTTGCAACTATTTGAAGGAAAGGTTCAATGGTTTGCCACAAGCAACTATTTGAAGGAAAGGTTCAATGGTTTGCCACAAGCAACTATTTGAAGGAAAAGTTCAATGGTTTGCCACAAGCAACTATTTGAAGGAAAAGTTCAATGGTTTGCCACAAGCAACTATTTGAAGGAAAGTTCAATGGTTTGTCCAAGCAACTATTTGAAGGAAAAGTTCAATGGTTTGTCACAAGCAACTATTTGAAGGAAAAGTTCAATGGTTTGCCACAAGCAACTATTTGAAGGAAAGGTTCAATGGTTTGCCACACTTTTGAAGGAAAGTTCAATGGTTTGTCACAAGACTATTTGAAAAAAGTTCAATGTTTGAAGCAACTATTTGAAGGAAAAGTTCAATGGTTTGCCACAAGCAACTATTTGAAGGAAAAGTTCAATGGTTTGCCACAAGCAACTATTTGAAGGAAAAGTTCAATGGTTTGTCACAAGCAACTATTTGAAGGAAAAGTTCAATGGTTTGTCACAAGCAACTATTTGAAGGAAAAGTTCAATGGTTTGCCACAAGCAACTATTTGAAGGAAAAGTTCAATGGTTTGCCACAAGCAACTATTTGAAGGAAAAGTTCAATGGTTTGTCACAAGCAACTATTTGAAGGAAAAGTTCAATGGTTTGCCACAAGCAACTATTTGAAGGAAAAGTTCAATGGTTTGCCACAAGCAACTATTTGAAGGAAAAGTTCAATGGTTTGCCACAAGCAACTATTTGAAGGAAAAGTTCAATGGTTTGCCACAAGCAACTATTTGAATCCTGGACCTGAGACTTTAAAGAATATATAAATAGATGCAACGCGCTCGAACAAAAATAAGCTAGTTCTGAAACACCCTACAAAGGATGACCAACCAATGTAGAGAGAATTACATTTTTTCTGGTATACACAATGTTTGCCTCAGATTGTCAGTCACTGCATACAGTTGGACGCTGGTGTATGTGGGCCACCTCTTTCTTCCCAGGTCTGTATACTGGAGGCAGTTCTATTTGATATGCTCTGTCATTATACTCGCCAAGCCACAGGAAATTGGTGCCTATCTTGAATCTAGTGTGCAGGTGGTCTCTCATTCTGTTGTGACCCATCTGGAGACGAAGATGACAGTCTGGTCCCTTCTGGACAGTTGGTAATATCCATCATCCTTGTTGTATTTTGGGTGTTCTTTCTTCCACTTTGACTTAAAAAACATGTTTTAAAAACAACTCTTCTAGGACACCCCCAAATTTTTCCCCTATTTGCTCAAAAAGTCACCTAGGACACCACCAATTTTCCCTATTTGCTCAAATAGTCACCTAGGACACACCAATTTTCCTATTTGCACAAATAGTCACTGCTTCACATGAAGTCTATTCTTTAGTCAAATAAATATGTAGACAATTGAATTGATTAGCAATAATGAGCTTACCTAACTGGTTCCATAGAGAACACATATGGATACCTACAGGTACCCTCATGTCATCATATCTGTCAATCAAACAAAGTATAAGAAGTTTAGTTCTGTTACATAAATCCCAGGTGCAAAATGAAAATAAGTATCATCATCATGCACCATAATAAGTGGTGATCATTATCAATTCTTAAAAGACTTGATAAAGTCCTTTTGGTCAAAATGTTGCTGTATATTGTTTTGTACTTTGTAAAACTACAGTACTTTGTTTTTATGTGTTTCACCATAGCTACATAGTTTTACTGCAGTCTTCCTTATATCGACATTGCTACATAGTTTTACTGCAGTCTTCCCTTATATCGACATTATCAATTCTTACTCAGATATCAAGAATGTATTGATTAGTTTTCAAGGATGATGATGTTGTTGTATATACCGATGGGTCGGTTCACGTGGTGAGAATCCGGCTGGGTCTTCTTGGCTAATCCCATGGTAGGGTTGTTGCAGAGCGAAGTGGGCATACAGGACAACTACTTCTAGTATGAGGATGGAGGTTGAGCGTCTCTGCTGCCCTCCATTGGATTTCTGGGACTTCATTTACTGGGGCAGTTGTTGTATCTGACTCTCAGTCGATGCTTCACAAGATCCAGAAGGGCAGGTTTCAGTATGAGTGGATGTCGTCTATAGAAGTTTCTAACTCCAGCGGCTTACATGGATATACTAGTCCTGGCATGCGGGTGTTAGTAATGAGAAGCGGACAGGCTTGCATCAACAGCATCGATTGTTGGGGAGTTGAAGATGGATAAGGGATATTCTTCGGTCTCTTCGAGACTCTCTGTTGGATGAGGACACTAAAATCGATGTTGAATCGATCAAGCGATTTAAGCAGTTTGGAATTACCCTTTGTTCAAGTCGAACTGGATGCCTGAGAGGCAGAGTGAGAGGTGTGTTTAATCAGCGAGCCACAGGAACCATCAGTATGCATACTCTTCGATATCTGTTGGGGAGACTGAGCACCTATGGGTTTGCCCGAGTGCAATGACGTCAGTTTAGTAACCAATAACCAATAACAATAACTATCAATTCTTACACAAACATCTGTCTTATGAACATGAAATCAAAATGGAAAGATTGCATAATAATTATTGATGATGATGTTAGTTTAGTCGTCGGATCATCATCACTGCACATCAAACCAATTAGTCCATAAGTGCTCCAATCTCCTCAGTTTGTCTCTCAGCGTGTCTCTCAGTATGTCTCTCAGTATGTCTCTCAGCGTGTCTCTCAGTATGTCTCTCAGCATGTCTCTCAGCATGTCTCTCAGTATGTCTCTCAGTATGTAGCCGCTAATGACACCAGTGTTGGTTTACTATTCTACTTTGACTTCCAGTATAGTAATCCTCTTGTGTAGCTACACCTTATTTAACTTGATATTCTTGAAGTATGGTTAGGGTTGTAGATTCCCCACCACTATTAATAGATATATTAATGATATGTACTATATGGCCCTTTTCATCTTTACAGACGGTCAATTGGCAAGTGTTTTACTGTGACAATTTCTGAGTTTCCGCTTTTCTCTCTTGTCGTTCAGCTCGTACATAAGTCTCTTCTCAAAAGACTCTCGGCCCTTTCGTAATTTGGCTTTCACACAACTCTGTCATCAGCTAGTCCCTCCCATGTGCTGGGACCTATAGAAAAGGTTTTCATTGAGGCTTTGCAGACATCTTTATATCTGAGCAGTGGTCTGCCCTGGTGCCTCTTCCTCCGAAAGTTCACAGAACAACATTTGTTTTGGTATGCGATAAGTTTCCATTCTTCTCACATGTCCCAACCATCTTAGTCATCTACTGCTGAGCATGCCCATGATGGAAGGCAGATTTGCACTTTGTAGTACGTCAGAGTTGGTTATCTTGTCGTACCACCTGATGTTCATAATCTTCGGAGGAGACATCAAGGTGAAAGATGTTAAGTCTCCATATGTACTACACTCTAAGTAACTCACTTGCTTTTCATCTGACTACTTTTGGCCTCTGAGTAGTTCTCAAGTTGTAATGCAGGTTGAGTTATAAATTCCACAGCCAACAAGAAGAAGTCATACCAAAGCTGAAACAATGAAAACATAGACTGATCACAGTGACAGAATGTATACATAGATTTTATAGTCGTTATTTCATTCTGCCGTGAAGCATCGTGGGGAGATTTAGTTTTCTATCTTGTGCAGGTGTGTCGCTTGACCTATCAGTCCATGCTTTCCAAGGACTCTGAGATGTTATCTATCCATCATGTTCTTGGCCTGCCTCGTGCTCTGCGCCCTGTACTGTGCATCTACAGTATTTTTAATTTTTTATTTATCGATCCAGAAGCACTTGAGCTGAAGCTCTTGCGTGTCATGGACATCGTAACCTTCGGTTCCGCACGAACACCGTAAATCTGGGGAACCTGTGGCTTTCTGTCAGTCCGGAGTTGAACCACACTCACAGAGGACTTGTCACCCGTAGTCAACGCGCTAAGAACACGCTGGCAGGCGGCATCTACAGTATCAAAGTAACATTGCTCTCTAAGGCACATGGTCTGTTGCTAATCTGCTTATGTGGCTGAACCATTTAATTTGTTGTTTCTTGATGAAGTTCATTACTGATGTTGGACCCACTCTTTTCCTGATGTTTTTATTTCTAAACCAGTCTCCTCTTGATATTCCCAGTATTCTGTGTAAACACTTCATCTCTGTATTGATTAGTTTTCTTCTATCCTTTGATGTCAGCCTCCACATTTGGCACTGATAATATAATGTGGGGAGAAAGATTGTGTTGAACATTGCACTTTTTGTGTTCATGGTGCAATTTGTCCTATCATGTTTGCATTTTAATATTGGCGCCATTTGTCCTATCATTTGATATGCTTTGTTGCATCTATGTTGACCATACTCTCAAGTATCGTTTTCTTAAATATATTACTAGCTTCAATGCTACTCCATATTTCAGATGGCTCCAAATGAGAATGAGTAGAGGGTATTCACAGTTGTTCCACATGGAGTACAAAGTATAGATAAGGAGGGAGGGGTCTTTTGGTCCCTTGGTGACCTACTGTTGGACGAGGACACTTAAATTGACGTTGAATCAATCCAGCGATTTAAGGAGTTTGGAATTACATGTTGTGCAAGTAGAACTGGATGCTTGAGGGATAGAGAGTGAAGTGTGTTTAACCGGCGAGTCATAGGAACCATCACTATGCATAGCATTCGACATCTGTTGGGGGAGACTGAGCAAGTAAGGATCTGCCCAGAGTGCTGTGACTTCAATTCTGTGAACAATAAACAATAGGAGCAAAAAGTACCTTTTTATGAAGCATTACTTTTGAACAAAATAAACATGACAGGCTAAACTGCTAGAAAAATGTGTGTAAACATGTTCTCTCAATCCTTCCCTTGTCTGCACAGTTGTGTATTATTTCTCTTACCGACATGCTTACCTCTCTGTCAAAGTTGGTGCCATGTAAGAAATTCACAGTCAAATCATCAGCAATATATTGTATTGATGTCAACATCACACTGTCAAAATAAACATGAGGAATGTTTCTACAATCATGACTTTTAGCAAGAGATCAATGGAACAAAGCATTTAAAATCAATGATTAACTCCTTGTAGACTAAAATACATACTATGTGGCTTTGGGTTGGACGGCTTTTTACAAGGAGCCACACTAAAAGGCATTTGTTATTCTAATACCAAATGGCTTGTAAAAGCAAGGCTCGCTTTTCTACTAAGAGTTAATAACTATTTAGTTTGTATAGGTTGGAAAAAGAGAGACTTAAAGTATATATAATATGGAATTTAATTAACTAAAGCAGATATCTAACAAGGAAACTTATAACTAAAGCAGATATCTAACAAGGAAACTTATAACTAAAGCAGATATCTAACAAGGAAACTTATAATAAAGAGATATCTAACAAGAAACTTATAACTAAAGCAGATATCTAACAAGGAAACTTATAACTAAAGCAGATATCTAACAAGAAACTTATAATAAAGCAGATATCTAACAAGAAACTTATAACTAAAGCAGATATCTAACAAGAAACTTATAACTAAAGCAGATATCTAATACAGGAAACTTATAACTAAAGCAGATATCTAACAAGGAAATTTTAAAGCAGATATCTTACAAGAAAACTTGTAACTAAAGCAGATATCTAACAAGAAACTTACTAACTAAAGCAGATATCTAATAAGGAAACTTATACTAAAGCAGAAATCTAACAAGAAACTTATAACTAAAGCAGATATCTAACAAGAAACTTATGTTGAAAGTTAATTAACTAAAGCAGAAATCAACAAGGAACTTATAACTAAAGCAGATATCTAACAAGGAAACTTATAACTAAAGCAGATATCTAACAAGGAAACTTATGTTGAATGACAAGATCTTTCTTCTTCTTTCTTTGGCGAGCCCATATCATGGTCTTATGTTTGCTGAGAGAGGCAAGAAATATTGGTCTCAGTTTCATGGAGGAGGTTGAGCGAGTTACCCAGGATAGAGAAGAATGGAGAAATTGCTTGCAGACCCTATGTAACGTATAATGGTACATGAGGAAAGTGGATATACCAGCCAACATGACTTGGTTATAGTGGAATGTCTGCTACATTGAAGGATGAAACATTCATAGACCATTATGCAAGGATGGCGATTGAAAAAAAGGAACTGAACTGCAAGCTGTTATATTGAGCAGAGAATTGAAAGTACAATTATTATTAGTAACCATGTGCAATTGGCAAGGCAACATCAGCTTTTAAAAGTCTAAATAAAATATGGAACTGCAAGTTATATAGTATTCAAACTAAATTACGAATTTTCACATCAAATGTTGTATCAATCCTAACATATGCCAGCGAGAGTTGGAAAATGACTAAAGATATAGAAAGCAAGTTGAATGCATTTGAAAATAGATGTCTGTGAAAAATAATGAATATAAAATGGAACGAATTCAGAAGAAGTGATGAAATCAGAGACATGTCTGGTCAACCACTAGTGATAACTGTTATAAGAAAGAGAAGATGGAGATATGTTCGGCACACCTTGAGGAGAAATGATCAACGAATATCAAAGCAGGCATTGAAGTGGGATGCAAAGGGTTCAAGAAAGAGAGTCGACTAAAGAGACCCTGAAACGAACTTTGCTGAGAGAGGCAGGAAATATTGGTCTCAGTTCCATGGAGGAGACTGAGCGAGTTGCCCAGGATAGAGCGGTATGGAGAAATTACTTGCAGGCCCTATGTAACGTATAACGGTACAAGAGGAATTATTATATTATATGTGCAATGCTAATTCCAGGGTTCTAGGTCAATTTGGGCCCAAAATATTTCTGGTGCGCAAACAGTGTACTTTCAATTCTCTGCTCAATATAACAGCTTGCAGTTCAGTTCCTTTTTTTCAATCGCCATCCTTGCATAATGGTCTATGAATGTTTCATCCTCCAATGTAGCAGACATTCCACTATAACCAAGTCATGTTGGCTGGTATATCTACTTTCTTACCCCACAGACAGCATCCACATGCTTGTCCATGCTTAAACCCTGTTTAAAGCAGGCGGTTCAGTGTTTCTGATTCTGTTTCCACACATCCGCCAAGCAGACAGCATTTACAGTGTCAACCCTGCCAAGACTTTTCTCACTTTAAGTGGACATTGCTCTAGCTAGATTATCCATCCTTTCATTTAACTTTGGTCGTGTATGTCCAGGAGTACAATGGCTCATAAGTGTTCTCTCATTATTTTCTCAGTGACTCAATGAGTATGCTCAGGAAGATTGAAACAGTTTGGCCTCGAAGACAATGGTAGGAGTTGCTGAAGAGATCTAGGCTGACAAAAATCTGTTTTATTTTTGTATCAGGGCATGCATGTGTAAGGGAAATGAATGCATCAATAGGTTTGCAGGTATGGTTGCTGTAAAAAAGCGGTTGAGCAACGAACTAGGTTGATATTCTGAATTTGCTAAGGGAGAGAGGGCATGCAAATGATTCCAGTAATAATGGTGAATCTACAAACCCTAACCATACTGCAAGAATACCAAGTGATATGTGGTGTAGCTTAACAAGAGCAATATTTTCTTTTCTTTTTTTTCCAATCCTGTTTTGTTTCACAGTGTCAGGATAAGAAGAGATTTCTAGAACGAGCCCATCTGTGCGCTTCATAAATAGTGTCTTTTGTCACCTCTGTTATCTCTGAGGTCCATCTTTTGCGTGGCCGGCCCTTTGCTTTGTCTCTTTTGTATCCATTGTATCGGAGCAGCATCGCTCTTTGAGGTGCACTGTCTGTTGGTAATCTGCTTATGTGCACGAACCATTTAATTTGTTGTTTCTTGATGAAATTTAGTACTGATGTTGTACTCATTTTTTTCCTGATGTCTTCATTTCTCAACCAGTCTCTTCCTGTTACCCCAGCATTCTGCATAGATACTTCACCTCTGTTGTGACTAGTTTTCTTCTATCATTTGATGTCAGTGTCCAGGTTTGGCACCGATAGCATCATATGAGGACAAAGATTGTGTTGAACATTGCTCTTTTTATGCTCATGGTGACATGTTTGCATTTTAAAAGTGGCGCCACTTGTCCTATCATTTGATTTGCTTTGTTGCATCTGTGTTGGATTTCATTAGTTATTCTTACGTTTGCACAAAAAATGCTCTATAGATATGTAAAGTCTTTAACTTGTTTTAATGGGTGATTTCGATGGAGATATTGATAGTGTTTTCATCTCTAGCGAATGTCATTACTTCGGTTTTGTTGATGACAAGAGCACTATACAAGAGCCAAAGAAGAATAGTAAACTAATAAAAAACCAGTGTTGTTAGTTACCACACGCTGAGACATACTGAGGAGGAGATCGAAGCACTTATGGACTAATTGGTTCAACATGCAGTGATGATGATGATGATCCAACAACTAAATTAACCTATTAAGCTATTTAACACAAATGTCAGATGAGTCTGGTTCTATGATCTAAAGACATGGTATTTAGCCACAATTTTTTATATTCAAACTGAAAACAATTACTGACAGATGTCTCCATCTCATAATCCAAATACAGAATTGTGGAGGAGAATATAAACAACTGTAGTTTCAATAGGAAAAGTGGTGATGGATTGAACACACTATCTTCTTCTTCTGCATTCTCACTAGATTGGGATTTCAGATTCTCTAATAAAGGCAGCCGTCTGTCTCAGATTATCAGCCATGCCATACAGTTTGTCTTGGACGCTAGTGCAAGTGGGCCACTCTTTCTTCTCAAGTCTGCATACTGGGGCAGTTCTGTAGGATATAATTCCTATGATTTCTGCTTCCCGCTTGTGCTCGACCTCTTCCTGCAGTAAGTTTTGGCAACCTCGTGATGGTGGGTCTGACATTCTTACCACGTGGCTAAATCTCCGAGGCAGATTGGCGACCGTAGAATCCGTTATCCCTTTCCTCATTGTGAGGGGTCGTTGCACCATGTTATGCGCCATACAGCCTGGTGCATCCGTTTTCTGCAAGCATTTGTTTCGGTTAGCATTCCCTAGCGGACACATGCATCCGATTTCAGCCAAACCTCCTTAGTCGCCTCTACGACATGCATGGCAGGTAACAGTGGTTCTATTTTTACATCCCAAATTTGGGTCCCGGTAACCACTCGGGCGGAACACACTATCAGGAAACATCCTAACAATGTAACCACAAGTACACTTGACTGAAACCAACCGTGGAAGAGTATGGTAGGGAGAAGAAGAGAATATGATGGAACAGAAGTAAAAGTGATGAAATACACATGGAGGTACTGAATGAAGTTTGAAATGATGACTCAGAAGAGAATTAGTGGGCTATATTCCACTGAGAACATGGAAGACTGAATGTAGAGAAAGTAAAATAAAGGTAAAGTTATAACTGCAATTTAAATAAGTCAAAAGCATTGCGGAATGATTGATTCATTGAATAACATCACATGAGATAGGGATTCTTTCCATGAGTGGAGATATGAAGATGGTTTAACTGACATTAAATAAGCAAAGCATTGAATGATTGATTCATAATAACATCAGGTCTCAATGTGAATGGTAAACATTTGCTGATTCTGAATGGGTTTGAATCTAGATCAATTTTTCATAAGATCACTAGAATTGTTGCAGGAGCCACAAAGTTTGTGCAGAACTCTCGGCAGATGGTATGTCATCTATGCTGACAGGAACGAAGCCATATGAGAAAACTCAGTGCAATGAAGTCAATCCTTCACCTGTAGACATGTAGGTAACACCACAAACCAAACAGGACACACATGTAGCACTAACTTGTTAGTAATCATCCTCATTGTGGTCCAGTCAGTTGGAAGACAATCTGCTCTGACCAGATATCGAAACACCATCAAGACATGTCGGAGAAACTCCTGGTAGAAACAAATTAATACGTATAAACCATTAGCATAATTGTAATCCTACAATAACATATTCATTATGCATTAATCTATCTATATTCTCTCGGAGTCTTGTATCAAGCTTCCACAAAAGATTTCCATAGCTGCCATTCTGCTGCCTTTCTATTAATTGCTTCCTCCATCAGGCAACAATTTTTCAACTCCCTTTCCCCAGTTGTTCTCCATGTTTCCTTCAGGCATCCAGGCCTTCTTATCCCAAACACTGTCCATCGGAGAGATGTCCTAGTCAATGCATACAACAAACATACCCCAATTCCACCTCCAGAAAATAGAACAAAAAGTAAAAGATCTCTTTTATACCTTGAGATATATTGGGTAATACAGTGTTAGGCCAGTATTTTTTATTGATTGTCGGCACACACGGTGGGTGGTGTTGTCAATATCACTCCGTCCACCTTTACTTTCCGGTGCTTTTCTTGGTACCCAATTAAGGCTGGGTTGATCTGAGAGCCGTTACAGTCTGAAAAAATGTCTGCGCCCGCTACAGCAGCTCTCATCCACCCCCATCTTCGTCTTTTAATGATGGTCGCTAATGATACATTTTTTTATTTTACTAGCTTTTCATTTGCTATCATAATTCGCCAGAAAATTTGCAGGATTTTCTTAACATTTATTTGAAATATCTCCAACTTGTATATGATGTTGTGGGTTACTTTCCAGCACTTACTACTGTACAATAATACTTCCAGAATACTGCTTCTATATATTTAAAGTTTTGTTTTAATTTTGATACTTTGCTTTCCAGATTTTGTTGAGCTTGGCAAAACTGACTGGCTTTCATGATTTTTCCAATGATGTCATATATACTAATACTAGTATGCTTACATAATCTCTCAATAGCATATCCATTATGTATTAATACTGGTATGTTGATACAACATATATTTAGCTTACAGCCACTTCCGTCTGTCAGTTCCCAGAAGAGACAGGATGAATGAAGTTACAATCAGGTGTCAGAATTACAGGCTTAAATTTAGTTAAAGTAACTTTATTGCAATTTGATGCAATCATTGCACAGGGTTTTACCCCATATGGCTTGGTCCTCTTCAGTGAAATGGCATGCCACCTGCTGAGAGTGTTGCAAAGTACGAACTCCATAGCTCCTGCAACAATCCTAGGGTATATGGAAAAATGCATTCATGAACAGAACGACATTGTCCGGATTCAAACCTATGACCTTGGGAATGCAAAGCAAAGGCGTAACCACTTAACCACAAAGATCCTTAAATACACTTGTGTCCACACTATCTGAAGGAAGTCAACAACTACAGAGACAAGATAAGTAACATACCTTGAGTGGTTTAGGTTTTGCATAGCCACTCATCAGTTTTTGGTAGTGGTTGACATCCATCAGACGTAGCATCTCTGTCAAGCAAGCTACTAGAAGATTCTAGGCATGGATAAATACAAATTAATTATTTATCCATCAATTTAAAAGATAAGAAGTGTCCTTTGTTATAATCCCTTATTATAAAGATAAAAACAATCATAGTTTTGAAGATAAAAGGTGTCGCACATTATAAAGATAAAAACAATCATAGTTTTGAAGATAAGAAGTGTCAGTCTTTATAAAGATAAAAACAATCATAGCTTTGAAGATAAAAGGTGCCACACATTATAAAGATAAAACAATCATAGCTTTGAAGATAAGAAATGTCAGTCTTTATAAAGATTTTTGTTGCTGCCCTAAGTGTCGGGGTCATCACTGGCTAGAGAGAGAGAGAAGATATAAAACAAGATTATATTCAACAACTACTCACTCCAGCTGTTTTTCTTCTGTTTCCACTGAATTGTTCTAGAACTTTGACTGTGACATCAAACAGGCCTTGAGTAATAGTAGTCACTTCTTCCTTGATGTCACATGTCTGCAAGACATAGATTGAATATTTAGGTAAATTGCTATTCTGCTACTTCTTCCTACATTATTAAAGAAAATTTGTGTTTTCACTTTTGTTTTAACACTTTTACTATATGCACACTAAAACCATGTATTTATGTGATATTTAACGGAATAAAATTTGATGTTCTAAGAAAATATATTATGATTATCTTATATTAAGCATGGGAGTACTATTCCATATATTAGAATGTTCACAATTGAAAAATGTATTTTATAAAATTCCCGGCTATTTTCTTCACAAATTTATACACAAGTAACTTCAAGAGGACAGCGTGAACATCTTTTTTTTTTTAAAGAATTTTGTCATATAAGGTGGCTAGTTGGAAAATCGGTACTGCCCGTACATTTTGCCAGGTGGCTTATCATATTGTCGGAGTTAAGGTGGTATCTATGAGATTTTCCAAATCCACAAGATTCTCATTAGCTTTGTGGTGTCAAATAAGGTGAATTGGATTTCCTACAGAAAACTACAACTATTGTGAGTTGAATTTCGTACAGAAAATGTCAACCTCAGTGGTGTCTGTATACAGTGAGATGGATCCTTCAGAAAACCTTCCTCTGTAGCTACAATTTGGTGATGCAGATCCTCCTATTGAAGACTAAGGTGCAAGAAGGTGAGATGATAAACCTACAAATCTTGCTACAGAAAACTTAGGTACATTCCATTTCAGCTAAGAATATCCTCATTGCACTACAGACATGTCTACAGGTGCTCCTTTCTTAGCAATATCCTGACAGAGTCCAGCAACTGACCATACCAGTTCGATTTTGATTGATGCGCCTACAGTATTCTGGGTACAATATGGTACATAAAGTTAACTAAATTTATCTACAAAAGATTTCCAACTTTCAGCAAAGTGCATAATAATGTGAGGTGCATTAGAAGTGAGATCAAGGCAAACTACTATAAAACTGAATACCAATATAGAGTCTTGACAATACTATGACAACTTAGAATGTGCAAACACATAAATTGTGCAATCAGTTTTCACTAACTGTGTCAGTGAGCAAAGCAGCTTCTAAAATACTGAAATAAGAAAGGTCAACTCAATATTTTACTATAAAAGTTTGTGGGGAATGTAGAAGGCATATGCCAAACATGGCCAATAATATCAGATAATGAGCGGAAATCATGGAGTAATGACGGATATAGGTGCCTTAGAAGAACTACAGAAGTGACAATAAGAGACAAAATTAAAAATGAAGAAATCAGAAGAAGACTGGATGTGAAACCAGTCATGCAATTCATGAAAGAACAACAGATTAAATGGTTTGATCACCTGACAAGATTGCCCTGATATCGACTACCACAGAGAGCCACACAGAAAATGTATAACGAGTACAGAGCAAGACTCCACAAAAGATGTAGTGACGACATCAAAAACACACTTAAGAAAATGAATAACAACAAAGTGCATTAGAACAAGCACACACAAGATCACAACATCTTCCCCCAACACTTCTCTAAAAGAAGTAAATGCTGGTAGAGAAGAATAAGTAGAAGTCATTAATAATTTGGACAATCACCACCCAGGTCGAAACAACAATAAAGCAGATGATCAGCTTTATTAGGCGGTAACAGGTCATCATTTCCCAGCTGTCACAGGACACAACACACTGAGACACCATCTATACCCCATACATGATACTGACACCAAAGATCTGTGTTGTGTACCTGTGGTACTTACTCTATAATGACAATTACATTTGATGACAAAGACAAGTCAGTTATCACTAGATACACAAATGACAGAAATATTGAAAATGTACACACAGAGTCTAATTTGTTTTGAACCTCTTTTAAGTTGTAGACCATCGTAAGAAGATCTCCTAGAGTGCTGGCTGTCAGGTCAAGGTGTTGCTGCATGATCAGACATTTCTTGAGGTGATCCAAGATAAGAGGCAATAGTAAAGACCTTGATGCTGGAGATACATAACAATAAGGTATATAAGAAAGTATATAATAAGAAGGTATACAACAGAAAGATATACCAATGATTTTAGATATACACATGACAATGAATATAAGATTAGCTTTTAATTAATACAAGTTTCATTCATCCACTAGTTTGTCCTATACAGTTTGTTTGCAACAATAACAGTCATACAGAATGTGTCCCTATCACAGATCAGGTGCTCTGTGTTGCTGCTGCTGTTCTGTTCAAGTCATTTCTTGCATCTTGTGGAAGTCTCTGTGGCTAAACCTTGCTTTGCTTCTGAAGGTTGTAGGTTTGAATCTGGACCACAATTCTGTTCACAGGTGCATTTTTGTCCAAAGATGCCTAGGATTGTTGCCAGAGCTATGAGTTTGTGCAATACTCTCGGCAGGTGGTGTGCCACTTCTGTGGAGAGGAACCAGGCTATATAGAGTAAAACCTGGTGCAACGAAATCAAACATTAAACTTTAGATCCTTTATTACATCATGTATCCATCTTTACTTAGATCCACTGAGAATCACAGACCAGCAGATCACAGGTAGGGGGAGGACAATGTCATATGCAGATGATGTTTTGATGTATCGTCAGGGCAAGGATCAAGAGCAGGTTGTGGAAGAATTTCAGTCAGAACTTGATCGCATAAGTAGGTGGTACAGTGCAGCAGGAGCATTGGTCAACCCCACAAAAGCCATGGTGACATGGTTCTCTTTCAATAATAGTATTGTAAATACTGTGAGATGGGGTTTCTAGTCCTATCAGAGATGGACAATAAAACGTAGGTCCCATGTTCAATTTGAGCCAGTAAAAGAACCCTTGGCTATTCAAAATCAAGAAGAGCAGACTGGAAATTCGCTGCCTGACCAAAATTCATTAGAAATCTTTTCCTTTAAATAAAATTCGTCCAAAAATATTTTTACCATCTTCAAAGTTACATCGGGACCTCGCCAGTGCTACACAGTTTATGCACTGCAGCTGAGATCTTCCTGTGTAAGAAAGGGATCTGAGCATACATGGTTACTAACAGAAGTGCAATGATGTTGGTCCTAATCATCAATACTTCAACACTATTTGCATGTTTCTGTTCAGAAGTGGTGGAGAGATTTCAGCAATTTATGGAATAAAGAGTACAAACATTTGCTGCTCCAGCTATATGGTTACTATAGCTTAAACTACTATAAGACCTCTATTACAGCAACACTGTTCCATTATTTCAGTGTGGTATTTGCAGAACAACATGCTATCAAAGAATAATCCAAGATAGTACCAGATGACAACAGTCAAGATTGCATCTTCTTCTTCTTTTCTCTAATCTTGTTTTGCCTCACAGCATCAACATAAGAAGAGATTTCTAGAACATACTTTTTGTGCGCTTCTTAAAAGGGTCTAAAGCCGAAGGATTGGCGTCATTGCACCGGTCATTGCCTATTGCTACGGTTCTTCTCTGCAGAAATGGCACATCACCTGCCAGGAGTATTGCACAAAGCACAAACTCTGTAGCTCTGGCAACAATCCTAGGTTCATTTATAGTGTCATTCACTGCCTCAGTTATTTCTGTGCTCCACCTTTTGCGTGGATGAACCTTTACTAAAGATTGCATCTAAAACACATATAGTCAGGATGCTGGAGATAGATAAGTAAGAATGTACTGCAGTTGCTTGGTAACTGTATGCTTGATGAAAGAACCGTACTGCAGTTGCTTGGTAACTGAATGCTTGATGACGGCATAGTCATTGATAATATATTTATACTCAGTTTCAGTTTGGAATATCTTCATTGCACTCCGGACATGTCCATAGGTGCTCCAAACTCCTTCGCAATAATATCTCCAACAGCGTCCAGTGACTGACCATACCAGTTCTATTTTGATTGATGAGCCTTCTCGTGTACCTGTTGTACTGTTCTTTTCTTGCCACACCAATATTCAAACCCAGCTCTCGCAATCTAGTAGTTGATGTGGATTGGTTTAGATGAAGGTCTTCTCTGCGCCACGCCTATGAGGACGTTCAAGATGTCAGCTCTGTCCATTGGCTGACCCTTTGATATAGCGGCAGAGCCAGCCAGCCTGTCTGCTCTCTCATTGCCAATGACACCCATGTGCCCTGAACAAAGACACGTATTTATACTGTCTCACTAATACAAACAGAATCTGCATGAATGATCTCAGATAAAAACACAAACTTACTTGAATCCCAAACTAGCTGTGAGTTAATTGTATTTTTAATAAGTGTGGTTTTAGCTTTGATGACATACTGATTAGCCTCAAATGTAATTTGTTTGAGAATACCAGCAACAAGCTGTGCCAGGTCATTGTTGGAGACAACAAAAAATAAGGGAATGTAGGACTTGTGTAGGTTTGTCAGCAATGTGATCTGTGGACAAGACAAAACAAGGACAGTGTGTGGTAAATATTATTATATTCCTCTCCTACTGTTAACATGTTAATCAGGGCCTGCAAGCAATTTCTCCATATTGTTCTATCCTGGACAACTAGCTCAATCTCTGCTATGGAATTGTGTTCGATATTTCTCGTCTTTCTCAGTAAAGTTCATTTCAGGGTTTCCATAAGGTGTCCTTTCTTTCTTGAGACCTTTGCTTCCCAAATGTCTGCTTTGTGATTCTTTGACCATTTTTTCTCAGAGTATGTCCAACATATCTCCATCTTCTGTTTCTTAGAACAGTTGCTACTAGTGGCTCACCATACATTTTTTTGTTTCGATCACCCTCCTGAGTTTGTTCCATTTTATGTTCATTATTTTTCACGGTACCTATTTTCAAATGCATTCAACTGAATTTTTATATCATTAACCATTTTCCAACTCTCGCTGACATATGTTGAGGTTGATGTAATATTGGAATTGAAAATTTGTAATTTAGTTTTAAATATGTAATTTGGGAGTTTCATATAAAGTGCATATTTGATTGAAATGATGAAGTTAAAGTGCATATGTTATTTAAATGGTGATAAAATGCATATTTGATGGAAATGATGGAGGCAAAGTGCATATTTGATGGACATGATGGAGGTAAAGTGCATATTTGATGGAAATGATGGAGTTAAAATGCATATTTGATGGAAATGATGGAGGCAAAGTGCATATTTGATGGACATGATGGAGGTAAAGTGCATATTTCATGGAAATGATGGAGGTAAAGTGAGTATGTTATTTAAATGATGGAGTAATAATGAAGATTTGATTACTATTCATTTTTTTAATGTAGTTTGGAACAGAAGAGTGACATATGAGTTAAACATTTCTTTTTCTACCTGTATTTTCTGCAGCTCCTTCTCTTGGGATTGTAAAACTTTTCCAAATGTCTTGAACACTTTGTGAAGATTTTCTCTGAACTCAGCGAGTGACTTCCCTCCATACATTCTAGCAACATAACATACAAGTAATGTAAGTTTTATGCAAGCATGAAATAAACATCAGGGTTGTGGATTCATTTAATATAAGACATTGGATGGCCGTGAAGGACCCATAGATGCTCAGTTTGTCACAGTCAGTGGTAATGGTCATGCTCACTGATGGTTCCAAAAGCTTGTTGATTGTACATGCCTTGTATCCATTTTCTCTTTGGAACATATTGTGACAACGGGTAAAGTTAATTGGAGATGAGACAGAGGACAACTGAGAAAGACAAATCTGGCCAGTTTGACTTTATGGCACAGAAAAAAATTCTTGGAACTAATGTTACTCAGGATGGGTAATTGAGGTAAGGGAAGCCCTAGGAATACCTTGAAGTGGAAGTTGAAAACGGAATGCAAGAAAATGGGAAATAGTGGATAGATCTGAAAAATATGGCCTTGGACAAAAGAACTTGAAAAGTCTTGGTTGCAGACCTATGTTTCCCCCTCCTTTAGAGGTGAAGGTTGAAGAAAAAGCAGAAGAATATTACTCAGAATAGATGAGATGCTTAGAGCGCTGTAGCGTAGTTGTTAGTGAACTCGCTCGCAAGGCTGGTGGTCTGGGTTCAGCTCCCGCAATGTGCGTGGAATTTTTCCCGACCGGCTCTCAGGTCGACCCAGCCTCAACTGGGTACCAGACATGCTCTGGGAAAGTAAAGGCGGCCAGCGTGATGCTGACCACATCACCCATCGTGTGCCGACGGTCAATGAAAAATACAGGCCTAACACTGTATTGACCTATATACGAGGTATGAAAGGGTTCCTTTACTTTACTTTTTATGAGATGCTTGTGTAGATCATGACCACCTACACCAGATGACATGTCACATGATGATGATGATGATCCATCCTATCTGATCACTCTACTCCTACTACATCTTCTTCTATTGGTTTTCCTACAAGTCTAGTTAACTTCTGAGATCGTTTCCCATGATCAGCAGTCTGTAGAAGAAGATGTCTCCCATGATCAGCAGTATGTAGAAGAAGGTGTCTCCCATGATCAGCAGTCTGTGAGAAGAAGTGTCTCCCATGATCAGCAGTCTGTAGAAGAAGGTGTCTCCCATGATCAGCAGTCTGTAGAAGAAGGTGTTTCCCATGATCAGCAGTCTGTAGAAGAAGGTGTCTTCCATGATCAGCAGTCTGTAGAAGAAGGTGTTTCCCATGATCAGCAGTCTGTAGAAGAAGGTGTGAGATACCTTAATTAATCCAGTCATTAGAAGGAGAATCCCACGGATACTTCAGTTTCTTTGCAAACTTGTCTTGTGATGTCATGTTAAAGCCTTCAAGTGTCCAAGCAGATATCATGTCTGGAACTATCACAAACCCCACTATGTCCAGTACATAAGGTGGGTTGATTAACACAGAATACCTGAATAAAAACAGAGTAATAAGAATATGTAATGAATAAGGATATTCATTTAATCCAATCCATGTCAACTGCTAGATTGCAAGACCTGGGATTGAAGATTTGAGTGGCCAGAAAAGAACAGCATGACTGGTATATGAGTAGGCTCATCAATCAAACTTATCTGTCAATGCAGCTTAAAATGACTGGGTTACCTGATCCAGATTAATGACGGCTGCATTACCAATAATATTCTATATAGGAAGCTGGCTTCTGGCAAAAGAATGATTGGGTCATCCTTCCTAAATTACAAAGATGTTGCAAGAGTGACTTAAAGGCATTTGACATCAATCCACATGACTGGGAGAAGCTCAACAGGGACAGAACCAGCTAAAGACAAGCTTTGAAAATGGGTATGAGAACTGGTACCCCATATCTATTGCCTCTCAAGACAAACCAAATGCCACTATCATCATCCATGAGAGCGTAGACAGACTTCATCAGAAATACCTATAATTGGAGAGTTGGAAATATACTGAAATTACTCAATAGCTGCCTGTTGGGTAAGAACACAGAAAATGATGACACATCTGTACTCAGTGACTGCATTTTGGATGAGAACACAGAAATTGATGACACTTCTGTACTAGTATTGAAGGAATTTGAAATCAAACATTGTATGAGTAGAACTGGGAACCTGAGGGACAGAATGAGAAGTCTACTTAACCAGAAAGCTGCAGAAACCATCAGCCTGCTCACCACACAATCTACAGCGAAGGAGACTGACCATCAGCCTGCTCACCACACAATCTACGGTGAAGGAGACTGACCATCAGTCTGCTCACCACACAATCTACGCTGAAGGAGACTGACCATCAGCCTGCTCACCACACAATCTACGGTGAAGGAGACTGACCATCAGCCTGCTCACCACACAATCTATGGTGAAGGAGACTGAGTATCTATTTGTCCACTAAGAATGATATCAAGTTAATTGAACTAACCAAGTCTAAATAAATATGCTTACCTCTGAGATAACATACAGGACTTGACAGAGAACTTTAAAATATCATCAAGAACCTGTACATGATACAACAGTCATGAGTGATGATACAATCTCACTTTATGAAATCTGAGAAACAATCTTGTTATAAGTCAATTGATTACCTATTTATGATTACTAATTTATGATTATTAATTTATGATTAAATAAATCATAAATTAATAATTAACAGTCAGAACAACACCTGCTATTAGATTTATTGAAAAACAGAGACTCAAATGGTTTGGTCACTTGGTCAGAATGAACCCGAATATACCAGTTGCAAGAGCGTACAACCTGAAAATAGAATCATCAAGAGGAAAGGGCAGACCAAGAAAAGATGGATTGATGGAGTTACAGACATCTTAAAACTCCACAATACCACACCATATCAAGCGACCGAGCTTGCATTATCTCGGAAACCGATCATCAGTTAAACCTGATACGCCTAGCGGCAAAAAAGCAGAGAAGGACAAAAGAAAGAAGAAGAATTTATGATTATTAATTTATGATTACCAATTTATGATTACCAATTTATGATTACCAGTTTATGATTACTGTATGGCATCTTAAAACTTTCAGTCCGCACATTACTATTTAACCCCAGGATTCACTAATAATGCAATCTATAAATAATAATAATTCCTCTCGACCGTATAGTACATAGGGCCTGCAAGTAATTTCTCCATACCGCTCTATCCAGGGCAACTCGCTCAATCTCCTCCATTGAACTGAGACCAATATTTCTTGCCTCTCTCAGCAAAATTTTTCTTCAGGGTTTCCTTAGGTCGTCCTCTCTTTCTTGAACCCTTTGCATCTCACTTTAATGCCTGCTTTGATATTCGTTGATCATTTCGCCTCAAGGTGTGTCCAACATATCTTCATCTTATAGCAGTTGTCACTAGTGGTTGACCAGACATTTCTCTGATTTCATGACCTCCTGAATTCATTCCATTTTATGTTCAATATTTTTTGCAGACATCTATTTTCAAATGCATTCAACTTGTTTTCTATATCTTTAGTCATTTAATAACTCTCGATGACAAATGTTAAGATTGATACAATATTTGAATTGCAAATTTGTAATTTAGTTCTAATACTATATAACTTGCAGTTCCATATTTTATTTAGACCTTTAAAAGCTGATGCTGCTTTGTGTGTTTTATATTATATCTTACATTAAAATATTTTATACTTCAATACATCTAAGGACCCAGTCAAGTTTTTTTACGAAGGAGACATAACTAACCTACCTTGTCCAAAATATGGACCTGTCAGAGTCTGCATAACATTGCTGCCAGACTCACTTATTTCCATTAGGGGGGTATTTCAGACAATTTCTGTTTTCTAAACATCAAGAAACTTTTAAAATAGACAATATGATGCACTATTGTTCTGGCTGTTTAACTGTGTCACATTGAAATTGTGTCCCATGTTTACTATATTTCATATGTGATACAAATGAAGTTCACGGCTCATGTCATTTATATCTGCTATACAAGAGTCATGCAAATCAGTGAGATCAAAAGGGTGATGTAGACTGGAGTCATGCTTTTTCTTCTTCTGCTTTTGCTCATTATGAATTCAGGCATAGTCAGGATGCTTTGTACCATACTTCTTACTGATTTTTGAGTGAAGATCTACGTTCCTTATTATTAGTATCCCCTGCTATACAGGCGTGCCTTCTCTGATTTCAGTGGTGGAGTCATGCTAATGATTACAATGTTTTAAATTGGACATAGCAGCAACAGACATGGGACATTCATAAATAATAATACTGCAAGCCCAAGGGAAAATAAGCTAGTATTATTCTAACTGATGAGTGACTAGATCAAGAACAAGGAAATTTGACTAACCTGAAACATTTTCTTGTAAAGTTTCCCATCAATTTCTGAGCCGGTTAAACTGTTTTCTAATTGTTCACAAAGACAGTACATCAATTCCCTGGGAATATACAATATTTATAAACAAAATGATTGAGAAATTGTGAATCAAATCTAAAGGTAAAAATAAAGATGAATTTTTACAATTTTAAATTATCAATATGATAAAAATATTTTAAAGACAAGACTGCAAAACTGGTGACAATTTATACAAACTTTTATGTTCTAAGTTTTACAAACTCAATTATTACTGTCAACCTATTACTGTCATGACCTAGTTAAAACAATGTAATCATTATATCAATATGTTAAAAACAAAGTGAGGTCCCATTGTTGATCTGAACTGATCTAAGGAGACTAAAGGCAAAGGATTGATTTTACTGCACTGGATTTCCTCATATGGCTCCACCGTTGTCAGCAGAAATGACATGACACCTGCCAAGAGTGTTACACAAAGTTTATCTGAATTGGTTCTTAATCAATATTGTGTGTGTAAAATTGTTGTAGTACCAAACAGTTGAAACTTGGTACAGAAGGAAATTGTCACTGGGATTCACACACAAAGTGTACTTAGCAAGTAGACATGTTATCTCATTTTTGGACATGTGATAAGAAGGGGAAGGTTAAGAACACATTGTAACAACTGGTAAAATTGAGGGGAGACGAAACAAAAGAAGACAGAGAGAGAAAATCTTTGGATAGTTTGACTTCCTGGCATGGAAGAGCGTCAACATCTGAGATGATAGCAAACACCAGAGATTTTTGGAGATCCATGATCACTTACGCGCCGGCACGGCATCTGATGATGATAATACATGTTATGGGTACATCTTACATCAAGACCGCAATGTCTTAAATTTTGAAACTGAAAGAGTGTGATTTACACCCCCTATGAAATGGATCAGCGTGACAATTTTGTAGTGCAGATTTGGACTGGTCTGTATTCTGGGCAGTGTGAGTCAATTGTGCATGCTTGATGAAAAGATCTTGGCCCTTAGATGATTACAATAATAATATATGATAAGTTAATGTTAAATATATCAAGAAATGAAATATTTATAACAACAATGCAACAATCATCATCAAACTTGCAAAATAATATAGTTATATTATGCTCTCTACATCTGGTGGTTCTAATAGTTATGTTATGCTCTCTACATCTGGTGGTTCTAATTGTTATATTATGCTCTCTACATCTGGTGGTTCTAATTGTTATATTATGCTCTCTATATCTGGTGGTACTACTAGTTATATTATGCTCTCTACATCTGGTGGTTCTAATTGTTATATTATGCTCTCTACATCTGGTGGTTCTAATAGTTATGTTATGCTCTCTACATCTGGTGGTACTACTCGTTATATTATGCTCTCTACATCTGTGGTTCTAATGAGTTCTAATAGTAAATCTTTAATCTCAATTCTTTTCTCTGTTCTATTGAGTCTAATCTCTAGCTTATTATATTCAACTAATCTGTCTCCTGTTCTACCTTCTGATCAAGTCTTCTTTAATAGTTATCTGATGCCATCTTGTAGAACTAATCATTGCATACTGCACTCCTAAAAATCTCAGTCTCAATGTTTTTTCTTCATTGTGTGTCTCTGCCCCTCAACCCAAGTCCTTGTTTATATACATTTTCACACTTATACTTTTCATTGTTGTGAATTTACATCCCTAACCAGACTGCAATAATTTCTAGTCCAATATAGTGTAGCTAGACAAGAGCACTATACTGGTAGCCAAGGAAGAATAATGAACCAACAAATGGCCAGTGTTGTTATTTGCCACATGCTGAGAGACATGCTGAGAGACATGCTGAGAGACATGCTGAGAGACATGCTGAGGAGGAGATTGGAGCACTTAATGGACTAATTGGTTGGCCATGCAGGGATGATGATCCGACAACTAAACTAAACTGGTGTTGTTATTTGCCACATGCTGAGAGACATGCTGATACATGCTGAGAGACATATTGAGAGACATGCTGAGAGACATGCTGAGAGACATACTGAGAGACATGCTGAGAGACATGCTGAGGAGGAGATTGAGCGCTATGGACTAATTAGTTGGCCATGCAGTGATGATGATCCGACAACTAAACTAAACTGGTGTTGTTAGTTGCCACATGCTGAGAGACATGCTGAGGAGGAGGTTGGAGCACTTATGGACTAATTGGTTGGCCATGCAGGGATGATGATCCGACAACTAAACTAAACTGGTGTTGCTAGTTGCCACACACTGAGAGAGATACTGAGGAGGAGGATCCAAGCACTTATTGGTTCATGTGCAGTGATGATGATCGGAGGACAAAACTAAACATTGTTCAATGTAACTTTTGCATGTATAAAACAATGATTTATTTTCTTTTATTTTTGCAGTTTACATCTACTCATGGTCAAATACATTTCATGACTAATTACTTCTTTAGTTAGATTACGGACTCGGAATTCTTACGATATCAAGATCACAATGTGAACGACTTGAACGGGTTCAGAATGAAGGTATGCGTATAGTTCTGGGCTGCACTAGAGATACCCCATTGTGAAGATGAGATATATGCTTGGTCTTCTGTCACTACGCTCCCGTCATGCAATCGCCCAAACCAAGGCATATATGGGTTACTTGGATAAGAGACATCCACTTCACAGGAACACTAATGATGTTAAGGGCACGAGAATCAAGCGTGGTATGTCGTGGATGGCCCAGGCTGAGAGAACGATTGGCCAGGTGACTACGGTTGCGACTCTACCAAAAGGGGAAGAATGGATCCCAACAGATGGAAGCATGGTGAACTATCTCAACGTTATCATTACTCTTGGAAGAGAATGTAGAGATTGGGGCAACATGATGGCTGATCTCGCAGTTAAGCAGCTGATAGAAGATAATGCAAGGGATGATGATGTTGTTGTATATACCGATGGGTCGGTTCAACGTGGTGAGAACTCCGGCTGGGGTTTCTTGGCTAATGCGCATGGTAGGGTTGTTGCAGAGCGAAGTGGGGCATACAGGACAACTACTTCTAGTATGAGGATGGAGGTTGAGGCGTTACTGCTGCCCTCCATTGGATTTCTGGGACTTCATTTACTGGGGCAGTTGTTGTATCTGACTCTCAGTCGATGCTTCACAAGATCCAGAAGGGCAGGTTTCGGTATGAGTGGATGTCGTCTATAGAAGTTTCTAACCTCCGCGGCTTACGTGGATATACTGTCCTGGGCATGCGGGTGTTTACGGTAATGAGAGAGCGGACAGGCTTGCATCAACAGCATCGATTGTTGGGGAGTTGAAAATGGATAAGGGGGATATTCTTCGGTCTCTTCGAGACTCTCTGTTGGATGAGGACACTAAAATCGATGTTGAATCGATCAAGCGATTTAAGCAGTTTGGAATTACCCTTTGTTCAAGTCGAACTGGATGCCTGAGAGGCAGAGTGAGAGGTGTGTTTAATCAGCGAGCCACAGGAACCATCAGTATGCATACTCTTCGATATCTGTTGGGGGAGACTGAGCACCTATGGGTTTGCCCGGAGTGCAATGACGTCAGTTTAGTAACCAATAACCAATAACCAATCTTTAGTCTCAATGTTCCTTAGTTTGTCCGTTCGATCATTAACCTCAGCAAAATGTAGATAACAATTTTGTATTGTACAATATATCTTATCGCATGGACCATGCATCACGTTTACTATTTTGTTGCGTTTTTATTACTTTTCGTTCCGATTAGAGTTTATATTAACCGTAAACTATGTAAAAGTGAAGTATAAACGATAACAAATACATAGCATCGTGGCTTATGCTAAACATAGAAGTGAAACAGAGTTTACCATTCATTCCATGATACCATGTGAACCTAAAAAAACTAGCGATTTTTATGAATGGTCATGATGCTAGTTTGTGAACAGTTAATAAGCCATATATTCCCTCACAATTTTCTTATTGTTTGTATATTCATAAATGTATTACATATATAAAGACAGCAGTTAAACTGATTTACACAACATATTGTTCATCAAGACCCTTGACAAGTTGGATTTTTGTTCTCACAAATTCAATTAATATTTTTCATGCATAGTTAACACAACATTATATTTTTGGATACAATAAATATTTTGTGAAAGTACATTAATTTATCTTTAATTTTATATATAATAGGTTCAACTTTAAATAATATTTACAAACAATAATTTAGTTTAGCTAAAGTATGTGTGCATAATTTTGAAGTTAAAAAATCATTCCATCCAGAGGAAAAAACCCGGTAGTGAATCAGTTCAGAGGTTCTCAGGTTGTTTTTGAAAAGTCTGGAGAGCTGGCATACTGTTGCACCGGAAGACTATATGTGATCCTTCATGTCTTTGTTCTTTCATTATCTTTGTGGCCAATGGGATTGCATGTTATTTTGCTCTTGTTCTTTGTTGAGAGTTCTCAGTAGCAAACTAAAATTATATTTTTGGGACATTTGTCATTAATAAGTGTATCCCAGCTGCTCCTTTTCTTACTGCTTTCTCTGAGGATCAGTCTATAAAGACATGACCCCACTGTAAGGTTTGGTATTGGTTGTTGAAGTCATCCATTGTTTAAGTTTTCAAAACTATCGAAGTCTGCTCAGCTCCGTTCTCAATGTCTGGGATTTTGAGGTGTAAATTGTGTGGGGCATTTGTTTCATTTCTCTGGGGGTTTTTTTTAGACTGTGTCTTAAATAGCAAACATCAATTAAGTAAATGATTATGGTTAGTCTTAATTTGACCTACTTATGGGCAAGTGAAGATGAGAAAGACATCTCTAAATAGTCTTCCAAGACAATAGTGAACTTCTCAAACTTTTCCTCATGAAGAAGGCTAAATATTCGAACCTGTGTGAGAGAGAGAATTTACATTTGCACACTTAATATCTTGAAATGTGTAGACTAAAACTATGTTCTACATAAGGAAAGATGTATACTGCAGAATGAAGAGATGAATGGAAATATAAGTTATAGGTAATATTTCCAATGAGCTCGAGTGTGTGCTATGGAGTCTGTGCACTGTCATCTGGTTTTCCAGCAGATAAAGCAAGGAAGTATGCATATAAAAGAAGAGGTAGAGGAAAGAAGTGGACGTAATAGGTGGGCTGGACAAAGACGGCATAGTTCACCAATGAGCAATATGAACCATCAATATGCATATTCTTCGACATCTGTTGGAGAAGACTGAGCCCATATGGGTCTGCCCAGAGTGTTGTGATGTCAGTTCAGTAACCAATAACCAAGTAATAGGAAACAGATGAAAGACTGATGATGCACTAATGCATATAAGGATGAACTGAATGATTTATTTATACATTAAATGATTCACTGATAGAGGACTGAATGGATGTAACGATGTGTGCACATACAGATGATGGATGAAAAGATGAAATGATGCATAGAAGGTGAATCAATAGATAAAGGTGAACAGATGGACAGATTTATAGAGTGATGAAGGAAGAGACTGAACAATGGAGGGATGGATAATGGGTTGATGGATGAGGGGACTGGTGCATACATTTTCTACCATGACAATGTGGCAATCGGGCGACCCATAGGTGCTTAGTCTCCCACAACAGATGTAGAAGGGTATGCATACCGATGTTTCCTGTGGCTCACTGGTTAAATACACTCCTCTCTCTGCCCCTCAAACATCCATATCTACTTATACAACATGTAATTAGAAACTCCTTAAATCGCTGGATTGATTCTACGTCAAATTTAGTGTCCTCTTTCAACTGTTGGTGGCCTAGAGACCAAAGAACATTCGCCTTATCCATAGTAAATTCCTCAACAATCGATGCAAGCATGTCTGCTCTGTTGTTGCCACAAACACCCACATGACCAGAACAGTAGATCACCGTGAGTTTTTGGAGGTTTGAAAACCCTATAGATGACATCCACTCATACCGCAAAATACCATTCTGGAGGAATATTATATGATTACAGACCAAACGTATGTGATACTACCACAGTAATTATTCTGAACATTAGTTTTCCAGCTTACCAGTGCATCAAAGATATTTGTTGCAAAAGAAATTGTCCGACTGTTACCAGTTGTAAGCATATTAAATAAGGCATCCAGGATATCTTGTAGATACTGTTGAATAAAATTAAATATAATTGAATACAAATGGAAACACTGGAAGTATACAGAATGTTCTAACAGCTCTGTTTACAAACTTTGGACAACTTCAATTTATATCCATGAATACGTTTCAGTGTTTAGTCAAAAAGCAGTCCTTATTCATTTTAATTTCCACCACATTGGCAGTGATTTGGGTTTAGAAAAGTCATTTATTTTAGATTTTTATTACATGTGTGCCAATGATATGAATTTACCTGCTTTTAATTGGTGATGTGTAAAATGCATTTGACTGCAACACTGTGTACACAACTTTAAATTTTGAAGATGAATTACACAGCAGCAATGTCAATATATATATATATATATCTAAACTCATTCTACAAAATTCACTGAATTGGATGGATTTTATGAATTTTAAATGTGGCAAGTAGAACGTTTCTTCCCCCATATCTTACTATTACCTTGTAGTGGTTCAAGGGGGGGGGGGCTTGCATACCTCAATGACCCAGATATTATACCCATGCCGGACAGGTCAAAGAAGAAAGATCACACTAAATGTGGCGTCCTGGTCCTCCAGGTTGGGTATTGTGCGATGTGCTAGCAACTCATCCATTTAAAAAATAACAAAGTTACAGAAAACAAGTAGAACTTTAGCATGAATATTTATTAGATTTTTCTAAATAACACCAAATATAAAAACATTTAACAAAAAACCAACTCCTCTTACATACATTCATATTTATTGTTAGATTGTTGAGAATTTACTGCTGCATCTCTTCATATTAAAGTTATATTGCACAGATCCTAAATTCAGCTTGCACAGATCCTAAATTACGGGCATAAATCCAAGATCCATCTTCTTTGAAATGTGTTTGAAATCTGATAAATTCCTCCTGCAGAGCGTGACCACACCTAAAATTCCCCTGGAGTGAAGAGTTAAGCAACTCATACACTAGTCTCTGGCAGGAATGACAGGATTGACCATACTGGCAAGACAAATCAGGTAGCTGTCAGGAGGTTGCCACATTAACAGACAGACAACAGTGGTACTTGAAGATGCTCCTAATCTCAGGAATCAACCTCAACTTCTGCATTATTCCTAGACCTCTTGCATATATCCTTATACCAAAGTAGAGGCTTGCTTTAAGATCTCCCCTAGATGAGGTGTTTTGGAATTTTACTATCCTTCATCCTCCAGATGTGTCTCATCCATCACAGTCTACGAAGCCTGATCATGGAAAATGTTGTAATACTTGCTCCTACCAACACTTCATTGGTGATCCTTTTTGGCACCTACTTCCAAGAAGTCTTAGAAAACACTGCATGTGGAAGCTGATTAGCTGCATCTCCTGGTGCTAGTAAAACATCCAGGGAACTAGAGAGTGAGAAATCAAAACAGAGATGAAATATCTTAGAAGAAATGCAGCAGTAACACTGAGAGATAAAATTAGAAATAAAGAAATTAGAATACTATGAATGACACCAGGTGTAAAATTTATAAAAGAACAATATGTTAAATGGTTTGGTCACCTGACAAGAATGTCTGGTATCGTCTACCCGAAAGAGCCACATTTAAAAATCATAATACATGTAGAGCAAGAGGAAGACTATACAAAAGTTGAAGTGATGGCATCAAGAATAACTTAAGAGAAATGAATACCAAATCGTGTTTCCTCAACACCTCACTAAAGTAGAATACAGCAAGACAAGAAAATAAGAAAAGTATAGCACCTATCTACTGTACTGCCATACAGCTGCCTTCATTTTATATTATATGTCATCAAATAAATAACTGTCATATTCATACAGTCCTTATATAATAATTTTCCAGTAAAAGTTAAAAATGCTACTCTGAACAAGTTCTTGCCCTTTCAGTTTACAGTAATACCAAATTTTGTGGAAGAGTTTTGGTCAGATTAGGTCACGCTACTGTAAGATACTTAACAGTTCACTGTATGAAGGAAACAATAGAACATGTTTTATCGCCAAGTCTCTCACAAATGTCATCTTAATGATGTCTATAAGTATTATAAATAATTATGAACTAATACTCTTATCAAACTGTTCACTTTTGTAATATATACTCTAATCAAACTGTTCACTTTTGTAATGTCTACTTACTCCAAACTGCTCACTCTTGTAATGTCTACTTTCTCCAAACTACTCACTCTTGTAATGTCTACTTTCTCCAAACTACTCACTTTGTAATGTCTACTTCTCCAAACTACTCACTCTTGTAATGTCTACTTTCTCCAAACTACTCACTTTTGTAATATATACTCTAATCAAACTGCTCACTTTTGTAATATATACTCTAATCAAACTGCTCACTTTTACAATGTCTACTCTAATTAAACTGCTCACTTCTACAATGTCTACTCTAATTAAACTGCTCACTTCTCAATGTTACTCTAATTAAACTGCTCACTTTTGAATATCTACTCTCTTATCAAACTGCTTACTTTTGGAATGTCTACTCTTTCCAAACTACTCACTCTTGTAATGTCTACTTTCTCCAAACTACTCACTTTGTAAGTCTACTCTCTCCAAACTACTCACTCTTGTAATGTCTACTTTCTCCAAACTACTCACTCTTGTAATGTCTACTTTCTCCAAACTACTCACTCTTGTAATGTCTACTCATATCAAACTTACTTTTCTGAGCAAACTCTGGAAGAGGCACAAAAAGTCTCTATAGTGATATATTCTTTGTTTGAATGCTGATAAGCAATACTGTTTGAAACAGCTAAAAGTACATATGGATCATTGAACTCATCTCTCAACGATGGGTACTTCAGGTAGTTTTTTATTTTGGAAACATCATCACACTGCAGAAGATATTACACACAATTATTTTATTTGTTACAAATTCAATGTTTCTTCTGAATATTCTTCTTCTTCTTGTCTTTGTTTGCTAAGAAAATGTGTTTGTTATATTGTTCCGAAAGCAAGGTTATATTATCTTATAATATCTGTGCCCTTCGATTTGACACTACAGTTCAGTACTTCTGAGACTGGGTCTGCCTTCTGTCTTTGATAATTACTTTATTGGCCAAATTGCAGTGATGCTCTGATTGATTGATTGGACCAACATCATTGCACTTCGGTGAGTAACCATGTGTGCTCCGATCTCTTTCTTACACAGAAAACTCTCAGCAACAGAGCACAAACTCTGTAGCACCCGTGAGAGTCCCCGATGTAATTTAGATGATGGTAAAAATATTTTGTAGGAATTTTATTTTTTAATCATTCTAATGAATTTTGCCCAGGCAGTGGCTCTTCTCAATTCTGAACTGCCAAGGGTTCTTTTACATGCTCAACTTGAACATGGGACATATGTTTCATCATCCATCTCTGGTAGGACTAGGAACTCAATCTCACCTACACTGAGATCTCTAGAAAAATATCCAGATTGCTCCATGAGGGAGCGAACCAAGTACCTTCAGAATGAGAGGCAAGCACATAACCTCTAATCCACAGAGACCACCAAACAGAGATGCAGCCTGTTACCAAGGCCACCACTTTGACATGAAGTAGGGTTTTGGTCAGCTCTGCTACATCGATCTTCACTTCTGTCATCTCGTTCCTCACAGCCTAAGTGCTCTTGTGAGTATGAAAATTACAGAAAACAAGCAATAATGAAACAGAATCAGTTTGTTGTAACCAGCTAAATAAGATATCTGTACAATTATATTTTTTAGGAAACTGGAGCAAGAAACTGGAAATGTCTCGGAACACAACAGATAACACATAGATGTACACTCCCTACAAAATGACTGAAAATGTAAGATCATTCACACACAGTAGCTCTGGAAGCGAGACTCAATTTTTTTGTAACTCAGAAAAACTCACACATATAATGATTAATTGATTGATTGACTGATTGATTGATTGATTGATAGGATAACAATATTTTTAATCACCAAGAAAATAAGGGAATGAATTTGTCTACCTTGGAAGCAAGATCGGCAAATCAGGAGATGCAGATGAGGACATTAATGCCAGGATTAGGAAAGCCTGACAATCCTTTGCTATCCTACACAGTGTGAAAATACACTGCCATCTCCACAAGAACAAAACTCAGAATATGCAGCTCAAATGTGAATCTGTGTTGCTGTATGGCTCGGTAACGTGGTGAGTCACCAAGTTAAATACAAAAAAGATTAAGACCTTTGTCAACGGATGCCTTTGGTGGATTCTCAGACTGAGATGGTACGACAGAGTTGCAAACACAGAGCTGTGGATAAGAACCGGACAGGAACCCATGATGACCCAGGTTAAGAGGAGAAAATGGCGATTGGTCAGGCATACCCTACAGAAGACACAGTCGAGTGTCACTAGACAAGCACTTGAGTGGAACCCATAAGGAAAATGAAAAGAGAGGATGCCCTAAACAGATCTGGAGACGAAGTCTTCTTGAGGAACTGAAGAGTACTCGACTATCCTGGGAGACCACCAAGAAAAGTGATGAACAACTGTTGAGGCCCTATGCTCCCCGAGGAGCGGAGAGGAATAACATAACAACAAGATAATAAGGGACAGAAAAGTTTGTGATGTATTCATGTCAAACTTGTCTTATACGTCTCATATTCAACATTAACATTTACCTTATATATACACAAGTCATATTTGCCATTCAGACGAGTAATGCTATCTTTGATTGTCACAGACAGGTAGGCAAATCCATACAGCTTCTGATCGCCTTTGTCTTTATAAAAAAAAAAAAAGTATTTATATATATAATACTTTTTCACCTGTCTAAAAATACATATAGTTTCAGGTGTGATAATATTTGCTGGTGGAAATATCAATTGTAGTTACAGTGATATTAAAAACAAAATAAGTTTGTTAACATTTACCAGATATTCTTACCTATTTACTTATGTATTTCTCTCCTTGTGGAACATAGGGTCTCAACAGTTGTCCTTCACTTTCCCCAGTCTCTGGCTGTTTTTCTTCTGCCTTCCCAGGATAGTCCAGCATCCTTTAGTTCCTTAACCCTTTAGCTGCTAAGGACGTATATATATATATATACATTTTTCCCATTCACTTCTAAAGACGCATTAACACGTCTGTTATTATCTCTCCTCTGTGGGCTAAAGACATGTTAACACGTTATACATTGCTCCTGTCACTGCTATAAGGCTACATTCACGTTTGTGACCTAGAAACAAAGAGTAGCTATTTTTAGCTCAGTCTTCCGAAAGTATGTAGCAGCGAAAGGGTTAAGAAGACTCCATATCCAGGTTTGTGTAGGATGTTCTTTTTTTCCATTATCCTTGTGGGTTCTACTCAAGTGCTTGTCTAGTGACACTCAACTGTGTCTTCCCAAGATATAACCAACCCACCTCGATTTTCTCTCTTTGACTTGGGTCATCATAGGATCCTACCCTGTTCTTATCCACAAGTCTATATTTGCCATTCTATCATACAATCCATCTCAGTCTGAGAATGCATCGAATACATTTGTTGATAAAGATCTGACTCTTATTTGTAAATAACTTGGTGACTCGCCAAGTTTCTGAACCATACAACAAGACATATTTCACATTTAATTATATATTTCAGTTATTTTTCTTCTTCTTCTAATCAGAAATGCAAGCTTTCAGTTATAGGCAGCTTATTCCAGACACTGTAAGTATGTATGTTTTCTGTGGCTGTGATAGACTACCTTATACAGTGTTTTTTTTATTAGATGGGCAGGTTGGGAGGATGTCTCATCTAGCTTGCCTAAGTACAGGACACATACCAACAAGACAGGCACTGTAATTGTTTCACTGTAGAGTTATCTGTACTGTGATAGTGTTTCTGTACTGTGAGGTGGGTTGAGTCTCAAGATTCGTTTCTGTACTGTGAGGGGTGAGTTTAAGTTTCTGTACTGTGAGGGATGAGTTGGGTTTAATCTGTTTAGGGGAGTTTAACCGGGTTGTCCTGTTCGGAGTTGCAAGATGGTGCTTTGCTCTCTACAATGAAACAAGTTGATGTTATCCTCATTCATCTGGTGTACACAGTCCATCATCCAGTTGTCAGAATGTACCACCATAGACATTTTCTATAATTTCTTTCTCCCCAGTGGAGCATAGGACTGCAACTTATCGCTAACATTTATATTAGTTTTTCAATTCAGCCTTCCTAATGGAATATAATGCTATAATTATTTCTAACACTATGTCAGGTTTTTATTGTATTTTTTTTATAACAAAGTCCTTTTGATAGATTTTGATTGCTGGTCCTTAACCAAATATGTGCTTTTTAATATAAATGTTACAGAAGAGTCGTCAGTGTATCATGGACAGGGAAGAGAACAAATAGATCTATCCAGAAAGTAACTCAAAATCAAAGAAAATGGCTGATATTACCAATAAGAATGAGAAAACTGAAGTATTTTGGACATCTAAAGAGAAACACAGAGGGTTGGAGAAGACCATAATGTAAGAAGACATCCTGGAAAAGAGGAAGACAACGGAGAAGATGGATTCTGGTGTAACTGATGATTTGAACATGACGGCTGCAGAGGTGGGACGTCTGGCCTATGAGAGAGAGAGAGAAATTCCGAAGGACTGTTAGGGTAGCAAAGTTATACTAAGACCAAGATATTTGATGATGAGCCCTTAGCCAACATTGTGATCATCTGATAGACTAATGCTCAAAAGAACACATGTTTGTATACCTGGTTTATTGATATGGTTTTAAGAACATTACATCCTACTTTATAGTATCACATCTACTGAATTATATTGTAGCATGACGTCGGATGTGTTTATAGAGTAGGTCATCAGAAGTGAGTCATGTCCAATATCATTGCAAGAGGCTGAAAATGCTGGAGACTCATTACATTGAACCTGTGATGTGAAGAATGACACTTTAATCTTAGTAATGATGATGATGATGATGAATGTAGAAGTAACAGTAGAGAGATCAACTTATGACATTTACACAAATTGAAACATTAAAATATTGCTGACATCAAAATGATAGAAGAAAACTAGTCATGACAGAGATGAACTGTCTATGCAGAATGCTGGGAGTATCAAGTAGAGACCCGTTTAGAAATGAAGACATCAAGAAACAAGAAATTAAATAGTTTGGCCACATAAGCAGATTACCAACAGACAGTGCCCCTCAAAGAGCAATGCTACTCCAATACAGCGAATAGAAAGCAAAACACCATCAATGAAAAAGGTGGACTCAGAAATAACAGAGGTGGGAAAAACATTATTTACAAAGCACACACAAAAGCCTGTTCTGGAAGTCTCTTCTTACCGTGACACTGTGAGGCAAAACAGGATTAGAGAGAAAAAGAAAAGAAAACAAAATTTGACTTACTTGAACAATGGTATATCTCAAATCTGATGTGGGATGCATTGAACTTCTCTATTGGGATAGACAGCTGTGGGCAGTTTACAACATTTTCATTTGAGAAATGTTCCGCAGAATAAAAGTATTAGAAATCTTGCAGCCAATTACAGCAAAGTTATCTATAACATAAGTGATGTTTCTATAACTACAACAAACATTACTTAACATAAAATATTTACTGTAACTGATAATATTATATTTGTCTAAGTATGATCTCCATCTGGTAAAATTTGTCTTCTTCTTCTTTTGTCGTCCACTGTTACGGTTGCTCATGTCCCTGCTACGGTTGTTGCCCAGTGTCGCACCTGCTGGGTTGTTGCCTGTGTTTTCTGTTTGTCTTGCGCTGTTCTGGTGGCTTGTGTGATTGTTATCTTTGCTCTTTCACAGGATTCTGCTACGCCATCTAACCATCTTTTCCGTGGTCTTCCTTTGCCTTCTTTCCCGATGTTCTGTTGTAGAAGACTCTGTATACTGTGGAGTTTGGATGCATTCTTATGAAGTGGCCAAACCACTTCATTCTTTGTTTATCTATGTAATTCAAGCACGGTTTTGTGCCAACTTTCTTTCTTATGCTGATGTTGGTGATTCTGTCTTTTCTTGTCTACCTTCCATAAATGGTATGTCTCTAGTTAGGTTTCCTGACTATTTATATATTTCTATCGTAGTCAACACTAAATAAAGCTGACTAACTCAGTCTGGAAATTTCTAATTTCTGTTTGATGGAGGCTGACTTTTATATCTATTTGATAGAACACTGTAAGCTTTATTGTAACTTTACTCAATTCTACGAGCTCATGGTTATTTCTTGATAACAATTGTTAACAATGACGACATTCCTCAGCATTAAATTTAACTTGTAAATAATAAAAACTAGCTTTTTTTGTCATTATTGTGTTATTTTAAAATGGTTTTGTCTTAATCAAACAATACTGATATGCAAGGGTCATGCAACTGTTGCGGACTGATTTCAAAGAATTGTTGCAAGAGTTCGTCAGCCTTATGTTATCAGGAGCCATGGTTTTTATCTACTTCCATTTTCTCCTGTTTCTAGTTACTTCCCATGACTGTTGATGTTTACAACTGACTACCAACAAATTTCTTCTTATATGTCATATGTTATGTGTATTACTTACTCGAATAGTTTCATTCCATTTTGGACTATTACTGTGATACAAAACATAGGAAGAAAAACTGGACTTCAAGGTGCCTCCATTGGCAGGAAGTATGCAATCCTGAATGGAGGATAATACACATGATCATTTATCAATAACTTTCTAAAACTCTTCACTTGTATCACATATGTTCTATAAGAATGTTATAATGTTAAAAATAAATGATGCTACAAATTGGCAAAGCAGCATCAGCTTTTAAAAATCTAAATAAAATATGGAACTGCAAGTTATATGGTTTTAAAACAAAATTAAGAATTTTCAATTCCAATGTTGTATAATCTAACATATGCTAGAGTTGGAAAATGACTAAAGATATAGAAAGCAAGTTGAATGCATTTTAAAAATAGACGTCTGGAAAAAATAATGAACATAAAATAGGACAAATTCTGGAGAAGTGATAAAAACAGAGAAATGTCTGGTCAACCACTAGTAACAACTGTTATAAAAAGAGGATGGAGATATGTTGGACATACCTTGAGAAGAAATTATCAAAGAATACCAAAACAGGCAATGAAATGGGAGGCAAAGGTTTCAAGAAAGAATGAACATCCTAGAGAAACCCTGAAACAAACTTTGCTGAGAAAGGCAAGAAATATCAGACTCAATTCCATGGAAGAGATTAAGATAGTTGCCCAGGACAGAGCGTAGTTACATAAGAGGCTTTGGAGAAAAGACGTCTCAAAAGAATTCTCTGAATTCACTAGTATTAGAGAATACAAATACTGAGATCCCCGATGCACAGGCATCAACTATCTCAACAAGGAAATAAAAACAAGAGGTGATGGAAGTGGTTGGGATATACATTAAAAATGTAGAAGACCAGACACCCACATGTGGCTTTGAAATGGAATCCAAAAGGCAAGAGAGGTAGGAGATGACCTAGAGAGACATGTAAACAAACTGTAAACAATGAAAGAGAAGAGGCGGGAAAAACCTGGAATGAATTAAGCTAGCTTGCTCAAAACAAATCTGGTTAGAGGACTTTGTTGATGCCTTATGCTTCAAGGGGAGTTTAGAGCAGAGTAAGAAGAAGATGTTACCACAGCTCTTAAACTAGAAGATAATGTTCAATGATAATGAGCTGGTATGTTACCTTTATTAATTCATACTTGTGATTGTATACTGTAACTCTGACTTCCACATTTTTGGAGGCTGTCTTGGGGCCTCTCTCAAATTCTGCTCCATGAAGAGTCAGGTAAAGATCATTGCGTAACTCACCTGTACAGACAAGTTTCAGATAAATATTATTGTATAACTCACCTGTACAGACATGTTTCGCTCTCTCTCTCTCTCTCGCGATCGTTCTTAAGCCGTTTTATCATTCTATTGTGATATTTAAACAGCCAAACATCAGAACGGGATGTACGTACACAGCCTTCAGTACTAATTGGAGCTCAAGTGCTTATCTTTCGGTGGTGTGTTCGGTTTCAACCAGCGATTACTGGGTTCGCTCTCCGTTAGCCTTTGACTGTCCCCAGCCAAAACCACACGGACAGGTTGCTATTGTCTTTCAGGGCAGCGACTCGTAGATGACCTGGCATCCAGGGCTGATGAGCGCCATCTGCCCAGCAGACATGTTTCAAGTAAAGATCATTGTCTGTCTCCCATTCAGACAAGTTTCAGGTAAAGATCATTGTGTCTTACCTGTACAGATGAGTTTCAGGTCTAATAAATAGTGGTCTCACCTGTACAGATGAGTTTCAGGTTTAAAAACAAAATTGCGTGTCACCAGTACAGATAAGGTTCTGGTTATGATCATTGTGTCTCACTTGTACAGTAATAAATTCATGCATGGATACAGTAATAAATTCATGGGTGGATACTGTAATAAATTCATGTGTGGATACAGTAATAAATTCATGTGTGGATACAGTAATAAATTCATGGGTGGATACCGTAATAAATTCATGTGTGGATACAGTAATAAATTCATGTGTGGATACAGTAATAAATTCATGAGTGGGTAAAGTAATAAATTCATGTGTGGATACAGTAATAAATTCATGATGGTAAGTAATAAACATGATGGATACAGTAATAAATTCATGGGTGGATACCATAATAAATTAATGTGTGGATACAGTAATAAATTCATGTGTGGATACAGTAATAAATTCATGTGTGGATACAAGTCTTGTTAAGGTTCTAAAGCCGAAGGATTGACTTCATTGAACTGGGTTTTACCCTGTATGACTCAGCCCTCTACGCAGACATGGCACACCACCCGTTGAGAGTACTGTCCAAAACATGAACTCCATAGCTCCGGAAACAATCCTAGGGTCTTGGAAAAAAATGCAACTATGAACAGAACAGAGCTGTCCAGATTTGAACCAGCTACCTTCAGAACACAAGGCAAAGGTTTAACCACTTAGCCATGAAACCTTTGAATATGGTCAAAGTAAAGAAAAGAAATTTTAAAAAACATGTTTCCATATCATGATGTATATTGTAGAATACAGTGTTAGGTTGATATTATCTTTGACCACAGGCAGATGATTGATTTGGCCAACATCACGCTGACCACCTTTACTTCTCACTGTTTCATTAGTACATAACTAAGACTGGGTCAACCTGAGATACACTATGGTTACAAAAACTGCCACTGTGGAATTTGATGCTGGGACAACAGTGTATGAAGTATATTAGCCACTATATTATTGCCACTCTCAATTTATGGTAAAACTGTATAAACTGATGATAAAAACTGCACAAAAATGTCAGATCACTGTTCAGGCTTCTATGAAATTTCCACCAGTCATGACAGAAAAGTAAATACAGGCAATCTCTACCTAGCTTGACCCCAAGAACATACTGGTAGGAGCTAAGATACTATCAGGGTGTCCACCAGACAAGTCAAATGATAGGGATCAGACAAAAGAGATTCAAACAACTTTTGTCTTGTCTTTAGATTGAAGACAGTAAACATCTTACTTACTTAGTCACTTCTCCTACTGGAATGTAGAGATCCATCAGAGAGAATGTTGCATGATTCTATCAGCTGTCTTTTATTTCTGGCTTTTCTAGCTCAAGTTTCTGCCCTTTTATTACAATCTGTGTATTTCTAGAGATCTAGATCTATGACTCTTGGTCTGATATACTCATCATCATCAATTAGTTTGTCCTGAGCAGAACTCTGCCACCGTAACAGTCTTTCAGAATGTTTCTCTCTCATATGCCAGATGTTCTGCTTCTGCAGCTGTCATGGTCAAATCATCAGCTACATCCTAAATCCATCTTCTCCTTGGTCTTTCTCTTGTCCTCTTTGCCTGCATGTCTCTTTCCATAACGATCTTTTTAAATTCTTCGCATCTTATCACATGTCCAAAATACTTCACTTTTCTCATTCAGTAAATATACAAGCTGTGGTAATCATTACTCTTCAAATTCTGTTGAGGTTAACTCTTTCCACGCCTTTATTTCCTCAATTTTTAAGCAGTTAATTCAAGGAAAGTATTTTAAAAAAAATTTAAATTACGATTTCAACTACTTGTCAATAAATAATAATAATAATTCCTCTCGTACCGTTATGTTACATAGGGCCTGCAAGTAATTTCTCCATACCGCTCTATCCTGGGCAACTCGCTCAATCTCCTCCATGGAACTGAGACCGATATTTCCTGCCTCTCTCAGCAAAGTTCGTTTCAGGGTCTCCTTAGGTCGACCTCTCTTTCTTGAACCCTTTGCATCCCACTTCAATGCCTGCTTTGATATGTTTTCGGTGATCATTTCTCCTCAAGGTGTGCCCAACATATCTCCATCTTCTCTTTCTTATAAAAGTTGTCACTAGTGGTTGACCAGACATGTCTCTGATTTCATCACTTCTGAATTTGTTCCATTTTATATTCATTATTTTTCGCAGACATCTATTTTCAAATACATTCAACTTGCTTTCTATATCTTTAGTCATTTTCCAACTCTGCTAGCATATGTTAGGATTGATACAACATTTGAATGTCAATAAATAAACATATATATATATATATATATATATTATTACATACTAAATTGAAGAAAACTGGACAACTCAATAGAATAACAAGGTTAAAAAGTAGTAGAAGTAAAATAGTAGAAGTAAAACAAGAAAGACTTCTTATAAGGGAAGCAACTCTATGGCGCAGTGTGCAGCTTAAAGCGTGCAACGGACTTCTGCCGTGGCACAGTGTGCGGCTTAAAGCGTGGAAAGAGTTAACAAACAACCAAAATTGAGACTATTTCATCCTTGATCTGGAAGAGTTGATCTTTGAGACCATGACATATTTTCTAGTTGCAGACCTCGTCTCTTCTAGTCACCTGTGTGTTGCCAGGGCTCTCAAGGGGAAACAAAGAATAGTAACACTGCAACCTACAAGGCATGTTATAAAAGGAGACTTAGGTAGGCACCTAGGAAAGCTACTCTAGTAAATAAAAAGCATCGCAGAAATCAGATGTGCTGGCCTACTTGTAGGCGTATAACTAACACAACGTACAATCATTCTTAGACTCACATACAAATCACAAAGAGTAGTTTAACAAGTGGTCCACAGGAAGCAGAAGAAGAAGAAGACTCTTCTAATCACTTCAATAACTTGCTTCCAATTTCTCATTTCTAAAGTTTGAAGAGCTTGTCTTGTGGACTATTAACTTTAAAGTTACACAAACCTAAATAAAATATAAAATATAAAACAATGCGACGGCCTGACAGACGAATTTGAATTATCATCAGGAGTAAGGCAGGGATGTGTGCTTTCGCCTATATTTTTCCATATTTACATAGACAGGATAACGCAAGAAACCAAGACAGATAACAACCTCGATAACAACTACAATTTAATAAACAAACTACTCTTTGCAGATGATCAGAGTATAATTTACAACAACGAACACAAACTTCAACAACAATAAATGCCCTGCAAGCGACATGCGAAAAATATGACATGAAAATTAACACCTCCAAAACAGAAGTCATGACAATAAGCAGGTTAACAGGTCAACTAAATATACACGTGAATAATGTCAAAATACAACAGACTCCAGAGTTCAAATATCTCGGGAGTATATTCACAGCAGATGGAAAGATGGACAGAGAAATCGAGACTAGATTCCAGAAGGCAAATGCAGTGACATACCAACTGTCACCACTATTAAAACATCCAAGCATTAACATGGCAGTCAAACGACAACTGATAAACTGCATATTTATTCCAACTCTCTGCTATCAGTGCCAAACATGGCCCTGACTAAGACACAAGAAAGAAAGATTACTACATGTGAAATGAGATGTCTACGAAAAGCTGTCAACGTTACAAGGCGAGATAGAGTGAGAAACGAGAATATCAGAAGCATCGTTGGTACTATACCATGCATACAGTACATCGAGAAGCAAAGATTCAAGTGGTTCGCCATCTAATGAGAATGGAACCACATTTACTACCATCACGTGCCTATAATAATCGACACTCAGGGCGCAGAGCACGAGGCAGGCCAAGAACACGATGGATAGATAACATCTCAGAGTCCCTGCGAAAGCATGGACTGACAACGTCAAGCGCAACACACCTGGCACAAGATAGGAAACTAACTCTCCCCACGACGCTTCACGCAAATGTGGTTAAGATAAGATAAGATAAATAAAATATAAACATTAGAACATGGGACTAACAAAACAGTTCTATATAAACTCACTAAATATGAAAGTACTGTCTTACCTGGATTAATGAAATCTGAAAATCCCAACCTCTGAGTGAGAACAATACCTCGACTGAACAGAATTGGATTCTCAACCTTCACTGATTTCATATCACCATGGAGAATCTTAAGTGATAAAGTAACTCCTGATAACAACAAACAGACAAGTTACAATAGAAAATTACTGAAACACCATCTGTGATAAATATTAATGCTCTAACAGTGATATTATTACATTTATTAATGCTCTAATAGTGATATTATTACAATTATTGATGCTCTAACAGTGATATTATTACATTTATTGATGCTCTAACAGTGATATTATTACATTTATTGATGCTCTAATAGTGATATTATTACATTTATTGATGCTCTAATAGTGATATTATTACATTTATTGATGCTCTAACAGTGATATTATTACATTTATTGATGCTCTAACAGTGATATTATTACATTTATTGATGCTCTAATAGTGATATTATTACATTTATTGATGCTCTAATAGTGATATTATTACATTTATTGATGCTCTAACAGTGATATTATTACATTTATTGATGCTCTAATAGTGATATTATTACATTTATTGATGCTCTAACAGTGATATTATTACATTTATTGATGCTCTAACAGTGATATTATTACATTTATTGATGCTCTAACAGTGATATTATTACATTTATTGATGCTCTAACAGTGATATTATTACATTTATTGATGCTCTAAAAGTGATATTATTACATTTATTGATGCTCTAACAGTGATATTATTACATTTATTGATGCTCTAACAGTGATATTATTACATTTATTGATGCTCTAACAGTGATATTACATTAGATGACATGATATTATTGATTGATCTCTAACAGTGATATTATTACATTTATTGATCTCTAACAGTGATATTATTACATTTATTGATGCTCTAACAGTGATATTATTACATTTATTGATGCTCTAACAGTGATATTATTACATTTATTGATGCTCTAATAGTGATATTATTACATTTATTGATGCTTTAATAGTGATATTATTACATTTATTGATGCTCTAACAGTGATATTATTACATTTATTGATGCACAAATAATTATAATACTAAAAACCGGAAAACTGCTTAGAAATGAAATATTTGTACTCTGTGAGTCTCCCCCCACTCCTCCCTCAGTTCCTTTTATGAGCTTAGAACATGTTCAATGTGTCAGTACACCACAACAAGCACTACTATTCAGATACAGTATTTTCAAGACCAAAAGTCACCCACACAAACGATGGACCTCTGAAATAGTCCATATATCAGGTACATTTGAGTGCACTTGCCTGAACTCTTTGCCTACCCTGAATGCCAAAAGGCAAATACTAAGTGACCCTCACAGACAACTTTCATACAAGTGCTTTCAGAAAAGTTAACCATTAGATGTCCAGGTACCACTCTATGTTGCAATTGTGTTCAACGCCAAATTACAAACATCATGTAGAGTAGAGTGAAGTAGTCTAAGAGTTTAAGTTTTATAGTAGACATGCAATATAGTAAATTTATATTCCAGTCCACCTTTATTAATTTAACTTAAAAAGCATTCGTTATTTCCAGTTTCACATGTGAACAGAGTTGTTTTTGATTTTAGTTGAGTAAAATGTGATACAAATCTGCAAAAAATTTAACAACTAATTTTTAAAAACTCAATTTCGACTTGAAATAAGGGCTTCATCTTTTGGCATAAAAACTGTTGAATAAAATTATATTTATTCATACAAAATTATGAAACTTTCCTCGTTGATGTATAAATATGGATGTAGTATGAACAGAAATATGTTTTATAGCTTGCAGATGTATAGCATATATTTAAACTGAGTGGTAAGTGACAATTTTGTTTTCACTTTATTTTTATTTTTTCTTCTAAAAATGATTTTGCATTTCCCTTTCCTTATTCTGAAATGTTTCACTAACGTAAACAAACAGATGATTACATTCTAAACATTTTGATATAAAGTGCATATTCCATTTATAAAAAATAATGTTATGACAAAGCTAATAACAGCTGTCTGTATAAAAATGTGTGATTAAAATAATGACTTGTAAAAAGTGGTTTTGCCCTGATCCATCAAGAGTTAAATTGGACTGGCTAAGTGACCCTCACAGACAACTTTTATACAGATATTTTCAGAAAAGTTAGCTTACCCTGATTCTGTTTATCTGTTACTGAAGCTTTACCAACTGTTTGTACATTCTTTTTAATTTGAGCCTCATGTGATGTACCAAATGAATCATTATCAGCACTGAAAGAAATATCAATTGTTTCTTTATACATCATTATACAAGCCTCTCAAACATCTGTGTCTCAATTCATGATTAATTGTCAATATATATGTATATATGTGACCACCGGTAAAATTGAGGGAGATGAGACAGGAAGACAGGAAGAAAATTTGGGACAACCTGACTTCATGGCACGGAAGAGCATCAATATCTGAGATGCTAGCAAACACCAGGGACAGAGATTTATGAACATCCATGATCGCCTATTCCAGCTAGCACAGCACCTGATGATGATGTATGTATCTATTTATATCCTCTTTGTATCCTATCTGACATATAAGGCTTAGACAAGAAGCTTCCATTGTTGCTGTTCTTCTGAATTTCTACCAATTGTTTCCTAAATTAAGGTCACAACCTTTCAACTCTCTTTCCACAGCTCTTCATGTTTCAGTTGAACATCCAGGCCTTCTTTTCTCATCTGTTGTCCATCGGTTAGCTGTCCTAGCTAATGTCACTACTGGCAAACAGCATACATGCCCAATCCATCTTTATCTTATGAGATAATCATCTTTATCTTATGATAACGCCCGTCTGCCCAGCGTGTTCGTAGCACGTTGGACTACAGGTGACTATCCCTCTGTGTGTGCGGGTTCAATTCCGCAGAATGGCAGAAAAAGCCACAGATTCCTCAGATTTACGGTGTTCGTGACACCGAACCAAAGGGTTACGATGTCCATGGCACCGAACCGAAGAGCTGAAAAGCTCAAGTGCTTCTGGATCGGAAAAAAAATATATCTTCTGATAACAGTCTCCAATGATGCTCAGTTTGCTCATCTTAAAAACAGTATATATATATATATATATGTGTGTTTGTATAACCATAAGAATTAACAAAACTATTGTTTTCTATCTCTTGTTATCTATCCTTTGTTTTATAGTGAAACATGTACAAACAAAGTACTATAGTTTACAAAATACAGAAACAGTGACGATAAACAGCAACGTTTCGACCAACAAGAACTTTATCAAGCAAACGAACAAACAGGAGTGACAAATTAAAATGAAACACAAATGGGCGACCAAATACCAACGTATCTAAGGAAAATCTGGAATAAAAACGAATAACGAAATAAATGTAACACAAAAAACACACATAAAAACTAGAAATAGAACGGAAAAGAAACAATGAAACATCTAGTAAATATATAACTTGAATACATGCAACATATACCCATATAGATTACAAAGCATGGGAAGAGAAAGTACTAAGAAGCATAAGAATGTAATACGTTGAGCCGGTGGTCGCAAGGTACCATACAAAGAAATCAACCGATTCTCCAGAGCAAATCGACTACGATCATCAGAGGAACATGATCGGATGGCTGTGACCTGGACATCGCAAGCTCCTGAATGGCCAGTATCATTGAAATGGGTAGCTACAGGGGTCACAGAGCATTGGCATGTATCGCGTGTTGGGCGAATCGGTCACTGAGTCTCCTGCCGGTGTTTTATAACAGTCTTATAGTTTAAACATTACTTGTTATTTGCATTTGTTCTTATCAATCAAGTGAACCACTTTTTGTGATATGTGTGGTTATGCTATAAACTTGAGTGCGTTGTGTCCATTAGGCCCTACAGTATGTTGGGTAGGACAATGAATTTTGGTCAAAGTTTATGTATATTATTAACAGGACACAAATTTGTACAGACAAGTAACTGTAAGATTGTACAAATAGAAAGACCCCACTTTAAAGTACCACATCTGGAGTTATACTTTAGCATGGTATCAGATCAGATTAGTTATAGAGTGTCTGTCAGAGCTAACTTTTACCTGACTTTTACCAACTGGGAATTATTTTAGAAGATAGACAAGAAAAGAGAAGAATAGGTGCAATTGTTACTGCCCTAAGTGTCAAGGGCATCACATGCTAAGGAAAGAGAGAGCGAGAGAGATATCAATAACATATGCAAGATCACCACCACTCACAATAAAATATGCAAGATCACCTCCACTCACAATACAGTACACAAGATAATCACCACTTACAATAAAATATGCAAGATCACCACTCACAATAAAATATGCAAGATCACCTCCACTCAACCTACATACTGTATTCAATAAATTATCATACAATCTTCAATTATTCAATAAATTACCTACCTCTGAATTCTAAGAAAATATTCCAACTCACTGTTGATCTGAAACAAGTCCCTCAAGCTGAGAACTGCACAAAAATGAAGAGTTCAATATCTTATTACAAAATTGTGATAATCAGAACTTCAATAGCTAAACTGGAATCTTGTAGTTAAAGTGTAGCAAAATAAGACAGTATATGAGTACAGCTGAGAAGAAAAATATTCTTTTGTGCATAACAATTTGTAAACTTTTGTTATTTAAACAATTAACTAGAATCAATGGATATGCACTTGATGTCCTCCACTAGGTACACAGATTATTTCAGTTTGCTTAAAGTGCAAACACCAGAGAACTTGCAGCAAAGTAACTGTAACAACAATTAAACATGTACCCCCAACTTACAAGAGGTGTGTACATGACAGTAAAACTATTTGTTTTCCACATCACACATCATGTGCTGTTGATCAAGTAATAGTTTAGTTAGTCATTGGATCATCATCACTGCAAGTAAAACCAATTAGTTCATAAAGTTCATAAGTGCTCCAATCTCCTCCTCAGTATGTCTCTCAGCATGTGCAACTAACAACACCAGTTCTATGTTGGTTTACTATTTTTCTTTGACTACCAGCATGGTGCTTTTGTCTAACTACACCACATTTGACTTGCAATTCTTGTTTTCTGGTTAGGGTTGTAGACTCACCACCTACTTGAATCATTCTTCTTCTTCTTCGAACGCTTCATATAGACCACTTGTTAACCATTCTGTGTGATTTTATGTGATCTGAAAATAAGAGTGATTGTCGTTGTGCTCAGTTATGTGCCTACAAGTAGGTACGTTGTGCCAGTTATGTGCCTACAAGTAGGCCAGTACATCAGATTTCTGCAATGTTTTTATTTACTAGGGTAGCTTCCCTAGGTCCTACATCAGTCACCTCTTCGACATGTCTTGTAGGTCTCAGTAGTACTATTCTTTGCTTTCCTTTTGGGCCCTGGCATCACAAGGGTGAATTAAATCATTCACATGTCCTATCTCCCTTAGGGAATTCATAATATCAGCCTAGTCCATTGCTTGTCTGCTTTTTTTCTAGCAGCCATACCCGCAAGCTTATTGGCATCTTCATTTCCCCTAGCACCTGCATGCCCTGGCATACAAAATTTAACTGAATCTTGTCAGCCCCTATCTTTTCAGCTACTCCAACCATTGTCTTACAAGTCACTCACCTGAGACACCCCATGGTCTTCTGTACTGATAACTGATCACTTTCTTAAAGCCACCTTCATGTAATAGACGACCTGTAATGAAAATAAATACATGCAGTTCTCTATTTATGAACTTTCTTCTTCTTCTTGCGTTTGCCTGTTATGAATTTAGACATAGTCCTACTTTACTTATTAACATTTTCTCTTGCCATTCAGGCATGCCTTCTCTGTCTTCAAAGATACTTGTTGTTTAGATCCTCAAGTAATGATCAGCGAACCCCTTGCCATCAGCTTACCAAGAATTTTTGGTCAATGCATCGACGTCCGAATTTGTATGGCATGTGATAACTAGTGAAGAATCTACTTGACTATCTGTTTCCCTGCGACTTTTCTGGCCAAGGTGAGGTCATTCCAAATAAGAAACATTCTCAACCATTCTGGAACACACACCTTTGGATATCTTTGGGTTTGTCTGAGTTTACAATCTCTTAATGTTTCTACCTTTTCTGAGACAACACCCTAAAGATCATTTTTAGCCTTTTAATGTATTATGAGGTATGATCTATGCCAAAGAATATGTTCATGTGTTCTTAGTTTAGTGAGGCTAGACTTCACTTAGAAAAAGTTATCCGTGTGGTGCTGGGCCTGCAACCTACAAAGCATGTAGTAAAAGGCGACTGATGTAGGTGATAGAAAAGCTATCCTAGTAAATAAAAAGCATCACAGAAATTGGATGTGCTGGTATTCTTGTAGGCACATAACTGGCACAATGTACAATCGCTCTTAGGCTCAGATCACATACAAATCACACAGAGTGTTTAACAAATAGCTGATATGGAGCACTTGATGAAAAAGAAGACTTAGAAAAAGCAATGACAATTTATATGCTTTAACTATCTACTTATCAGATTTTAAAATATTTTAAAATGTAATACCTTACCTCTTCTGAGGATGTGTACCACCAAATATAAATCTCTGCCTGATATATCATCTGAGCTTAGCTCCTAAGTGGATTACAGAAAATAAAGCAATAAAATGAAGATTCAAGATACAGCATAAGCAATGATAATTTTTAAAAAGTTTCACATCAAAGATAAACAACTGAACAATAAGAGAAACAAGTGCAAACTCACAGCTACACACTTGTTGAATGTTTGTTTGTAAAGATGAATAATGGTTATATAAGCACCAGTAAATTATAGAAGGCACTAAGATCAGTAAAAAAGGAAGAAAGCAATAGACAGAATTTTAGCGAGTAAAAAAGAATGCTATCAAATAAATCAATTTTAAGAAGACTAAAGATTATTATTAATAAAATCTGGGGAAAAATGCTAGTTTATTTTTAATAGAGATGACAAACAAACAAGGGCCTGTACTCACTGTAAAAATAGTGCTGTTGTTTTTGTCACTGCCTTCCCTTTGTCCATCACGTGTGAAGTACATGACAAACTTCTCACTAACAATAGAATGTACAGTTCAGTAAGTGCATTATTACTTTTACAAACTTGGCTTGTTTTGTGATTACAGAGATAAACATGGGAGTAGAATTACAATATTTCTTTTTTCCCAGAATAACCTTTTCTGAATTTTGTAACTTAAAAAAGAGTACAAAATGAGTACAGTTTTACAGGAGGTAGGACATTTGGAAAACTTGAATTTTCCATACAAAGTTCATTCTCATTATTGATGTTTGTTAGGAGTGTCATGATAGTGCAGTGGACAGTCTTAGGTGGGCAGTCTGTGTTCAATTTCATAGTAGGAAATATAATTTCTCATACTGTAACGTTCTCAGGTTGACCCAACTTCAATTATGTACCAAACACTGAGAAGTAAAAGTCAACTGCATAATGATGACTGCATCACCAACCGTTTTTCATAGGTCAAAGAAAAATATGGGCCTAACAACATATTCACAAATATACCACAATGTATGAAAACGGGTCCTTTACTATTTTTACTTATAAATTGTACATTTCATTATATTCTACCCAAAAAAATATAAAATAAACTGATGCTTAATAATATAATAATAATTCCTCTCGTACCGTTACATAGGGCCTGTAAGTAATTTCTCCATACCACTCTATCCTGGACAACACGCTCAATCTCCCCCATAGAACTGAGACCGATATTTCCTGCCTCTCTCAGTAAAGTTCGTTTCAGGGTCTCCTTAGGTCGACCTCTCTTTCTTGAACCCTTTGCATCCCACTTCAATGCCTGCTTCGATATGCGTTGATCACTTCTCCTCAAGGTGTTTACGGTAATGAGAGAGCGGACAGGCTTGCATCAACAGCATCGATTGTTGGGGAGTTGAAGATGGATAAGGCGATATTCTTCGGTCTCTTCGCGACTCTCTGTTGGATGAGGACACTAAAATCGATGTTGCATCGATCAAGCGATTTAAACAGTTTGGAGTTACCCGTTGTTCAAGTCGAACTGGATGCCTGAGAGGCAGAGTGAGAGGTGTGTTTAATCAGCGAGTCACAGGAACCATCAGTATGCATACTCTTCGATATCTGTTGGGGAGACTGAGCACCTATGGGTCTGCCCGGAGACCAATTCTCCTCAAGGTGTGTACAACATATCTCCATCTTCTCTTTCTTATAACAATTGTCACTAGTGGTTGACCAGACATGTCTCTGATTTCATAACTTCTCCTGAATTCGTTCCATTTTATATTCATTATTTTTCGCAGACATCTATTTTCAAATGCATTCAACTTGCTTTCTATATCTTTAGTCATTTTCCAACTCTGCTGGCATATGTTAGGATTGATACAACATTTGAATTGAAAATTTGTAATTTAGTTTTAATACTATATAACTTGCAGTTCCATATTTTATTTAGACTTTTAAAAGCTGATGTTGCTTTGCCAATTCATATCATAATTTCTTTTTAACATTTCCTGTGCAATCAAAATTGCTACCCAAATAGGTGAACTGCTCTGTTATTTTTATCATTTTAGATTCCAGTGTGATATCTGCATTATTTGCCATAGGTGTCTTCATTATATTTGTTAAACTGATGCTTGCATGATTGAAAAATAAGCCGAAAACTAACTTTCTCTCATGTGTTCTAATAAGCAGAGAAAGTTTATCTAATATGTTTTATTGATATTCTCCGTTCAGAAATGGTGTCACTATATTTTTTCTTGTTCACAGCCGCACATGTTCAATTATTGTCTGAACATGTAATAAAATGTATACATTTTTTTAAAACAACTAAATCATAACTCATAAAAGAAATCATGTATAGAGTTGAAAATGGCCATGCTGACCTAAAACTTTCTGCAAGAATAAAAGTAAAGGAACCCTTTTTTATACTGTGTGGTATAATAGGTAATACAGTGTTAGGCTCGTATTTTTCATTGACCGTTGGCACTCAATGGATGATTTTTTATTGACCGTTGGCACACAATGGATGATTTTTCATTGACCGTTGGCACATAATGGATGATTTTTCATTGACCGTTGGCACACAATGGATTATTTTTCATTGACCGTTGGCACACAATGGATGATTTTTCATTGACTTGGCACACAATGGATGGCGCGGTCAACATCACGCTGCCGACTGCCTTTACTTCCCAGTGCTTTTCCTGTACCCAATTAAGGCTGGGTTGGCATGAGAGCCACTATGGTCTGAAAAAATTCCACACTTACTGTGGAATTGAACCGGACCACTAGCTTAAGAAGCAAGTTTGCTAACAACTATGCTACTGCAGATCTCTCTGCAGGAATAAGCTGTCCAAATTTCATATTTCTAGAGTCTGGCATTCACAAGTTTTACCTGTAACACACAGACAGACAATCAGTTTTATAATTAAGATTCCTGGATATGGCTTTTTTTAACTGTAACATTGACTCAAAGATAAGAATATTAAGAGCATGCATATTCCCAGTGGCAAAGTATGGGTGTGAAGCATGGACATTTAATAAAGAAGTAGAAAAATATATATCTGCTTTTGAATATAAGTGTTACAGAGGAGTCCTTTGTATATCATGGACAGAGAAGAGAACAAATAGATCTATACAGAAGGAACTAACAATCAAAGAAAACGGGCTGATGCTACAAATAAGAATGAGAAAATTGAAGTATTTTAAACATATAAAGAGACATTAAGGGCTGGAGAAGACCTCATGGAAGGATGCATCCTGGCAAAGAGAAGAGGAAGACCACAGAGAAGATGGATTCAGGATGTAACAGATGGTTTGAGCATGACAACAGCAGAGGCAGGACATCTGGCCTATGAGAGAGAGAAATTCGAAGGACTGTTAAGGTGGCAAATTTCTGATCAGGACAAGTTGTCTGATGATGAACATTGACTCTGTTCATAAATACCTGATAAATTTGCCATCCTTATTATCATACAGTGACAACAACACTTCAGCATTGTCCCCAATACTGCAAGCAAATGAGTACAGACTGACAAGCAAGTGATGGACAACATCTTCTTGCGTTTCTCTAGCCTTCACTTTGACACCTCCACCTGGCTGCAACATATGAAGAAAAATGTACATTACTTTTTTTTTCTAAATGAGACTATAATAATACAATTGTCAAGTGGCTAGAGCATTTACTTGTATAGTCAAGTGGTTAGAGCATTTACTTGTATAGTCAAGTGGCTAGAGCATTTACTTGCATAGTCAAGTGGTTAGAGCATTTACTTGTATAGTCAAGTGGTTAGAGCATTTACTTAGTGTGCAAACTATATTATAAGAAACTGGGTACATGTTGAAATGAAAAAATTTGAAGGAATTGATGTTCATACACCGGAGGCACCATTTTTGTACATTAAAAATGGGTATATTTGTGTGTTTTTGTCTGAATGACATACTAAATATGCAAAGAGATTGATTAATCAACATCGAACTGGTGGGTTGGGCCGCTGGACCCTGCTAGATTTCCTGAGGTGGAAATCGGAGCACCTATGGACATGTCCAGAGTGCTATGATGATAGTCCTCAATTAACTTATAACTATGTGCATTTTGTTTGACAATAATGTAAACCAGTGTTGCTGTCATTAGTCACATCAACTTCATCCTACACAAAAATGAATATCTTTAATATTAATGTAAGGTTGATTATAATGTAATATTAATGTAAGGTTGATTATAATGTAATATTAATGTAAGGTTGATTATAATTTAATATTAATGTAAGGTTGATTATAATACATAGGCAGAAAAGTCAGTATCCAATTTAATTGTTGGATTAGTACTTTTATTATTCCTTCTTTTCTGATAAGATGATTCGCCCGAGTGGTTACCGGGGCCCAAATTTGAGGTGTAAAGAATAGAATCCCTGTTACCTGCCACGCATGTCGTAAGAGGCGACTATGGAGGTTTGGCTGAAATCGAATGCAGGTGTCCGCTAGGGAATGCTAACCCGAAACAAATGCTTGTAGAAAACGAATCCACCAGGCCGTAAGGCACATAACATGATGCAACGACCCCTCACAATGTGGAATGGGATAACGGATTCTACGGCCGCCAATCTGCCTCAGAGATTTAGCAACGCAGTAAGAATGTCAGACCCACCATCACGAAGGTGGTCAAAACTTACTGCTGGAAGAAGTCGGCACAAATAGGGAAGCAGAAATCATAGGAATTATATCCTACAGAACTGCCCCAGTATGCAGAGTTGAGAAGAAAGAGGTGGCCCACTTACACTAGCGTCCAAGACAAACTGTATGGCGTGGCTGATAATCTGAGGCAGACGGCTGCATTTATTAGAGAATCCGAAATCCCAATCTAGTGAGAACGCAGAAGAAAGAAGAAGAAGAGAAGATGATTAGTATATCTTCTCTCTCTCTACCCCAAAGACGAGATCGTCTGGCATTTCCAAACTAAACTCTTAATTCTTGCAATCGTTCCAGTGTCTGAGACTCGTCCATAACACATAAATGAGCGTGTACCGCAATGATGACATCGGCTCTGTTCTTACTTCTGCCAGCTTGAGTCAAATATTTTGTTTGCAAATATGTGTACAATGTTCATGTAGGTGATAATACAGTGTTTCAGTACAAGTTATCATATTTAGTTCAAGCAATAAAAAATTGAAAGTCACATCAATAAATAAGACTACAAATTACATGCAAGATATACACATTTGAAATTATTAGTTATTACAAGATCACATATGGTGACAAAAGACAGTGCAGAGGGCAGAGAGAACATCCTATGTATCAGCTGCAGTCAAGGACTGCCACTCCAGAATAGGACATAACAGCTGCAACAGACGGGATTCAGCAGAGTACAAACACGGCCCAAATACACCTAGAAGTCTCAGGAATAATCTCCAAAAAATACAAACAGAGACAGAGCAAAGAGCCATTTCACTCCAAATGCTACAAGAGCAATATCCCACCAGCACATGGACACATGTGTTCACAGATAGCTCAGCTACAGATGCTACCAGAAAGGGAGGCAGCGGAATCTACATCACTCACCCTCAAGGAAACACAGAAACACACTCTCTGGCAGCAGGAGAAACATGCACCAACTTTAGAGCAGAGGCAACAGCCCTTCTTGCAGCCATACAGATTCTCAACGACCAGCAAGTGTCAGCAAAAAATATTGCAGTCTTTAGCGATTCAAGATCCGTTCTCCAGGCTATCTCAAGTCCCAGACAAGACAAGCTCATTCAGGACATAAGGCAAAATATCAGCTTGTTGTCAAAAAATCCGAACTGGTCTTACAGTGGATACCAGCTCACTGTGGCATACCAGGAAACGAAAAGGCTGACAAACTCGCAAAGGCTGGGGAGCCTAACACAACACCACCCAACACAAAGTTTTACAGAAGCAAAGACTCTCCTGAAACAATCCAGGAAAATGATCTGGAGAAAAACAAATGGAGGATACAGGCCAGAGCACGACAGCATAAATACACTAAACAGAAAAGCACAGACCACAATCTTCAGACTTAGAACGGGACACTGCAGTCTCAGAGCACACCTCCACAGAATGGGTCTCAGGGACTCGGCTGCCTGCACCTGTGGAGCACCAAAGCAGTCCCAGAGCACATCCTGCAAGACTGCCCTAGTCTGAGTAGTGAGAGATTGGAGATCTGGCCAACAGAAACAACACTACAAGACAAACTATGGGGAACCGGTGAAGACCTCAAGCGCACCGCCCTGTTTATGACACATACCGGAGTAGTCGCATAGCAAAAGTTGAACAGAAGGAGGAAGAAGAAGCAGAGTACAAACTAAGTGACGCAAAATCTATCCTCTTATGTGACAAAGAGGATGATGATGATGATATTTTGTCACAAAGCTAGGTAAGGCTAAACAGTCAAATTTCAATTACCAAAATTGAAAGCATAAACTATCTTGTTGTAATATGTTGCAATATTTATTTTTACTTCACAATATAACACTTGGAAGATGAAAGATGAAGAAGAATATAATACTAACATTGATCCAGTTCACTAAATACTACTACTAAAAAAACATAAAACCCAGATTCAGTTCATTAAATAATAATAATAATTCCTCTCGTACCGTTATACGTTGCATAGGGCCTGCAAGTAATTTCTCCATACCGCTCTATCCTAGGCAACTCGCTCAATCTCCTCCATGGAACTGAGACCGATATTTCCTGCCTCTCTCAGCAAAGTTCGTTTCAGGGTCTCTTTAGGTCGACCTCTCTTTCTTGAACCCTTTGCATCCCACTTCAATACCTGCTTTGATATTCGTTGATCATTTCTCCTCAAGGTGTGCCCAACATATCTCCATCTTCTCTTTCTTATAACAGTTGTCACTAGTGGTTGACCAGACATGTCTCTGATTTCATCACTTCTGAACTCGTTCCATTTTATATTCATTATTTTTCGCAGACATCTATTTTCAAATGCATTCAACTTGCTTTCTATATCTTTAGTCATTTTCCAACTCTCGCTGGCATATGTTAGGATTGATACAACATTTGAATTGAAAATTCGTAAAGTTCACTAAATGCTACCACTAAAAAAACATAAAACCCAGATTCAGATCACTAAATGCTACTACTAAAAAAAACTTGAAACAATAATAGAGCTACCCAAATGTCACTGTAAAATAACAGAAAATATCAAAATATTACTGATGAAAACATATAAAAATTTTGTAATGCAATGTTGTGGAATTATTTGTGTTTCATGTCAATGTACATTTGTAATATGTCTAGTGTTTAATATGAAAGAAGACAAGACTTATTTTGAATATATTGATTACTGTTCTAATTGAAAGGCACAAAATGGAGGCATCATTTATTGTTTATATTATCTTCATTGCGCATCAGACCTGTCCATAATTGCTCCGATCTCCACCTAAGCATGTATTTCGATGTGTTTATACCAATAATTTATGTTCTGTGCTGGCTGATGTATCTACTGGGGTTTCTCTTTCAGAGATATTAACATATGCCAGTGAGAGTTGGAAAGGACTAAAGATATAGAAAGCAAGTTGAATGTATTTGAAAATAGATGTCTGTGAAAAATAATGAATATAAAATGGAGCGAATTCAGAAGTGATCAAAACGGAGAAATGTCTGGTTAATCACTAGTAATAACTGTTATTAGAAAAATAAGGTTGGAAATATGTTTTTGCATACTCTTGAGAAGAAAAGATCAAAGAATCACAAAGCAGACATTGTAGTGGGAGGCAAATGTTTCACAAAAGAAAGGATGCCCTAAGGAAACATTGAAACAAACTTTACTGAGAGAGGCAAGACAGATACAATTACATTGAAACAGTTGTCTATGACAGAGAGGTATGGAGAAGTTGCTTGCAGACCCTATGTAACTTATAACAGTACAAGAGGAATATAATAGTAATAAAATAAAGAGATTAAAAAGTAGATTTGATTGATAATAGTAAAAGTCTTACCTCTTCCCTTACCTGTTTGCAGCAATTATTGGAGAAGAAAGAGAGACTTTAAAAAATCAAAGTTTGGTTTCAGAGTATGACTATGCTATCTGGATTCTTGTTATGAAATAAAATTAAAGGGTTTTAAGTTGAAGGACTGACTTCATTACACTGGGTTTTACCACATATAGCTTGACCCGCTTCGCAAAAATGGCACGCCACCTTCTGAGAGTATTACACAAAGCATGAACTCCATAGCTCCTGCAACTAACCTATGGGTCTCTGAAAAAATACACTCGTGAACAGAATGGAGTGGTCTGGATTCGAACACACAACCTTTGGATCGCAAGACAAGGACTTAGCCATACAGACTCATAAAATAAAATTATCAAAACAGGGCTTGATAACAAGTCTTGATAACAAGGCTTAATAACTGAGGTTTGATAATGAGGTTGATAACGAGGCTTGATAACAAGGCTTGATTTCAAGTCTACTGTCTAGGAATACAACAGTACTTTTGAGTAAATTCCAGAGTTAGACCACTAACCAAAACTCTAAATCCTTTCCATGTGGTAGTGCATCCTAGAAACAGACAGAGATTTTAATTGACCTGACCAACACTTAAGATCAAATAATCTCACCAGAGTGACAAAATTCTATGATTACTCTTGTAAGATGTTACAGACTGAAGGGAAAATCAATATTACACATTAAGCTGTGGGAATTACATGAGTTTTAAGCCTAATAATAGCTTTCATTGGGTAAGTTGTGCACTGAAATTTCTCAAAATGAATTAGGGTGGGTGAGGTGGGGGAGATAGCTCATTGCAGTATATAATGAATCTTCAGGAAAGCTCAGAATCAGAGCATACATTTTTTAAGCCTGCACATATGTAGAGCCTACAAGTTAAGTGGTGAATGTTATGTATGCCGTTCACATTTCCTGATTGCGATTGAGAACCAGAGTTGAAGTTCCTCTGGGCATATGTCAAGCTGATTTGAAACAATTTGATGATAATGACTGCATGCTACCAGTCAAAATTGTGAGCAAAGTGTATTATATCTTCATGATGTCAAAAACAAAACTTGACATTGACTACATAACAATGAAGATCACATACGGATGTGTTGCATTCTACACTGTACACAACACACACTAGGATATTACAGATAAACAATATCATGTTTTGGAAATTCAAATATTTTGATCACATTAAATATCAAGAGTATAAAAAGAAGAGCTGGAAGGAGCTGCAGGATATAGTTAGTGATAGGAAGACTTGTCATGAGTTGGTTGAGGGCCTATACCTCAATCTGGGTGAAAAAGGCAGAGAGAGAGAGAGAGAGAAACATGAGAGTGGTTTAGAGAGAACAATAATGGAAGGAAAATGGATCCTGGAAGATGAGGCAGGGGCAACTAAGATGACGATGACAAGACATTACAGAAACTTTGAATATTGCAAATGAAGTTGGAAGAACTGGTTAGATATCAAGAGTCTATCAGGCATACTGTGATAAGAGGGATACTCTGCAATGGACATGCTACATAAAGATTCTTATGTTGACAATTCTGATGGTCAATTTCACATTGATAATTTTTATATGTACCTACCCATGCACCTTGACTTCTTCTTCTCTGAAGGCTCCATATCGACCACTTGTTAAACCACTCTTTGTGATTTGTATGTGATCTGAGCCTAAAAGCGATTGTACGATGTGCCAGTTATGCACCTACAAGTAGGCAAGCACATCCAATTTCTGTGACACTTTTCATTTACTAGGGTGGTTTCATTAGGCCTCTACCTCAGTCGTCTCTTATGACATGCCTTATAGGTCGCAGTGTTACCATTCTTTCCTCCCTTCGGACCCGGCAACACATTGGCGACCCACCTTGACAATTCTGATGATTAATTTCTTATTGAGAAATGTTACATGTACCTACCCATGCCCCTTGACAATTGTGCACACTCCTTTCATGTATTCTGAACATCTCCACAATGCTAACTTTATCTGGGTCAACTTGCTGGTAGTGAACTCTTGGGACAAGATCCATGCCAAGTTGGCTGCAATAAAACAAATGTTATTATATTAGATTTAACAAAGTCTGTCTGGAAACTGTGCACACTTGTGTAGTTATAAGTGTGTATTTTAGTCATTTTGTCCACTTTCCTATAGTTATCAAGTGCCATACCATCTGTAAGGCTGCCATGTTTCTATTGATTTTTGTCATATTTCTTTCTTTCTTTCTTCTTTCTGAATCTGTATGCCTCACAGTGTCAGGTCAGGAAGAGATTTCTAAAAGCTAGTATGCTCGTAGATAGTCTCTTTTCGCCTCTGTTATCTCTGAGGTCCATCTTGTGCCAGCCTTTTTCTTTGTACCCATTGTATGCAGCATTGCTCTTTGGGTGATGTCTGATGTAATCTGCTTACGTCGAACCATTTAATTTGTTGTTTGTCATACTATAATGCGTAAATACAACTGGCATGGAACAACCTTCCTTTCCGTCCAAACAAAATCTTAAGAAAAATCATTATACTGCATAGTACTGATGCAGTAGATAATACATTGAGAAAGAAAAAGCTTGATTTTGTAGAGGATGAAGGCCTAATATTTGCACTTAGAAATATTATAGAACAATGTACAGAATGACAAAGCAAACTCTATGTAAACTTTATTGACTTCAATAAGGTATTTTTTTTTCATGCACCTCAAAAGTCTTTGGTATATTCTAAGATGATATGGAATTCACAATGTTTGGTAAACATCATGAAGATCTACTGCAGCAAATTCACACGCAGTGTGGAAGCTTCAGAGCTGAAGTTTAAGAAAGGTATACAACTAGGATGTGTAATGTCAGCTACACTTTTCAACACTGTCATAGACTGTGTGATGTGTAAAACAAATGAAGATAAAGAAAGAGGTATCCGATGGACTCTTTGATCCACCTTAGAAGACCTAAACTTAGCTGATGGTATCATACTTCTATCTCACACACATAAAAATATACAGGAAAAGTTCTGTCACCATAACCACTACAGCCAGATGGATGTACTGAAAATCAATCAGAATAAAACTGAAGTAAGGACTTTGAATATGGCCACCTTTGCACCAATCAAAGAAGAAGATAAAATCCTATCAGATAATACTGCTTTCACAAGACTTGGAAGTCTTATTAGACACAATGGAGGAGCTATATCTGACATTAAAAGTAGACTAAGATACAGAGTGCATCCATGACCTTTCAGATGGTCTGGGAAAACAACCCAATACAGCATCAGAACCACGATTAATATATACAGTAACTGTGGGCTATCATTTTTATTGCACGAATCGGAATGACAACAAGTTATGTTCAAGCTTTCTCCTATCTGTACAACTTTACTGCAAAAGATCTCACACATGTTCTTGCCAGGAACTATCTGTAACCAAGAACTGCTCACAAAGTATCAGCAGTAGAAAATGTGTACAATCAGCAAAAAGAGATACTACAGATGGATTGTGATGGTGTGTTATGCATGGAGACTAACTCTTTCAAGCAAACTGCTCTGAGATGGACACCAAGGCTTAAACAAAAATGGGGACAATGCAAAACCACCTAGAGAACAGGTACATCTGTTACCAAAGATTTTGCCTGCTATTACAATGAGCTCAAATCGAATTATATGCCCTTTTAACTTATACACTGCTCTCATCACTATCCAACAAGCTCTCGCCACACCTCTTCCTCCACTCATTCATAACTCTCTTCACTAACCTTACCACTCTCTCAAGTTATCCACAAACTTAAGCCTCATATCCTCTCAAATTATCTGCTCTTAACCCCTTGTTTACCAAAGGTTATAGGTCGAACCGCACAGAGCATCCCAAGCATTTTCTGCATTTCTACCAACTTATTTGAAAATGTAATAACTCTGTTATTTTTGGAATATTTGTTTGAAATATCGTATTTTGAAATAAAATATGTATGTGTATGTTTTAATAATAAAAATGTGTGTTTGTACTGCTCTATGTACTAGTAGTACTTGATATTTGCTCAGTACTAGTACTTGCGACAGGGTCAGTTCTAGAACGCTTGCTTGGGCGTAAATCACATTCTCGTCAGTATCACTATTTTCGTCATCAGTGTCTCTCACCTGTACAGAATTTTCAGAATCTGAGTGAACAGATTCACTTAATGAGAATATATCATCATCTCCGCTATCTTCATCGTTAAATGTCGTCAGCACCATATGACAACAACGTCAAAGCTTTTTCTGTTGGTGTAATCGTTCTGGAAGATTTTCTACACGCCATTTTGCTTGAACTACTTTTGACAAAGAGAAACACTCTTTCAAAGTTATAAATAACCTTCGTGCGGCGCGAAAAATTGACCAATGACAATGTTTTATATAAGGAAGATATCCCCAATGCTATAGATAGTCTATTGTTGCAGTAGTTCCCCGTTTACTACATATATTTTGCCGATGAGTTTACTACGTGACCCTCACGTAGTGAGATATAACCGACACCCATTTACTACGTTACCCTCACGTAGTAGTAAACAAGGGTTAACCAACCTACTATGATCTCAACTTTCGGGTTGCTCTCACCACTCTCCCACTGGTCTTTCCTTAATTGTACGTAGCTCTCACCACTCACCCATTACCCCAGTCAATCATGGTGACCACTTGATGCTTCATTTCCTCTGCATGTTCTTTAGTCACAGTGTTGGATACAAGTGTGCTGCGGAATTTGGCCAGCTCTCCCATCACAAGAAGTATGGTTTGAGACAGCGCTTTGCGTTTCTATGGTCAAATGGATAAAAATACAAGGGGCAATCAGAAAGTAATGCACTACATCATTTTCTCACAGACTGTTTAATCAAAAATCATGACATTTATACACAATATACATGGGCATGTCATTTAAACATTTATATTATTACTAACATAATCTACATCATATACATCCACTTGTACTTTATTCCAATGCAAAACAAAGCAAAACAATGTATTCCTAGCCTGTACCAGATTTTGTCTTGATTATGTGGCTATTTTTTCGCTGTATGAATCACTCTCTCTTCATTTTCAAACCTTGTCTTGTGCAGTGCATCTTTAAGTGGACCAAAGAGATGAAAATCAGAGGGTGCCAAATTGGGACTATTTGGTGGATGGGGTAGCACAGTCCAATCTAATTTGGCGATTGCTTCCCGTGTTGCTACACTTATGTGAGGGTGTCCCGTTGTCGTGAAGGAGAAGCAGATCTGATGGATTCTTGTGGGGTTGAACTCTGCTGAAACGTTGATGAGTTTTTTAATGTGTTATATAAGCTTGCAAATTGAGTGATCATGACCTTTCTGGTAGAAGGAGTTGTCTTGAATTCCTTTCTTTGTGGTGATTCCAGATGAAGCCACTCCATTGACTGTTCTTTTTGTCTAGGGTTCAAAATGATGTGCACAGGTTTGGTTTGAACCAGTAATGATCCTATCCAAAAAAAAGTATTAGTAAATAACTATGAACATTGAAACAGCTTTATATAAAAGACAATTAATAAGAAAAATTCTTCAATGCAAAAATATGAGTTTTACCACAAACAATATCTTCCATCGTTCGTTCCATTCCCTCAAGACAAAGGTCAGCTCTTTAATAATGGCATCTTCGACTGGAGTTACAACCTCATATGGTCTGAAAATGACAGTACAAAATACAGGATGTCAATCTAGACATATACAATAGGTGTTATGAAATTGATATGTTGTGCTACTGACAACCTGCTGAAAATGAGGTTCAAGACCAGCTTGGACCAAAGATCTTTGGTATGCACACAATATGCAGTTGGACTACAGGAAACCCTGATCCTTTACTTAGGGGTCTAAATTACAAGTACATCTGAAGTCAGAGTGAAGCTCGCTTGAATTTTGTGGTACACTGGTGATACGGAAAGCAAGCCTTCACGCACGTGAGTCAAATGCATCATATTAGGTATCATGATTACACCTGAATTCATACGGCGAATGAAAATGAAACATAAACAAGAGATTTACAGAAATAGAATACAGAAATCTACAAGAACAATAAATGTAACATTCAGTCTGTTGATAGTTTATCTGTGTCTCTAATATATCATGTGACTTTGTGTTGGAAGTTTTATTTGTATCTTTACCTACTTTACCAAACTATAATTGTATTCTGCTTACTTTCTAATCCAAGTATTAAGTTATAATAGGTACATTCTTATTGAGCAGTTATTGGTTACTAAACTGGCGTCATCGCACTTCAGGCAGACACTTAGGTGCTCAGTCTCCCCCAACAGATATAGAAGAGTATGCATACTGATGGTTTGCGTGGCTCGCTGGTTAAACACACTCCTCACTCGGTAGTTGTGTATCAGCTGGAATGGTACAGCCCAAAAAAGAACCAAATATGCAAAAAGATTGATTAATCAACATCAAACTGGCATGTTGGGCCACTAGAAGCTGCTGGATTTGTTGAGGCAGAGATTAGAGCACCTATGGACATGTCCTGAGTGCTATGATGATAGTCCTCATATAACTGATAACTGAGATGGTAGGGTAGCAATAATAGCTTTAGTACTTGAATGTTAAAACTATCCATAGCATCTATGATGATGACAGAAACATAGATTCTGGTAATGAAAACCAATTATGTCTCTCTTTTACTACTGCCCTTCAATGGTTCTCTAATTCTATATTTACTGAGGTCATTATTGTGTCAGACTCTCAGTCGATGCTTCAGACAGTTCAAAATGCATGTTGCATTATGAGTGAATGCCGTCTGTCGAGGCTTTCAACCATCAGGTACTTATATGGATATACTGTTCTAGCAGGGACTCTATGACAAATGGTTAAGATGTTTGCCTGTCATTCTGAAGATTGTTGATTTGAATTCCAGATACCAGGTAGAATGGACAGATAGATGCATTGAAAAAATATAATAAACACAGAGCAAGAGAAAAAAACCATGCACAAGATGGAGGGTTGACATCTAGAACAACTTTAGAGAAATAAATACCAACTTAGAAAGTGCATTAGACATGATGTACAGAAATAAATACCAACTTCAAAAGTGCATTAGACATGATGTACAGAAATAAATACCAACTTAAAAAGTGCATTAGACATGATGTACAGAAATAAATACTAACTTAGAAAGTGCATTAGACATGATGTACAGAAATAAATACCAACTTAAAAAGTGCATTAGACATGATGTACAGAAATAAATACTAACTTAGAAAGTGCATTAGACATGATGTACAGAAATAAATACCAACTTAAAAAGTGCATTAGACATGATGTACAGAAATAAATACCAACTTCAAAAGTGCATTAGACATGATGTACAGAAATAAATACCAACTTCAAAAGTGCATTAGACATGATGTACAGAAATAAATACCAACTTCAAAAGTGCATTAGACATGATGTACAGAAATAAATACCAACTAAAAGTGCATTAGACATGATGTACAGAAATAAATACCAACTTCAAAAGTGCATTAGACATGATGTACAGAAATAAATACTAACTTAGAAAGTGCATTAGACATGATGTACAGAAATAAATACCAACTTAGAAAGTGCATTAGACATGATGTACAGAAATAAATACCAACTTCAAAAGTGCATTAGACATGATGTACAGAAATAAATACCAACTTCAAAAGTGCATTAGACATGATGTACAGAAATAAATACCAACTTAAAAAGTGCATTAGACATGATGTACAGAAATAAATACTAACTTAGAAAGTGCATTAGACATGATGTACAGAAATAAATACCAACTTCAAAGTGCATTAGCATGATGTACAGAAATAAATACTAACTTAGAAGTGCATTAGACATGATGTCAGAAATAAATACCAACTTCAAAGTGCATTGACATGATGTACAGAAATAAATACCAACTTCAAAAGTGCATTAGACATGATGTACAGAAATAAATACTAACTTAGAAAGTGCATTAGACATGATGTACAGAAATAAATACTAACTTAGAAAGTGCATTAGACATGATGTACAGAAATAAATACTAACTTAGAAAGTGCATTAGACATGATGTACAGAAATAAATACCGACTTAGAAAGTGCATTAGACATGATGTACAGAAATAAATACCGACTTAGAAAGTGCATTAGACATGACGTACAGAAATAAATACTAACTTAGAAAGTGCATTAGACATGATGTACAGAAATAAATACCGACTTAGAAAGTGCATTAGACATGATGTACAGAAATAAATACCGACTTAGAAAGTGCATTAGACATGATGTACAGAAATAAATACTAACTTAGAAAGAGCATTAGACATGATGTACAGAAATAAATACTAACTTAGAAAGTGCATTAGACATGATGTACAGAAAAACATCCTTACATGCCCCCCCCCCACCACCCAACACCTTCTGATTACAAACAAGGAAAAAAAGAAGAGGATAGTAAAGTAAGATAGCAAGTAAGTATGAAGAAAACAAGTAACAACAAGAACAGAGTGTACCCTTCATTGTCAACTGTACATTCTTTAGCCTGAACATATGCAGCTGGAAATATGCCCTGAGGAGGAGGAAAAAGGTCATACATTAATAACTAAAATATTGTTATACTTTCAGATATTGATATTGCCTTCGTTTCATAATGATATGTCCACATCTACTCTTGATATCAATCTCTTCGTCTTCTTTCTTGATCAAATTTCTTCCTGTTACATCTTCTTCTTCTTCTGCAGTCTCACTAGATTGGAATTTCAGATTCTCTAATAAAGGCAGCCGTCTGCCTCAGATTATCAGCCATGCCATACAGTTTGTCTTGGACGCTAGTGTAAGTGGGCCACCTCTTTCTTCTCAAGTCTGCATACTGGGGGCAGTTCTGTAGGATATAATTCCTATGATTTCTGCTTAACCATTTTTGCCGACCTCTTCCCGCAGTAAGTTTTCGCCACCCTCGTGATGGTAGGTCTGATATTCTTACTCTGCGGCTAAATCTCCGAGGCAGATTGCCGACTGTAAATCCATTATCCCATTCCTCATTGCGAGGGTCGTTGCACCATGTTATGCGCCTTACGGCCTGGTGCATTCGTTTTCTACAAGCATTTGTTCCGGGTTAGCATTCCCTAGCGGACACCTGAATCCGATTTCAGCCAAACCTCCTTTGTCGCCTTTTACGACATATGTGGCAGATAACAGTGGTTCTATTCTTTACACCCCAAATTTGGGCCCGGTAACCACTCGGGCGTCCTGTTACATTTAAAAGACTGTCTAAAGTTGAAGGATTGACTTCCGTACACCGGGTTTACCTCTGAAGTTGGAGAAAGCTCGCCTGAATAGCGAGGGACACTGATAAGGAAAGCAAGTCTCCATGCAAAAATCAGTCAGAAGCGGCATACTAGTTGCCCTGACTACGCCTGAATTCATAGCAAGCGAACAAAAAGGTGAAGAAGTACACCGGGTTTTACTCCACATGGCTCTGTCCTTCTTTGCAGAAATGGCACGCCACATGCTGATAGTATTGCACAAACTCTGTAGCTCCAGCAACAACCCTAGGGGTCTTTGGAAAAAATGCACTAGTGAACAAAATGAAGCGGCCTGGAATTGAACCCAAGACTTTCGAAATGCAAGAAAAATGGTTAACCACATAACCACAGAAATGGTTAACCACATACCGAACCTCTTGTTCATGTTTCATATGTTACAAGTTCTCTTCGACATGCCCAAATATTTGCTATCATTGAATGCAGAAAATGGTTAACCACATACCACAGAGACCTCTTGTTCATGTTTCATATGTTTCACAAGTTCTCTTCTCGTGACATGACCAAACATATTTGCTAATCATCATTAGCTTGTGTTATCACAACATCGAATCCTGACTTCAATGAATTTACAGTATATCAAAATTCTGTTCTTTGTTCTGATGATATCCTCTGACAGGCTAATACATGTCCATCTTTTGATGTTTCTTTCTCAATTATACTCTGCCTTTTTTTCTACAAAACTACTTTTATATTTTTTGGTGGGTATGTATTAATTATTACTATTGAATGTCGAAAATAATTTTTTTATTTAAAAAAGTATTACATGAGTTATTTGACAAAGCGCAAGTATTACATGAGTACCCAGCACTACAGACTAGCGCAAGAAGTATTACATGAGTACCCAGCACTACAGACTAGACGCAGAAGTATTACAGAGTACCCAGCACTACAGACTAGCGCAAGAAGTATTACATGAGTGCCCAGCACTATAGACTAGCGCAAGAAATACAGGGTGTTCAAGATTAAAGCAGCCCCATTGACAAATCGAAAGTTACCAGATAATCTATCGCGTTATGTTTATGTACTATTTAAACCGGTTCTGACTAGCTCGTTTTACGTCACATTTGTTCATCACCCCTTCCCGCACTACAATTACATACCGTCACATAACCTTGACCTATTCTACGTCATAACTGAACCTTCTCATTTTCATACATATATGCCAGATTGACTCCATTCACCGGCTGCTATTATCTTGAACACCCTGTATTACAAGAGTGACCAGCACTACAGACTAGCGCAAGAAGTATTACATGAGTACCCAGCACTACAGACTAGGTGCAAAGTATTTCAAAGTCAGTCCAGAGTGGTTACCGGGGCCCAAATTTGAGGTGTAAAGAATAGAACCCCTGTTACCTGCCACGCATGTCGTAAGAGGTGGCTAAGGAGGTTTGGCTGAAATAGGATGCACATGTACTAAACGTGTAGAAGTCTATGCGTTTAGGGGCCTACCAAACCAATGTGCAACGTATACACGTTCTTGGCAAAGATCAAACATATCACAAGAGTGATTAAAATTGGGCGTAAAGAACGAATGCAAAGAAGAAGATTACAAGAGTGCCTCAACTAGCCAAGTATTCATGATGCCCAGCACTACAGACTAGGCAAGAAGTATTACATGAGTGCCCAGCACTACAGACTAGCGCAAGAAATATTACAAGAGTGTCCAGCACTACAGACTAGCGCAAGAAGTATTACAAGAGTGTCCAGCACCACAGACTAGCGTTTTTAATAACACAACCAGCTATCTCTCACAACCAGCTGCTGTAAGAAATAAGTGTTTGTGGTTTGAACACTGTGCTTAGTAAAAAAATTTCGAAAGTCCCTAATATTTGTTCACTGTCTATTTATTGATCATATTCATAGGCTCTGGTACTTCCCCTGGGGTTCTCTTATATTCATAGGCTCTGGTGCTTCCTCTGGGGTTCTTAAAATTCCATATTCTCTTCTCTACACGAGTGCTGTACACAGATGGTAATAATCTTTTCAAATTTCAATCAAAACTTCTTTACCAAGGAACAGGACCTATAAGGGAAAAATATTTTTAAAAGTCTCAAACTAAACTATATATTTATCATGTATATATTTATGACTGCTTGTTATTCTTCGCCTCTCCTAATGGAGCATAGGGCTTGAACAGTTGTAGTCTACTTTGGCCGGTCTTTTTGTTATGGCTTTGCAAGATAATCCGACATCCTTCAGTTCCTCAAGAAAACTCTGACACTCTAGGTCTATTTAAGGCAACCTCTTTCACATTTTCCATTAAAATCTCACTCAAGTACATGTCTAGCGACACTTGACTGTGTTTTCCACAGGGTATGCCCAGCCCACGTCCATTTTTTCCTCCTGATCTAAGTCATCTTGGGTTCCTGTACGTGTCTATAGGTGCCACTCTGTCATACCATCTCAGTTTAAGAATTGAAGACATTATATATTTATATTTATATATATTGATTGATTCAATGGTAGGACCATCATCATTGCACTTTGGTGAGTAACCATGTGTGCTCAATCTCTTTCTTATACAGGAAGATCTCAGCGGCAGTGCACGAACTCTGTAGCACCGGCGAGGTCTCTGATGTACTTTAGAAGATGGTAAAAATATTTTGTAGGAATTTTTTTACTTTTACTTTCAGCCTGCTCTTCTCGATTTTGAACTGTCAATGGTTCTTTTACGTCCATAACTTGAACATGGACCTACATTTTATCATTCCTCTCCGATAGGACCAGGAACTCAATCTCATACATATATATACATACACACATTAATATCCAAACAATTAAATGACACAGACACAAACAAAAACCATCAAGTGTTACCTCTCTCTTTAGCCTGTTACGCCCCTGGCGTTTAGGGCAACAACAAACGTACACCATTCTTCCCTGTTCATGGCCTTCCTCTGTATTGTGTTCCAGCTATGATTCATTTCCTTCAGCTCTTGCTCTATCGTTCTCCTCCAGGTTGTCTTGGGTCTTCCACGCTTTCGCCTACCCTCTGGAGTCCATCTCAGTGCAGTTTTCGTGTCGGAGCCAGTCTCCATGCGCATCACATGTCCAATCCATCTCCAGCGTCGTCTTCGGATGATAGTGCCCATATTCTCTTGTTGGCATCGTGCAAGCAATTCTTGATTCGAGATAGTAGTCGGCCAGTACACGCGTAAGATTTTTCGCAGACAAGTTGTATGAAAGGCGGAGAGTCTGGACATATCCTGTTCTGTCATTCTCCAGCATTCCGATCCGTACAGCAAAGTTGACAGCACACAGCTGTTATAGATACTAGTCTTGGTTCTGATGCTGTATTGGGCAGATTTCAGGCGGTCTGGAAAGTGTTACATACACCCATTATTGTTGTATGAGGGTGGACAAAACATAAACAAAGAATAAACAGCTGGAAGAAGGCATCATCAAGACTAATAAACAAACATTGCCTTTGTCAACATTCTCTTCAAACTGTCACATATAGACAATTCACCTTCTTGTTCTTGTTAGTAAAGACACAGCCTCTCAGCCAGGTCACTGGTAGATGTAAACAAAAATGCTTTTAGTAATAGCAAAGGCTGCAACTTAACACTCCCACCCACATATGGGTGGATAATATTGAGGTGGGGGGTGTGGAGAGAGATGTTGCATACCTTTCAAATGTAATGGTTAGTAGTCGAGTCTATAATTACCAAAACTTTTGTTCATTCTGATGGGTGGATGGGTAGATGGACGAGTGGAAGGATAGATAGATTAGGTTCTATAAAACGCTGGAATTGTATTGATAGACAATGGATGCCGTAAGAGATAAGGGTTTGTGGTTCGAATCTGGTGTTAGGTAATTTTATATCCGGAAGCCCCCAATACTTGTTCCCTGTCTATTGATCCTATTTATTGGCTCCGGTGCTTCCCCTGGGGTTCTTAACTCTATCTGACAAACTTTCAATGTGTGAAGAAGCAATGTTCATCATGTACTATCATGTTAGTAGAATTACGATTATTACATGATCACATTCAGGGAATACAGAACACTTTGTTGCTGAGCTTCATTCAACATTCATCAAGTTTTTCTCTTATCTTATGATAGTTTGTAAGTATGTTACACATTGTAATCATCTTTCATGAATATCACTGTACTTTGCCCAATCCGAACAATGTTTATAGTTTGTTGGTCATCCATCATTCCCCATTCAACACTTAGTGATTCTCAACCTGGCGTCTAAGAAATTGTGGAAGAGGGGGGTCTTGCCTCATTTGCAAAATGTAATGCTAGACTGCAGTACAACTATATAACAATGGCGGAACACGTACAAACAAAGTACTGTAGTTTTACAAAGTAGAAAAACAATAAACAACGTTTTATATTCATTTTTCCATTTCTAGTTTGTCACATTTATATCGTTTTTCGTCACATATTTTCATATTAGATCCGTTTCGGATATACTGTCTGACTGTATGTTATGTCTGCCGTGAAGGAAGTCTGAATGTTCTTCGCTTCTTTTGTATTCTTTGCATGATAAAGGTCTTTTGATCGAAACGTCCGCCCGTGAGGTACCGGGGTCCGCAAGGAAGCAAAAATAGTACCCCTGCGACCCACAAGGCATGTCGTAAGAGGCGACTGATGTAAATAAAAAGCATCACAGACATTGGATGTGCTGGTCTACTTCAGTTTCAGTTTGGAATATCTTCATTGCACTCCGGACATGTCCATAGGTGCTCCGATCTCCTTCGCAATATCTCCAACAGCATCCAGCGACTGACCGTACCAGTTCTATATTGATTGAGGAGCCGACTCGTATACCTGTTGTACCGTTCTTTTCTTGCCACACCAATCTTCAAACCCAGTTCTCGCAATCTAGTAGTTGACGTGGATTGGTTTAGATGAAGGTCTTCTCAGCGGCCACGCTCTATGAGGGCGTTCACGATGTCAGCTCTGTCCATTGGCTGGCCGTCTGATATAGCGGCAGAGCCAGCCAGTCTGTCTGCTTTCTCATTGCCAACGACACCCATGTGCCCCGGAACAAAGACAAGTGTAATTCTGCAAATTGTTGACGCCTACAGTGATTCAGTCCATTGCCTGCACACCGAACCAGCCTCCACCTTTCGGATCATACTCAATGAGTCACTCAGAGTGCACGCATGAGTGTAGTTTTGTGACTCTAGCCAGAGTAGTGCAATGGTCACCGCCAGTACCTCCATTGTCATGCTGCGTGTTGTCATACTAAATGCACCACTGGCTTCCTTGACCATTCTGCCACATGAGCTTGTAGAGAAGGCCCATGGAGATTTTTCGTGACGAACTACCGATCCATCCGTGTAAATCACAACCTCGTCTGCATTGCAGTTTTCATCGATGATGGCTTTGACGTCTGCATTCAACGCCACGGGATTTCCCTCTCTGCAACCTTTGTCAAATTTAATGATGGTTGAAAAAGTGTTCTAGTATATTAGAGGCATCAGTACCCATTCTTCCCCAAGAAGGAAGATGGTCTACTTGAAGACTCATAACTGGCACAACGTACAATCACTCTTAGGCTCACATCACATTCAAATCACACAGAGTGGTTAACAGACATAGTGGTTAACAGAGTGGTCGATATGGAGCGTTGAAGAAGAAGATCGTAACGTTGCTGTATAATGTTTTGTACTTTGTAAAACTACAGTACTTTATTTTTACATGTTTCTTTATTTCTTCCAAGAGAGAATCAGCAAAGAAATATTGAGAACCAGTGCTATAGAGCATGGACAACATGTCCATGAAGATCTGATAAATGAATCCTTTGTGACTGGTAATCAGATTGAAGCTAGTTTACAGATTAGATTGCTGGGTATAAATTATAGTTGCTTGTGTTTATGACTGCCACTGCAGAATCTATTGATATCGTTATTGATTGTTCGGTTTATTCCTCATTTGAATTATTTATTCATTTATTTCTTCAATAATTCATTTATCGTTCTATCATATTGAAATTAACAACGGGTTGGTCGATGGGGTGCCAACTTCCTAGCTCAGCCAAATTCGAACATAATAATCTTGTCACTTATCATTACATTTGTATTTCCTTTACTTCATGTTGTGTATAATGTTGTATGTACAATCGTTGTTGTAGTTGATATTCTAGGTGTAGTTGCAGTGAGGCGTATTTAATGTTGTAGTTGGTGACTGTGTGTTGTATCTGGTGTAGTATGGTTGTCGAGAGTTATATATGTGATGTAGTGTAGTGGCTGAGTTGCAGTTAATGTAGTATAGTGGCTGTGAGTTGCAGTTAATGTAGTATAGTGGCTGTGAGTTGCAGTTAATGTATGTATGGTGTAGCATGTGTATGTAGCGAGTTGCATTTGATGTAGTGTAGTGGCTGTGTTGCATTTGATGTAGTGTAGTGGCTGAGTTGCATTTGATGTAGTGTAGTGGCTGTAGAGTTGACATTTGATGTAGTGTAGTGGCTGTGAGTTACATTTGATGTAGTGTAGTGGCTGTGAGTTACATTTGATGTAGTGTAGTGGCTGAGTTGCATTTGATGTAGTGTAGTGGCTGAGTTGCATTTGATGTAGTGTAGTGGCTGTGAGTTGCATTTGATGTAGTGTAGTGGCTGTGAGTTGCATTTGATGTAGTTTAGTATCCGTAGTTTATTTGATTGATTGATATGTTATTGCACTTTGGTGAGTAACCATGTGTGCTCCATCTTTTCCTTACACATGAAGATTTCGGCGGCAGGGCACGAACACCATAGCACCGGCGAGGGTCATGATGTAATTTTGAAGATAGTGAAAATATTTTGTAGGAATTTTTTTAATTTTTCTAATGAATTTTGCTTGGGCAGCTGCTTTCCAGCCTGCACTTGTTGATTTTGAACGTCAATTGTGGTTTTACGTGCTCAACTTGAACTCGGGACCTACGTTTTATCATCTGTTACGAGATATTAGGAACTCGTTCTCACCTACACTGAGATCACGGATCTGTAGAAGAATATCCCGACGGCTTCACGAGGGAGCGAACCGGATATATTTAGAACGAGAGGCGAGCACCTAATATCTACGCCACAGATACCCTACGCCACAGATACCCTACGCCACAGATACCCTACGCCACAGATACCCTACGCCACAGATACCCTACGCCACTGATACCCTACGCCACAGATACCCTACGCCACTGATACCCTACGCCACAGATACCCTACGCCACAGATACCCTACGCCACAGATACCCTACGCCACAGATCCCTACGCCACAGATACCCTACGCCACAGATACCCTACGCCACTGATACCCTACGCCACAGATACCCTACGCCACAGATACCCTACGCCACAGATACCCTACGCCACAGATACCCTACGCCACAGATACCCTACGCCACATATACCCTACGCCACAGATACCCTACGCCACAGATACCCTACGCCACAGAATTTATTTGATGTGTAGTGGATGTGTTGTATTGATGTTGTAGCAGTCGCTAACAGTTATATTTGAAGATGTAGCACATACGTATTGAGTTGGTTTTCGCAACAGCGTACGGTGTTAGAATTTCGGTACCGTTAATTGACCTACTCGGGCGCTGCTACTTTCAGATAATTGACCGAGTATTCGCTCTGAAGTCATAGATATGATTGAAATGAAAATCGTGGCATATTCTTTACATGACACCGCAATCAACCATAGTAAACAAGTCGTCGATTTTATAGGCACCACTTATACGTTCAGTAGTTTGCCATTGCTTTCTGAACGGTGAGGTCTATTTTACCGTTCGTAAAAATCCACGACAACAAATGTGCATCCAAATTACCGCCGTGGAATTTGCACCAGTTACTTTTGGGTTGTGATAGAGCTCACTACAGCTTAAGCTACAGACGCCCACATGAATACTGTTTTTGCTAATCATGCTGTACGACAAAGTAACTGTATGGTCATATACAGGGTGTTCAAGATAAAAGTAGCCTGATTGACAAATGAAAACTTGCCAATCGGGCTACTTTTATCTAGAACACCCTGTATAATGTCATGACTGCTATTAATAATAACATTTCCCTTAGCCTTTTCATACCTTAGGGTATAAAGTCACTTCATTTCACATTTTTAGATCGTAGTGGACAGGAGATCATCATCATCACATAGCTTGTCCTGAGCAGAACTTTGCCACCCCAACAGTCCTCCGGAATTTCTCTATCTCATAGGCAAGATGTCCTGCCTCTGCAGCCGTCATGTTCAAACCATTAGTTTACTATATCCATCTTCTCCGTGGTCTTCCTCTTATTTTCTTTGCCGGTATGCCTCATTCCATGATGGTCTTCTCCAGTCCTTCATGTCTTTTTATATTTCCAAAATATCTCAATTTTCTCTTTCTTATTTGTAGCATCAGACAGTTTACTTTGATTTTGAGTTCTTTTTGGATAGATCTAGTTGTTCTCTTCTCTGTCCAAGATATACGGAGGACTTTTCTGTAACACGTATATTCAAAAGCACATATAAGTTTTCCACTGCCTTATTAAATAAATGTCCATGCTTCACACCCATACGTTGCCATCGGAAATATGCATGCTCTTAGTATTCTGATCTTTGTTTTCTTATCAGTTCCGTTCCATACTTTTTAGTTGTTTAATTTTTATAAAGCCATGTTTGTTCTTTTAATTTCCTTCATCCCATTTCCATCTGTTGTTAGCAGTGAACCAAGATATTCAAAACTGTTCAATTTTTTTACTTTCTCTCCATTGATAAAAATATCATTTGTCATGTTCGTTTTATCTGTTGTCATTATTTTTGTTTTTGCCACATTGAGATATAGATTTTGTTTTTCGCTTTTATCTTTCACTTCCCTAATAATTTATAAATCCCTTTTTGTGATGTTGACAGTAACACTGTATCGTCAGCATATCTTAGTTCAGGTATTTCTCTTCCTCCGATTATAAAAGGATCGTATTGTTCTTTTCCGTTATCTTCTGTAACATTCCTCATGATGTTTTCTGCATATATGTTAAACAGACAAGGCGGGAAAATGCAGTCTTATCTGACTCCCTGCCTTATGTCAAACCAATTTGATGTATCATCACATGTTCTTACAGCTGCCATTTTATCACTATAAAGTTCTCTTATGATCTGTATTAAATGTAGTGGAAATCCCATTTCTCCTATTATTTTCCATAATTCCTGATGTTCTACACAATCAAATGCCTTTGAGTAGTCAATAAAGCATGAGTATAGATCTACATTATACTCTCTAGATTTTTCTATGATTGTTCTCATGTTAAATATATGGTCACGTGTACCTCTGTTCTGTCTAAGCCCAGCTTGTGTTATGTTGATATTTTCTTCCATTTTCATATACAGTCTTCCCATAATAATTTTTAATAAGATTTTACTTGCGTGGTTAATCAATGCCACTGTTCTATAGTTGGTACATAATTTGGTGTCTCCCTTTTTAAGTATTGGGATAAATATTGATATTTTCCATTCCTGTTGCCATATTCCTGTTTCCCAAACCTTTTTGCATATTGCATGAACAGGAAATAGGAGGGAAATTCCTTTCCATGAGTGTTCCTGTTTCCCATACCTTTTTGCATATTGCATGGACAGGAAATAGGAGGGAAATTCCTTTCCATGAGTGTTCCTGTTTCCCATAAGTTTTTGCATATTGCATGGACAGGAAATAGGAGGGAAATTCCTTTCCATGAGTGTTCCTGTTTCCCATACCTTTTTGCATATTGCATGGACAGGAAATAGGAGGGAAATTCCTTTCCATGAGTGTGGGATTGAACAGCCAACCCTCTTGTGTCCGAGTCAGTAGGCAAACGCTTATGCATGATGCTAATCCGTCCCACTCTAACTGCTATTAAATAAAATAAAACTTCCCGTAGTCTTTTCAGACCTTTGGGTATAAAGTCACTTCACATTTCTAGGTCCTTCTGTGCAGGATGTAGGAGGGTCAATTCCTTTCCTCATACTTGGAACGTCGTGTGTAGGTTTGAACTCACAGTCCTCTTGTGTCCGAGTAAAAAGGCGACTGCTGGTTGCTATTACCAGACGAAATAATCTATTATTTATCATCCAATTTCTGACTCCTGTCCAGAGTCGATAGTAAACACAGAGGCATCGTACCCCAGATATCCAATACTATTTTAGCATGATTACTGTATGACGTTGGAAGGAAGAAGCAGAGTCACAGCACAGTTGGATCAATGAAGATAATAAGACGAAATGTTTATTTCATTATCAACCGACTTTGATGGACAGAAAGAATAAAAGATGGACGCTTCTGTTAACATGATAGCATATTCTACTTTTATCTTTTTTTAAATGTATTAATGTTTGTCTTCCGTTGAATACACTGCGCAGTTAAACAACAATTATTTCACTCCCCTGTTCGTGTATTGATTAGGAAGAGGGTCTCATTTCGTGCCGTAACTGAATATGCCATTTTAAGGGGGTGGATCGCCTAATCTTGTGCTGTCGGCCACGATGTTTGATAGTTTTATCAAGGTGTGGTTATTGACGAGTTTAGAAGACCAGGAAACTGTTAGAAGAGGGAATTATTTCAGTAGGAAGTAAAGACAATCCTTCCAATGCGTGGGTGAATCAAGCTTCCTTATATTCTCTATACAATGAATCATAATCAAATAGCTTGACCCGGGCAGAACTTTGCTACCCTAACAGTGCACTATCTTAATGATGGTACAGTAGAACCTCGATTAACTGTTACCGATGGAACCAGGTCTGTGACGGATCACCAAATAGACGGATAACAGAAATCTTTTAATACATATGTTCAGTAACGTGATTTCACTGCGTGCTTGGGGCGAAAATGAAATTCTTTAAAAGTGAATAATACATACGTATTGTATTTAGTTTTACAAAACGATCAATATAAACTTCAATATAAGAGTAGTCATGTACAGAAATGTATTGTTATTCTATAAACCTAAGTTACTTTATAATAATCTGTCATCTCCTTTTGTCTCTTTGAGGTTTGAATTTTCTGCGCGGTGATGTTCCGTATCTTCACACAGAAATAGGAGATGTGTTGCATTTGCCCCCTCTTGCATTTCAAACCAGTCGATGCACTTTGATAACATTGTTTCTGCTTCTGATTGGCTAGATGTAAGTTTTTGGTTAAGAACAACAAATTACGCACTTTCGGTAACTCAAGACTTCGAAGGCTAAAATTAGCTACAGACGCCGAGTTGGTAAGACTTGTTTACGCAAGTTCAAACGAATATGCCGTGTGGTCGGTACATACTGTACTTGACAAACATTATTGCGTCTCTCACTGTGTAACTACGTCATTTTCATTCAGTCCCGAATACGCTTCTCAGTGATTTTATTTTTAAACCATGACTGATAACAAACTGACGGTTAAACGAATGATGGGTTTAAACGAGGTTTTACTGTACTTGTTAAGAGTTGCAATATCTCATTAACGGTAATTAATTTTGAGAGTTGCAATATCTCAATGAGAATCAGTTAAATCTGAGCATGGTTGGGTAGTGTTAATTTCCAAATACAGTATATTTTCTAAGAATCGTCGTTGGAACCACACTTTCAGCTAAACGATAGAAGAGGCAGACAAGCTAGAAGAGGCAGACAAGGCAGAACAGCAGACTGATTACGAAATCATCTACGAGAAAACTAAAACAACCATCGGATGGCGATATAGAGAGAAATGGTCGCAGGACCACGCTCAACACAGCGACAAAGATGAGTACTATGGTCTGTCCCGTAGCAAGACCACGCTCAACACAGCGACAAAGATGGGTACTATGGTCTGTCCCGTAGCAAGACCACGCTCAACACAGCGACAAAGATGGGCACTATGGTCTGTCCCGTAGCAAGACCACGCTCAACACAGCGACAAAGATGGGTACTATGGTCTGTCCCGTAGCAAGACCACGCTCAAACGCGACAAAGATGGGTACTATGGTCTGTCCCGTAGCAAGACCACGCTCAACGCAGCGACAAAGATGGGTACTATGGTGTCTAGCAACACGCTCAACACGACAAATGGGACTGGTCGTCGTAGCAAGACCACGCTCAACGCAGCGACAAAGATGGGTACTATGGTCTGTCAGCAGACCACGTCAACAGCGACAAAAATGGTACTATGGCTTCCAAGCTCAACGCAGCGACAAAGATGGGTACTATGGTCTGTCCGTCAAGACCACGCTCACGCAGCGACAAAGATGGTACTAGGTCGTCCTCAACATCACAGCGACAAAGATGGGTACTATGGTCTGTCCCGTAGCAAACAAGTTGTCATATTCCGCCTCCGTACCGGCCATAACAGGTTCCGGTCCCACCTTTACAACAAATTTAAAATTGGCACAACTAGCCTGTGCCACTGCGAGAAGGTGGACATGACTGCAGAGCACCTACTGCAAGACTGCCCACTCCTAGCAGACCTGAGAAACGAAACCTGTCCGGAAAATACCGAGTTAAATGAGAAGCTGTACGGCGGTACGGAGTTCCTACAAATACCAGCAAAATGTATGGGGAAATCTGGTACATCAGTCTAAGCGGTGATCGCGAGAAAAAGAGAGCTTAACGACAGGGACCGAGAACCTATGAAGGTGTCCTGTGTGTATTAAATTATATTTTTATTCAGTTTAGCGAGTCAGTGATAACTACACATGTCAAACCCCAACTACCATTATTATATATCATTTACGCTGGGTTATTGCTATTGTTAAATGGCAAGACTTGCGCGGAGAGACTATTTGCGCGGAGAGACTATCATTTATTGCTAGACAAAACTGTTATTGTCAGCATTTGAAAGGTCGCACGGTGTAGACCTAGCTTTAGTTACAATAGCACTATTCAGACATCACTGGTTTGCATATAATAACACGAGGATCGTGTTTGATGTTGTATAGTATTACGTCACTCAGACACAGATACGTCACTTAGAATGACAACGCGATACAGACACAAATAGGTCACTCAGAATGATAAAACACGGCAGGAGCTATAAGAAGAACACATGTGTTGTGGCTGCTGTAACTCAGTACCGGTATGTCTCAATAGCCTTCCGGGCATAACAACATTTACACAGTCCTATATTATAGTTGAAACATGGAGAACGACTAAAGCATTAACTGGTGTATGCGCAGAATAGAGGGATTGAGCTGACGTGGCTTGATAGGGTCGTGTCACAAATTATGAGTTTATGGAGAGAACGAGATCATCATCATCATCATCATAGAACACAGTAAACCAAATGGTGAAGAAAAGATGCAAGTGGACACGCCTTGAGACAACCCGAGGGGAATATAACAAGAAGAGCAGTTTCTTGGAATCCATAGGAAATGCGAAGGAGAGGGAGACCTAGAAATAAATGAAGAAGATATTTGGAGGTAGAGATTAACAATATAAGGAAGATTTGGAAGTAGAGATTAACAATATAAGGAAGATTTGGAAGTATAGATTAACAATATAAGGAAGATTTGGAAGTAGAGATTAACAATATAAGGAAGATTTGGAAGTAGAGATTAACAATATAAGGAAGATTTGGAAGTAGAGATTAACAATATAAGGAAGATTTAGAGGTAGAGATTAACAATATAAGGAAGATTTGGAGGTAGAGATTAACAATATAAGGAAGATTTGGAGGTAGAGATTAACAATATAAGGAAGATTTGGAGGTAGAGATTAACAATATAAGGAAGATTTGGAGGTAGAGATTAACAATATAAGGAAGATTTGGAGGTAGAGATTAACAATATAAGGAAGATTTGGAGGTAGAGATTAACAATATAAGGAAGATTTGGAGGTAGAGATTAACAATATAAGGAAGATTTGGAGGTAGAGATTAACAATATAAGGAAGATTTGGAGGTAGAGATTAACAATATAAGGAAGATTTGGAGGTAGAGATTAACAATATAAGGAAGATTTGGAGGTAGAGATTAACAATATAAGGAAGATTTGGAGGTAGAGATTAACAATATAAGGAAGATTTGGAGGTAGAGATTAACAATATAAGGAAGATTTGGAGGTAGAGATTAACAATATAAGGAAGATTTGGAAGTAGAGATTAACAATATAAGGAAGATTTGGAGGTAGAGATTAACAATATAAGGAAGATTTGGAGGTAGAGATTAACAATATAAGGAAGATTTGGAGGTAGAGATTAACAATATAAGGAAGATTTGGAGGTAGAGATTAACAATATAAGGAAGATTTGGAGGTAGAGATTAACAATATAAGGAAGATTTGGAGGTAGAGATTAACAATATAAGGAAGATTTGGAGGTAGAGATTAACAATATAAGGAAGATTTGGAGGTAGAGATTAACAATATAAGGAAGATTTGGAGGTAGAGATTAACAATATAAGGAAGATTTGGAAGTAGAGATTAACAATATAAGGAAGATTTGGAGGTAGAGATTAACAATATAAGGAAGATTTGGAGGTAGAGATTAACAATATAAGGAAGATTTGGAGGTAGAGATTAACAATATAAGGAAGATTTGGAGGTAGAGATTAACAATATAAAGAAGATTTGGAAGTAGAGATTAACAATATAAGGAAGATTTGGAGGTAGAGATTAACAATATAAGGAAGATTTGGAGGTAGAGATTAACAATATAAGGAAGATTTGGAAGTAGAGATTAACAATATAAGGAAGATTTGGAGGTAGAGATTAACAATATAAGGAAGATTTGGAGGTAGAGATTAACAATATAAGGAAGATTTGGAGGTAGAGATTAACAATATAAGGAAGATTTGGAGGTAGAGATTAACAATATAAGGAAGATTTGGAGGTAGAGATTAACAATATAAGGAAGATTTGGAGGTAGAGATTAACAATATAAGGAAGATTTGGAGGTAGAGATTAACAATATAAGGAAGATTTGGAGGTAGAGATTAACAATATAAGGAAGATTTGGAGGTAGAGATTAACAATATAAGGAAGATTTGGAGGTAGAGATTAACAATATAAGGAAGATTTGGAGGTAGAGATTAACAATATAAGGAAGATTTGGAGGTAGAGATTAACAATATAAGGAAGATTTGGAGGTAGAGATTAACAATATAAGGAAGATTTGGAGGTAGAGATTAACAATATAAGGAAGATTTGGAAGTAGAGATTAACAATATAAGGACGATTTGGAGGTAGAGATTAACAATATAAGGAAGATTTGGAGGTAGAGATTAACAATATAAGGAAGATTTGGAGGTAGAGATTAACAATATAAGGAAGATTTGGAAGTAGAGATTAACAATATAAGGAAGATTTGGAAGTAGAGATTAACAATATAAGGAAGATTTGGAAGTAGAGATTAACAATATAAGGAAGATTTGGAAGTAGAGATTAACAATATAAGGAAGATTTGGAAGTAGAGATTAACAATATAAGGAAGATTTGGAAGTAGAGATTAACAATATAAGGAAGATTTGGAAGTAGAGATTAACAATATAAGGAAGATTTGGAAGTAGAGATTAACAATATAAGGAAGATTTGGAGGTAGAGATTAACAATATATGGAAGATTTGGAGGTAGAGATTAACAATATAAGGAAGATTTGGAGGTAGAGATTAACAATATAAGGAAGATTTGGAGGTAGAGATTAACAATATAAGGAAGATTTGGAGGTAGAGATTAACAATATAAGGAAGATTTGCAGGTAGAGATTAACAATATAAGGAAGATTTGGAAGTAGAGATTAACAATATAAGGAAGATTTGGAGGTAGAGATTAACAATATAAGGAAGATTTGGAGGTAGAGATTAACAATATAAGGAAGATTTGGAGGTAGAGATTAACAATATAAGGAAGATTTGGAAGTAGAGATTAACAATATAAGGAAGATTTGGAAGTAGAGATTAACAATATAAGGAAGATTTGGAAGTAGAGATTAACAATATAAGGAAGATTTGGAAGTAGAGATTAACAATATAAGGAAGATTTGGAAGTAGAGATTAACAATATAAGGAAGATTTGGAAGTAGAGATTAACAATATAAGGAAGATTTGGAAGTAGAGATTAACAATATAAGGAAGATTTGGAAGTAGAGATTAACAATATAAGGAAGATTTGGAGGTAGAGATTAACAATATATGGAAGATTTGGAGGTAGAGATTAACAATATAAGGAAGATTTGGAGGTAGAGATTAACAATATAAGGAAGATTTGGAGGTAGAGATTAACAATATAAGGAAGATTTGGAGGTAGAGATTAACAATATAAGGAAGATTTGGAAGTAGAGATTAACAATATAAGGAAGATTTGGAGGTAGAGATTAACAATATAAGGAAGATTTGGAAGTAGAGATTAACAATATAAGGAAGATTTGGAAGTAGAGATTAACAATATAAGGAAGATTTGGAAGTAGAGATTAACAATATAAGGAAGATTTGGAAGTAGAGATTAACAATATAAGGAAGATTTGGAAGTAGAGATTAACAATATAAGGAAGATTTGGAAGTAGAGATTAACAATATAAGGAAGATTTGGAAGTAGAGATTAACAATATAAGGAAGATTTGGAGGTAGAGATTAACAATATAAGGAAGATTTGGAAGTAGAGATTAACAATATAAGGAAGATTTGGAAGTAGAGATTAACAATATAAGGAAGATTTGGAAGTAGAGATTAACAATATAAGGAAGATTTGGAAGTAGAGATTAACAATATAAGGAAGATTTGGAAGTAGAGATTAACAATATAAGGAAGATTTGGAAGTAGAGATTAACAATATAAGGAAGATTTGGAAGTAGAGATTAACAATATAAGGAAGATTTGGAAGTAGAGATTAACAATATAAGGAAGATTTGGAGGTAGAGATTAACAATATAAGGAAGATTTGGAGGTAGAGATTAACAATATAAGGAAGATTTGGAAGTAGAGATTAACAATATAAGGAAGATTTGGAGGTAGAGATTAACAATATAAGGAAGATTTGGAAGTAGAGATTAACAATATAAGGAAGATTTGGAGGTAGAGATTAACAATATAAGGAAGATTTGGAAGTAGAGATTAACAATATAAGGAAGATTTGGAATGGATGAATTGCAAGAGAAAGGTTAAAGATGGGAAAACTTGCATGCCATGAATTGGTCGAGGACTATGCGCCAACCAGAGCCAACTATAAACTTATGGGCCTTCGGACTCGGGTAAGAATTATGGGAAATCAGACCACAACTACACCACGTGACCTCGCATTCCAGTATTGGTGTAATAAAGACGAATTCATGTTAAAATCAACACAAAATGCTAATTCGAATTTATATTATGCAACAAGTTCAGTTTAACAATAAGGAATATCAATATTATGAATATTTTTCACCAATAAATAACCATAGACTCAGAGAGAATTGAGTAAAATTGCAAAAATGCGTGCAGTGTCCTATCAAACATCTGTAATGTTCAGCCCCCTTTTCTGATCTAGGTCAGGGAATCCCCGGTCAGTTGTCTGGCCTAGTTATCTAGAGTTAGCTGTGGCGCCAACAGAGGTTAACACGCGTAGGAGAGAGATATCATAGCTCACTACCATCTATGACTGGCCGGAACCCCAATGATTTTCGATATGGTCAACTGGCTTCTGCCAACAAAAAAAAAACCGTTTGGACAATCCTTTCTTCGTTATAAAAACGAATACAATCCTGTCTTGAATACGCTTGACGTGAATAAATGAGACTGGTAGGAATACGCTAGCGACAGATCCAGCTGGAGGCAGGCTCTGAAAAATGGCCTGATAACTAGTTACATCAGACTGACAACTTGTCAGTGTCAGGAGAAAACAGAAATAAAATCCACCACGGAGACTACATTCGCTCGCTCGCGCTCTCTCACCCCTCACCCCCTTTCAGGATGCCATCATATTATACGGTTTGAGAGTCACTGTTACTCAGTGGCTGGTCTCGGTTCGATACCCCCAACATTGGATTTGTTCGACCGCAAACTGCTCTCATTTTGACCCAGTTTCAATTTGGTTCCAGAAGAGTCCAGGAAGGAAAAGGTAGTCGCCTGGATGTTGACCATACATCACACGTAGTGTGCCGTTGGTGTCATTACAACAATATTGGCCTAACACGGTATTTCCCAACATGCCATGAACACTGGTTCGTTATTTTACGTTATATTAATGCTTGGTCACATTTCGCAGCTAGGCGATGGACACCTAGAGAAATAAATATAATGTTTCAATTCTATGTTGGCAATTGTTTTTTCCCTAGGATTCTCAAACACTTATCTAATATATATTTATTTACTATGTACATTGGTCTTGGTATATCCCCATTTGGGTTCTTAAAACTAGTTATTCACTTATTATTACAAATATAATTGCAGCTACCTATGAATGGTATGTGCATGGTCTCACAAAAACTTATTATGTCTGCATTTTGTTAGGATATGGAGAATGTTCTTTGGTCCTTTCACGGCTGTCTTTTGGATGAAGACACTCAAATAGATTTTGAATCGATCTGTCGATTTAAGGAGTTTGGAGTTACCCCTGTACAAGTAGAACTGGACGCATGAGGGGCAGAGTAAGAAGTGTGTTTAACAAGTGAGACACGGGAACCATCAGTATGCATATTATTTGCCCGCCTGCCCAGTGTGTTCGTAGCGTGTTGGACGACGGGTGATAAGCCCTCTGTGAGTGCGGGTTCAATTCCGCGGGCGGCCAGAAAAGCCACAGGTTCTCCAGATTTACGGTGTTCATGGCACTGAACCGAAGGGTTACGATGTCCATGGTACCGAGCCGAAGAGATGAAAGCTCAAGTGCTTCTGGATCGGAAAAATAAATATGCATATTCTTCGACAGACTGTAACGACGTCGATTCAGTAACCAATACGTGTGCTAACACTTAGAATATAACATGATTGTCCATGTTGTGTAGTCTATGCTCTTGGGAAGACACAACAAGGTCAGGCTCTTTATTAGGGGAGCTATCTGGTCGGGGTCTTAACCTTTTCATCCTTCTGAACCGATATATTGGCTCGTAATATTTGTTAAGATGACGCAAAGCATATATACCGGCTTATTCAGTATACTATTAACAACATTTCAGTATTCTTCTTCTTCGAGCGCTCCATATCGACCACTTGCTAACCACTCTGTGTGATTTGTATGTGATCTGAGCCTAAAAGCGATTGTAGGTTGTCCCAGTTATGCGCCTACAAGTGGGCCAGCACATCTGATTTCTGCGACGCTTTTTATTTACTAGGGTAGCTTCCTATGCTCGTCCCTATATCAGTCGCCTCTTACAATATGCCTTGTAGGTCGCAGTGATACTATTCTTTGCTTCTCTTGCGGGACCCGGCACCACATGGGCGATTGCAGTATAAACGCGTCCAGTGGTAACAAAAATTACGCGTCCAGTGGTAACAAAATTTACGGAGTAGAAGGGTTAATAAAGTTCGTCTTCGGGGCTACGACGATGGGTTCCGAGAGGAATAAAGGTAGTGACTCCATTCAGTGTTTGAAAATTGTATTTCCCAGTAAATACCACTTTATAGTACTACATCTGCTATGTGTATCTCCATGAACACTGACAGAGCATTGTACAACACGATTTCTCCCCATATTATGTTAGCAGTGCCAAACTTGGACGCTGACATCTAGCGATAGAAGAAAACTAGTCACGACAGAGATGAAGTGTCGACGCAGAATGCTGGAAGTATCAAGAAGAGACCGGTTTAGAAATTAATATATTAGGAAAAAGTGAGTACAACAACAGTACTGAACTTCATTAAGAAACAACATAATAAATGGTGCCGTCACATAATCAGATTACCAACAGACAGCGCGCCTCAAAGACCAATGCTACTCCGATGCAGTGGATATAAAACAAACGGTAGTCCGCGCAAAAGGTGGGCCACAGAAATAACAGAAGCTGTGAAAAACACCATGCACGAAGCGCATATATGAGCCAGTTCTGGAAATATCGTCTTACCCTAACACTGTAATGCAAAATGGAATTAGAGAAAAGATTGTTTTTAAAAATATCTAGAGTTCTACTAAATCAGCGTGTTAGATATAATTGGTACATGGAAAAACCATCAGAACTGATTGATTCATGTCCAAAATAATATTATAATATAACATTATGCAATAATTTGAAACTTTGTCAATCACAATTTTTTTAAAATAAAAATTTTTTTAAATAAAATAAATATCAGAATTCTGAGAAGAAAACTACAAAAATATCACCAACATTCAAGTAAAGAAACGGAATCACTCAAATGAAATGGCGCCAGACATCTGTCTGCTGCTAGGACTCTACTGGTTCGGAAGTTAAGAACAGGTTGCCAAGAAGAAGCAAGTCGATCGAGCTGAGCTGGAACGTGAGAATTTACAATAATTGAAAGCCGTATGAGTGAATCGCCGAGAAGCGAAACAAACATGGTCTAGACGAGATAAATAACAGATGCATGTCTATTGTAGAGATAATTACGACACGTCAGAGTTTGCAAGTGAGTGTGTTTGCTGTGTAGACAGAAGTCACAGAGTTTGCAAGTGAGTGTGTTTGTTGTGCAGACAGAAGTCACAGCGAGGTTAGGTTGTGTTAATATGTCGTATTGTTTGCTGGATGATAGATTGTCCTCGAGACGAGAAAACGTTAGTCTTCCTCCACCCCTTTCCCTTTACGTGCTAACAGAGATAAACACATAACATGTACCATCGTTTTGCTATTTTTTCTCCGCTAGTCCCGAAAAGGTTGTTTATTACAATATGTCATGCAGTTTAAAACGAGGCAGAAATCTCCGAACCTTACATATGGACACCTTTGTTTTCAACATGCAATTTTTGGAACCGTATCTGCTTGCCTCCTTTCCCTTGACCTTTACTAGCTGAACTATACTGCAGTGAGAAACCCGCAACTAAAAACTTTGAGGTGGGGTAGGATCTTGCTCAACTGTAGCTCGCTGACTCAAGTTTCTGTCATTTCATTTACTGGGTCTTATTCCTCATAGAATTGTAAAGAAATTCCGGGTCATTGAGAACAGAGCTTGGAAAACTCACTGTTCTAAATATAAAAACACTTTGCTCAACCACAGCCAACTCTGAGTTTATAGTTGGTTGTGGCTCAACATCCAATACTCCAGCTCACATCCGGTTTATAACTTCACTGAATGATCTTCAGAGTAAGAGTAGTAAAGAAGCAATATGAATAGAGTGCGGTTCTAGGAACAAATTCCACAATGAGAGTGAGAAGTGTTCAGATCGTAGGGCTCTCTGGTTGACATAAACTTAAGGGGGTACTAGAGAAACACTGGGAGATAAAGGCAGCCGCGGTGTGATATTGACCGCATCACCAATCTTCTTTTTTTCTCGAATCCTGTTTTACCCTAGAACGTACTGGATAAAATTTGTTGTTTCTTCATCAAGTCTAGTACTGATGTTGTACCCACTTTTTTCCTGATGTCTTCATTTGTACCCATCATGTACTGTTAATCTTGAGAAAAATTGCGCCTACCACTGCATTTCCCAATATTCCTGACTGTACGCAATTTGATTCTGTATTTTTTTAGTGCTTATTTCAATTCCATTATGTTCAGTTTTTATTTCAGTTTTGCAGATACCACTAGTTAGTTTAGTTGTCGAATAATCATCACTGCACATCTAACCAATTAGTCCATAAGTGCTCTAATTATCAATAGTTAAATACATATATGTTTAAGCTATGTCTTGGCTAAGGAGAGCAGTGCTAAAGAGTAAATTTACCAAACCTTGTCTTTTCAGGAGGTCAAAACCCTCATACAGAGAAAATCTGCAGTAGAAGACACACACTGGATATGATTATGGAAAAGACTTTCTCAAAGACCAAGCAGAACAGACCAGGTCATTATATTTTGCCTATGTACCGACACTGCAGTCTCAACAAACACTTACATAGACTAGGAATAAGTCAAACAGTTCTCTGCCAGTGTCAACAAGTGGAACCGACACCGGAGCATGTCCTGCAAGACTGTCCTCTTTTGTGTGAGCTGAGAAGCAACATGTGGCCACATCCAGTTGACCTAAAAACTAAGCTTTGGGAAAACCTGACAGACCTGAAGCTGACTGCCCAGTTTGTGTCCACAGTAACTAGCGCATGACCAGAGATTGCTGAAGAAGGAAACCTGACAGACTTGAAGCTGACTGCCCAGTTGTGGTCCAGTAACTAGCGCATGACCAGAGATTGCTGAAGAAGGAAACCTGACAGACTTGAAGCTGACTGCCCAATTTGTGGTCCACAGTAAACTAAACGCATGACCAGAGATTGCTGAAGAAGAAATGCATATATAAAGTTATAAAGAAAAATGAATAACCTACCTGTGCTCTTATCAACCCAGTATTCCTCCCATATTTGCACAGTCTCTCCAAACTGCAGAGGAAGAGAATGAAGGACTGTAGTACTTGTATAACTGACAACCACTGAAACAGAAATTGAATATTTCGAAACTATTCACAAACAAATAATATATGGAAAAGAATGATTCTACTTCATATCTACACTCCTGTGCATCTTTCTTATAAATTAATTAAATTCCTACAGAATATGTTCACAATCTTCTAAATGACATCAGGGACCCTCACTGGTGCTACGGAGTTTGTGCACTGCACTGAGATCTTCCTTGTAAGAATGCAGTGATGATGGTTCTATCAATCAATCAATCTTACTTGTAGGGCAACAAATGTGCAAACAATGAATGGCTGATTTGGCAACTGTGTCAGAAGGATGAATACTTAGTCTAACTGTCCAGACAAACATTCATTGATAGGCTCTATCCGAGTAGTGGATTTTCATAACTGCTAATCATGGTTTGCTGGCACAGATACATGATTTTGAAGTTTGGTTTGTCGCAGCTCATAAGAACAACCACAACTTATATATGAAATGGTTGTGCAATCATAGCATAACTGATATTATGAGTCACTATACTCTGATAGAAATAAGTTGATAAGGTTGTGACAGAAAGTAACAACAAAGGACTCAGTTTGAATATTAAGAAGACAGAAGTTATGATCATATAAAAAAGATTTGTCAAATGCCATCACAGTAAATGGGACTGATCTAAGACAAGTGCAGCAATTTAAATACCTCGGAGTCCTGGTAACATCAGATGGCAGATGCCGATCAGAAATAAAGAGCAATTAGGACAAGCGAAAACATCATTCCTGAAGATGAGAAGCATTATCTGCAACAAGTCCTTGTCAATCCTAATCAGAATGCGAGTTATTCAGAGCTACATAGAACCAATACTGACATACAGATGCAAGTCATGGACAATGAACACACAGATTGAAAAATCTCTGAGGGCCACAGAAATGTGGTTTTATAGAAGAATGATGAGAATCCCATGGACTGCTAAAATGACCAATGTTGAGGTGTTGAACGAGATCAAGACACAGAGAAAGCTTATCATCAATATAAGAAAGAGACAGTCATAATTTTTCGGGCATGTGATGAGGAGGAGGTTTAGAACACATTGTGACAACCGGTAAAATCAAGGGTAGACGAGACAGGGAAGACATAGACAGAAAATTGTGGAGATCCCATGATCGCTTGTCTGACGCCTACACAGCAGCACGACACCTGATGTTGATGATACTCTGATAGAAATGCTGAGGCAGATATTGGAGAACCCAAGGACTTTTTGGGAGTAAGGTGATCATAATCCACTCATATTATCTTCACTCCAAACACTGATAAAAAGCTTTTTGTAATTAAAAAAATGAAATTTTAAAAGGCAATGATGTTCTATTCTGTTCATAATTTCAAACAAGGCAGATCAGGAACAACATTTCAACTGCTCTATTACCTTGTGTCTTCACAGATATTGTGTCTATTGTCTATTCCCAGGTGGAAGATGAAGTTGGCTGTCCACTCTTGCCGTTAAGCGTAGGGATGGGAGCTTTAATTTGCGTTCTAGGGCCAGATCAGTCACGCTTGTGTTATATCTGTGTTTATGTAGTGTGGTCTTGATATTGTCTATCCATCTTTTTCTTGGTCTTCCCTTAGCTCTAGTACCCTGTCACTTTTTATTGCATAGTGTTATTGGTGGTTGGTTGTATTTCATTCTCATTAAATGTCCAAACCACTGAATTTGTTGTATTTTGATGTATTCGGTGCATGAAGTTATGCCCACTCTGCTTCTGATGCCCTCATTTCGTAGATAGTGTGTATCAATCTTATACCTGTGCTACAGAAAACGTTTCAGTACTGCTAAGTAATGTATATAGCCAGACAGTTGTAAGATTGGTAAGTATCATTATTGTATGACCTGGACAATTATTTTCCATTATTATTTGAGTGTAGCTTTAACAGATGTACACCTTCACTAGCAGTTACTGAAACTAATGTTTTAATGAGTCAAGACTTTAACAGACCAGTGGGACCTTGTAACACAGCACTTCAGAATGTTATTGTAAAGCACAAAACAATGACTTATAATCCACTATACAAGGAGAACATAAAAATATATACATTAAACATGGTAATCTGTTGTAAATTGTGCCATTGTTCCCTACTAAGATCTCATGTAGAGCAACAATGTTAGCACCTCAGATCAATTGATCCATGATCGTGGGATCAATTGATCTAGTATGAAGCTCCTTTGGTGTACACTTCTCTATTTTCAGCATAAGATGCTTCTTCTTCTTTGCGTTCGTTCTTTACGACCAATTTTAATCACTCTTTGTGATAAGTTTGATCTTTGCCAAGAACGTGTATACGTTGCACATTGGTTTGGTAGGCCCCTAAACGCATAGATTTCTACAAGTTTAGGACATGTGCATCCAATTTCAGCCAAACCTCCTAGTCGCCTCTTACGACATGCATGGCAGGTACAGTGGTTCTATTCTTTACACCCAAATTTGGGCCCCGGTAACCACTCGAGGCAGTACAAGATGCAATACAGGTGCTTTATGGCATGTTTTTCATTTTCTACTGTCTTCTCCCAACTCTGGCCTGCTGGTTTTCAATCTGCTATTTCTATTTCTCCTCTTCCATTCAATGTTTTTTCACACTGGACCAGCTCAATAGCATGTTCTCTGTTGATCCGGCCAAGATCTAATAATTTTGTGTTTTGAACATTATGTTTGGTTATTAAAAAGTGAAGAAAATTAAACATTCATCACAACATTGTCCTCATACTGAGGATCATATCCCTCATACTTAACATGGGGGTGTAGCCTCATACTGGGGAACATAGCCCTTATACTGGGGAGAATAGCCCTCATATTGGGAGGCATAGCCCTCCTACTGGTGGGACATAGCCCTCATACTGGGGAACATAGTTCTCATACTGGAGAAGACGCAAGAGATATCCCTAGATTGAAGTTCATCAGCCTTGTACTAAACCACTTAACCACCAGACTGCTCACGTTAATGACTGTGCTTCACACAGCCATGCAGTTTCTCAGCACATGAGATAAACTTTGCACTTAAGATTTTATTGTTGTAGAGGTTTACTCCCCAAGTGATACGCTACTGGTCATGAGATTTGTTGGATGATTTAATCCCTGGATCAGATAACAGTTTCAGCTGGTGAAGCAGAACTTCTGTCACTCTGATCTGTGTGAATAGCAATGTGTGCACTGAAGTGGAGCTGATATTGTATAGAAATCTTGCTATGTAAGCAACAAATGATTGTGCAAAGTTGTGCGAACTAGTTAATCTCTTCTATGGAACTGAATCTGATATTTCTGGCTACTCTCTTTAAAGTTTCCTTCAGGGATTCCGTAGTCATTTCTTGAAACACCTGCTTCCCACTGCAATGCCTGCTTTGATATTACTGAGCCAACATCATAGGACTCCAGGCAGACCCATAGTGCTCAGTTTCCCCCAACAGATGTCAAATGGTATGCATATTGATCGCTGCTGTGCACTGCTGGTTAAACACACTCCTCTCACTGCCCCTCAAGCATCCAGTTCTACTTGTACAATGTGTAATTCCAAACTTCTTAGAATTGGTGCTTGTTGTTTTGTACATGGCAATTCCAAAAGCCAATGTGGAGATACTAGAGGGCAAGTCGGTCTTCCTTCTAAACCGTCTCCGTCAGCTTGCCTTTCACATTCACTTTTTTCCCCTTTTCTACCTCTTTGTCTATTAGCATATTTCCTTCACTGATCTGCTAAAGGACCAGAAAACAGTGCATAAACTCTGTAGCACCCAATGGAGCTCACTGGAAATATCACAAATTATATATACTGTAACTTTGTCTGACAAATATATTAAGGGTTATGTAACTATTCCTGACAATAGTCATTGAAGAGAATGTGCAGTTTGTAATAGTTTCATGTATTTATTGATGGATCTCAGAACAGCACAAATCTGATGTTTTGACTAGAGTTAATTTATTTTTCTTCACCTTTCAACTCCCAATGGAGCACAGGTCTTCAACAAACATCTTCAAGCACTTCTTCTCTCTCCTTCCCTTCCTTCCAATTCTTTCCACCCATACCTATCCTTATAATATCAGTCTCCAGCTCTCATTCTCCAGGTATTTCTAGGCCTTCCCTACTCTTCTTTCCCTGCGGTTCCAAAACAGTGCCTGTCTTGCAATGCTTCCGGTCGGTCTCCTCAATGTCTGTCCTATCCATCGCCAGCGTGTCTATTCCTTAGATCTTTTCCACTGGCATCTGTTTAGTTCATGGGTTCCCAAAGTGGGTGGTACTCGCCCCCGCCCCCAGTGGGCAGTGAAGCCTTCCAGGGGCGATAGCAGGTTCAGTATATGGGTGGAGTTTTTTTCATGATTTTGCAATTGAATAGTCATTAAAAAATTTGAATTCTGCATTTTAATTCATCTTATACTCATCTTACACAATCCATTTTTCATCAATTTTCTATTTCATGTATATAATCACTTGAAAATTGACCATGTATGAAAGAAATATATATCAATTTTCTATGTCAATGTGAAAATAAATCATGTATATATATGTTGGAAGGAGGGTGCACTGTTATAAAGGGGGCATTACACGTTTATGTCGGGTAAAGTGGGCGGTGGACCAAAAAGTTTGGGAATCTATGGTTTAGTTTTCTCTGGGTTCCTCGTTGTAATCTTATCATACCATCTCAGTCCTCTTTTCTACGTAAACATTCATTTATGAAGGTCTATAATTTTCTGGTGATTTAGATTTAATTTTACTAAAGTAAATCTTACACACAATGCTTTGTCTAGGATAACATTTGATGTCTTGACTAGAGTCAGACCAATGATATCTTGACTAGCATAACACTTTCTGTTTTAGCATGTCTTGACTAGAGTAAGACCAATGACATCTTGATTAGCACAACACTTTCTGTTTTAGCATGGCTTGACTAGAGTCAATACTATGATGATTTGTCTAGGATAACATTTGCTGTCTTAACTCTATCCTGTGATGATCTGACTAGGATAACATATGATTTCTTGACTAGTCACTCCTACAACATCTTGTCTAAGGTAGCATATGATGTCTAAGCAAGATAGTTGTAAATAACACATAATACATATTTCTAGTGACAACCAAAGGGAAGATGAAGACAAGATGTAATAGATGACTTAAAAACTACAACAGAATATTCACATCTACTAGGGCAGTTAGCCTTAGGGATTAGAAAGATAGCTTCCTTTTAGTCTTCTTGTGTGATACTTTACAAATGATATAATCAGATCTGACATAGGTACACTGATGGAACACACAACCATTTCTCTATGTTGAAATTTAACATGACCTGGAAGTGATTTATTAAATGTTTTAACCCATTTGTTTATTCCAGCTGTTTACAACTAATACAAGTAACAATAATTCAGTATTTTAGCTGTCCGTAACTAATACAAGTAAATTCAGTATTTCAGCAATTAGTAACTAATACAAGTAAAAGTAATTCAGTATTTCAGCTGTCTGTTACTAATACAAGTAAATTCAGTATTTCAGCAGTCGGTAACTAATACAAGTTAAATAATTCAGTATTTCAGCTGTCTGCAACTAATACAAGTTAAAGTAATTCAGTATTTCAGCTGTCTGTAACTAATACAAGTTAAAGTAATTCAGTATTTCAGCTGTCTGTAACTAATACAAGTAAAAGTAATTCAGTACTTCAGCTGTCTGCAACTAATACAAGTTAAAGTAATTCAGTATTTCAGCTGTCTGTTACTAATACAAGTAAATTCAGTATTTCAGCTGTCTGTAACTAACACAAGTTAAATAATTCAGTATTTCAGCTGTCTGCAACTAATACAAGTTAAAGTAATTCAGTATTTCAGCTGTCTGTTACTAATACAAGTAAATTCAGTATTTCAGCTGTCTGTTACTAATACAAGTAAATTCAGTATTTCAGCTGTCTGTAACTAATACAAGTAAAAGTAATTCAGTATTTCAGCTGTCTGTTACTAATACAAGTAAAAGTAATTCAGTATTTCAGCAGTCTGTAACTAATACAAGTAAATTCAGTATTTCAGCTGTCTGTAACTAATACAAGTAAATTCAGTATTTCAGCAGTAGGTAACTAATACAAGTAAATTCAGTATTTCAGCAGTTGGTAACTAATACAAGTAAAAATAATTCAGTATTTCAGCTGTCTGTAACTGTAACTAATACAAGTAAAAATAATTCAGTATTTCAGCAGTCTGTAACTAATATAAAACAAAAAAAGTTTCAATAAAAAAAAACTTATACAATTTATTATTTCGATCTTCATAATCAGAGCAGGAAATCAGATTAATAATATAAAAAATCATCATAATGTCAATAATGATAATCGGCATGATGTGTTTAATACGTCGTAAAAGTTGTTTACTCATCGTTGCTGTGAGAAATATGTAATATGTCTATTAACACGTCATTTTCTCTGCAAATATAATCAGAAATAATAGATGTCAAGAAATCATTATTAATCAAATTAATGTATTGATAACATTAACAAACAAGTAAACTGGGTGGGTTTTTTAAAGTGTTTATTTGTTATGTGGGAGATTATAGCCTCATTAAGCTTATGCACTTTCTTTGAACATGAACCGAGTCGTTTTGGTTATATCATGGCGGGAGTAAGAACTTGTAGGCCACCAGATATAACCAAAACAAGAAAGAATTAACTCCATGCGGAGATTTCAATTATAAAATCATTAAATGTTATTGAGTGTTTGAGAGATAAGTAATAAAACTAGTTCACTACACAAGAGACTTACCTACTCCATACTTCCGTCTTGCGGGTTTCCAGCAGCCATTTGCCATCTCTCTTATTTTCCTACTGGCCAACACAGAATAGACATGGCTTTACTGTTAATAACAGTTTGAAGACACTAACCAAATCTGCCTCACGAAGTTCGAAATCACATTAAATCGTGGAGCCCATTAATATTGTTTACTATTTACTTCCCTGTCGTCCGCTTCCGCCTGTTTTTCTGATTGGCTGAGTTCTTGTGAACCAGGCCACTGCAAGCGCAGACACAAATGTTATAACCTAGATAGAGCCCTCAAATATAGAGGGCTCTAGTACAACCAAGACAGGAATAGCTACGCAGTATGGAAACTTTGAGAGATGATATAATCAGTTATCTACTGTGTATTATAGAGATACACTAATCATCGTATCGTACTAGAGGACATCTTTTATAGAACATAAAAGTCGAGTGACAGAAGACAGATGAAAATGGAAGCATGACTGAAACATAACCAGTGTAAGATTACTAGTTAGTAGAGTGACATTCTTGTAGTCTGTTAGCTTCGTAAACACTCAGTCTTTTCCCTCAATCTCTCGCTTTCTCTCTCTCGCTCTCTATTACTTGAATTCTCAGAAAGGAACTAATATTTATTTGCCAGCGTGCTCGTAGCGCGTTGGACTACAGTGACTAGCCCTCTGTGTGTGCGAGGTTTAATTCCGCGGACTGGCAGAAAAGTCACAGGTTCCCCAGATTCACGGTGTTCGTGGCACCAAACCGAAGGGTTACGATGTCCATGGCACCGAGCCGAAGAGCTGAAAGCTCAAGTGCTTCTGGATCGGAAAAAAGCCGAAGGATTGACTTCCATGCACCGAGTTTTACCCCATATGGCTCGGTCCCTCTCCGCAAAAATGGAACGCCACCTGCCGAGAGTATTGCCCAAAACATGAACTCCGTAGCATCAGCAACAATCCTAGGGGTCTCTGGAAAAACTGCACTCGTGAACAGAACGGTACGGTCCGGATTTGAACCCACGACCTTTGACTCACAAGTTAGTTAGTTTGTTCCTTTCGTGCCAAAGGCGGCACATTTTTTTTTCCGATCCAGAAGCCTTGAGCTTTTCAGCTCTTCGGCTCGGTGCCATGGACATCGTAACCTTCGGCTCGGTGCCACGAACACCGTAAATCTGGGGAATCTGTAGCTTTCTGCCATCCCGGAATTGAACCACACACACAGAGGGATAGTCACCGTAGTCCAACGCGCTACGACACGCTGGGCAGCTGGAAGGCGGCACATAGGGCAGAGGTTTTAGATCTCCATGTGTTACGGTTCTTTGCTAGCAGTTGGAGATCTTGTATGTTTTACATCCCAATAGTTTACTTTCTTGTTGGATGGTTCTTCGAAGAGTGGTCTTTGGTCTTCCACGTTTTCTTTTCCCAACTGGTGACCACATAAGGACTTGTCGATTTAGTCTCTTTTCGTCTGATCTAAGAACATGACCTAAATATTTCCATCTTCGTTTCCTTATAATATTTGATTCATATATCTATCCTTAAGTCAGATCCTGAGACCCGTTCAGTCTTCCCCAATTATCCTTTGATGGTTTACAGACGGGACAGAAATCTTAAGGATTTGTTTGTACGCAGTCGCATTAAGTCCAATATCCAGAGTCATTTTGGCACTGTCCAGTGTGGCCGTCAGCGTTGCAATATGTGGGCTTATGTAAATACAGATTCGTACTGTATCTATTCCTTTAGCCACGTTTGTTATTGAAGATGGTTTCACATGCGAGTCCTGAAATATAACCTACGCTATCACTTGCACACGGTGTGCTAAGGCATATGTCGACGAAACAGGCAAAATGCTCAATGATCGTTTCGACCAACGCGATATATGCCAATGCTCTGTGACTCCTGCAGCCACTAATTTCAATGGAACTGATCAGTTGGGTGCTCGCGACGTCCAGGCAAGTCACTGCCATCCGATCATGTTCCTCTGATGATCGTAGTTGATTTGCTGTGGAGAATCGTTTTAATTCTTTATATGGTACATTGCGACCTCATGGGCTCAACGCTCTATTTTTCTATGCTTCTTGGTACTTTCTCTTCTGATGCTCTATATTTTATATGTGTATATGTTAAATGTATATGAGTCATATATTTACTTGATTGTTATTGTTTCTCTTTTTTCCACTTCTAGTTTTTCTGTATTTATTTCGTTATTCGTTTTTAGTCACATATTTTCATTCATTTTTGACCGTTGTAATATCTTTGTCAAAGTCTACATGTAGTGTTCTGTGACATGCATCACTTTTGTTGTATCGCTTGCTTGATAAAGGCCTTTTTGTTCGAAACGTTGCTGTATATATTTTCATTGATTTTGTATTTGGTCAAACTACAGTTTTTGTTATTACGTCTTTAACACTTATATTCAAAAGCACACATATGTATTTCCACTACCTTATTAAATGTCCATGCTTTAAAACCATACGTTGCCACTGGGAATATACATGCTCTTAGTATTCTGTTCTTTATTTTCCTATGAGTTCCGTTCCAAACTGTCTTAGTTGTTTAATTTTGTTGTAAAGCCGTAATTCTCTGGATAAGATAATTATGTAGGCATTATACTGGACAGATGAAGGAGATGACGATCAATGAGAAGATGTGTGCAAGAGAAGAGTTTAGTGTGATTGTGGAAGACGTTGGACACCTCACATAGAAGGGGGAAAAGAGACAGAGCTTCTGTCATGGGAGCCAAGTTTCAACAGGGACAAGCTCTAGATGATTATGATGAAGTGGAAAACTACAACGTTTCAACAGTATATAATTAGATATGTATTCGTAAGATTGGCATTGTGACTTTAAGAATAGTCGCACTAGGCAGGGACACTCAGGAATAAGGAACATACTAGCGATATTTGTATCTATTAATATAACATTTCTATTTGTATCAACATATGTCTATGTCACTTTGGAATATATATCAAGCAGAACTCTTTAAACATTTTCTCAGTAAAGGATTCATTCGAGTAAAAAATATTGTTACTTTCGATTTCATTTTGAAGTTAACAAATTGCAATCTACATACCACATTGTTTGTCTCATCCAATAGCTAGTCCATAGCAGATCTTTGCCACCCAAACAGTCCTTCGGAATTTCTCTCTCAAATGTCAGATGTCACGCCTCCGCTGTCTCCATCCTCTTTAACAGAATGCATTCCTCCATACTTGTCTCCTCCAGTCCTCATTTTTTTATGTGTCCAAAATACTTTTTCTTCGAACCGCTCCATATCGATCACTTGTTAAACCGCTCTTGTGATCTGTATGTCATCTGAGCCTAAGAGCTGTTGTACATTGTGCCAGTTATACGCATACAAGTAGGCTAGCATATCCGATTTCTGCGACGCTTTTTATTTACTAGGACAGCTTCCCTAGGCCCTTACCTCTGTCGTGTCTTGCAACATGCCTTGTAGGTCGTAGTGTTACTATTCTTTGCTCCTTGCGAGCCCCGGCAACACACGGCGAACCAAAATACCACATTTTCTAATGTTTCTAGCAATAATTTTATTTATATATATATATATATATATACATAGAGAGAGAGAGTGTGAGATTCCTTTTTGTAGGAAGAACCCAGTGGATCCACTATTTTTCAGAAAATCTTATTTTTAAGGGTAGTTAATTTTTAAGAGTAAATTAATTTTGGAAGGAATTGTGCCTGGAATAAGAACGAGAGGAAGGCCTAGAAGACGATGTGTGCAGGATGCAGTTGACGATCTGAGAATGACTGTCGCTGATGTCGGCCAACTTGCACAGAACAAAGAGTTTTTCAGGACTGTTGTCATGGGAGCCAAGTTCCGGAAGGAACAAGCTACTTAATGATGATAATGAGTTAATGTCATTCATGTAGCTCAGCGTTGTGTATTATTCCTTTTTATGAGAACGTGTATTAAAACTCATTTAGCTGTTAAATATGAGTAGTTTTGTCCCCAAAAATTGTGAAATCTTAATATTTTGTGACTTTGTGTGACAAGCAAGTAGTATTTGCTTCTTGAGTCTTACCCTCTCATAGTGGAGCATATTGTGTGACAAGCAAGTAGTATTTGCTTCTTGAGTCTTACCCGCTCATAGTGCTAGTGGAGCATAGTGCCTAAAAAGTTGTTCGCCACTTTTCCCGATCTCTGGCTGGTTTCTTTAGTGTACCCCAGGATAGTCCTGCACCTCTCAGTTCCCCAAGAACACTCCGTCTCCAAGGCTGTTTAGGACGTTTTCCTTGGGGGGTTCCACTCAAGTGCTTGTCTAGTAACACTCGACTGTGCCTTACGAAAGGTATGCCCGGTCCATCGTCATTTTCTCCTCTTAATCTTCATCATCATGGGTTCTGTTCTTATCCACAGGTCTGTGTTTGCAACGCTGGCATGCCATCTCAATCTGAGCAACGCTGGCATGCCATCTCAATCTGAGAATACGTTGAAGACATCCGTTGATAAAGATCTGAATCTTATTTGTATTTAACTTGGTGACTCGCCACGTTTCCGAGCCATACAGCAACACAGATTTCACATCTGAGCTGAATATCCTGAGTTTTGTTTTTGTGGAGAATGGCAGTAGATTTCCACACTGTGTGCAGGATAGCAAAGTCTTGCGAGACTTTCCTAAGCCTGGCATTTATGCCCTCATCTGTACCTCTTGAGTGGCTGATCTTGCTTCCCATACTCAACAGAAACCTGTTATATTTTATAAATACTCGGGGAAAAAACATTACTATATAAATAATGTTATTTATTTCGTCATCAATGCCAACAAAATAGAGATGCTTTATGACACGGAGTAAATTACTGAAATATCTGAATCGATAGTACGTCCATTATCATTGTGTTCTTCAACTTAGTCACATGAACAAATGGAACACAAGTTGTCATTTCTGTTGTGCTTTGGAATACAATGCTTATCTGTGTGACGTAAACATGAGGTTTTAACACAGGCTGCACACAAACTACCCTTATCAAACGAATAAGAATCAAACAATCAAGGTTCTTCGGGCATATAATGCGAAGAGAAGGTTTGTAACATGTAGTGACAACAGGTAAAATTCAGGGAAGGATAGATCGTGTAAGACAGAGGGAGAAGATGTTGGATGGTCTAACATCGTGGTTCGACAAAAGATCGACGTCAGAACTGATTAACTGCACCAGGGAGAGAGAGTTGTGCAGAAACATGATCGCCTACGCCGGCAGGCATGGCACTTGATTGATACATATGGTTAATAACAAAGCAGGAGAAAATAGATTGCCAGGTTTATGGTAAAGTTAAAACGTGCGGAACAGAGTTTTTTTAATTTAAAAAAGTGTTTAAAAGCCGAAGTATTGACTTCGTTGCACCAGGTTTGACTCCGAACAGAGTAATGAAAGCTGAGTTATCAATAGAACGAGAGAATAGTGATGTCACTTTTTATAGTAGTTTATCTTGAAAGACCAATATATTTAGACGTAAAGTAAGTGCTGTGGACAAAAGTTAAACTTAAAATGGACAAAGAAAGAAATACTAACAAAAAAAAGTTTCTGAAATCCCTCACATGCCAACAAGAGACAACTACTAAAGTGTTTCATACACAGTTTATAAAAGTTTGTACAAATAAATCAATTGCAACACTTTTGAAATTGGAAATTGATGTTGTTGAACAATAAAGTTATCTGTAAGGGTTGACCCCCTCCTCCCTCCGCCAATAATGGCTGACAAATTCCGTTTTTGTGAAATTCTTTTTTTTTTTATGGACACCTTGAGATAATCAAAAACGACCCCAACTTCTTGTCTTCGGCTATCACATAATATATAGTTTTATTTACAAGAGTTTTGTATACGATTTTAAATACGACCAGGACTGATCATTTATTTACAGGACTAATTTATTTTTTAAGACACTAGTATGTATTGAATTAATAATAATCAAAAATTACAGCCAGCAGCGAGCCCAACAACTATTTCCTTAATAAGTGTCAACTGGAAAATGTTGCATCTGCGCATGTGCAGACTGGAAGGTCGTGACCTCTCAGTGTTAGTCGAGTTTTAAAATAACACCGTGTGAGCATTGATTCTTGCTTTCGTATTGGATAAACTGGATCTGAAACTTTTCTTATGCAGTCTTCAGCTTTCGGAGAATATTTGCCTAAGTTTATCAAAGACATTTGAGTGGTATTCCCGTTTCCGAAGTGACCGTAAAGCATTTGAAGATGGTCAATGCAGACAAGAAAATCAACGACTCGTTTACTGTGGTTGGTGGCTACGTCCTGTAAAGGATATGCTACGATGTTCATTTCAATGCAGACCATCCACCTGTCATGAAGACCAGAACGTACCAAGTGTGCAAGCACTCATACACGTTGATCAACGGCTGACTATCAGAGAGAGGTTACAGAAAATGTTGACATTTCATTTGGTACTTGCTAAAAATAATCACTATAGATTTACAAATGAGACGGGTGACCAAAAAATTCGTGTCGGCAGTGGATCAGATGGATAATAGTTTGTTAATTTGCAAGGAGCTTCTTGGGAAAGCCAAAAATGGCACACAACTTCTTGTTCTCGGTTATCACTGGTGATGGAAGCAGGGTGCATAAATATGACCCAGAAAAGAAACAAAATGTTCTCTCAGTGGCAAAGTTTCATCCCCTTGACAAGAGAGTATCACTCGAGCAAAGAATGCATGACAGATTTAGTCCAATGTCAAGACCATGTTAATTGCGTTCTTCGACATTGACGGGATGATTTATCCCAAGTTTGCCTATGTCCCTGGAGGCTAGATGGCAATTACTGAATTCTACAAAACAGTCTTGCAACGTCTCCACGATTGTGGGCGCAGCCATCGTGCTCAGAAGCGGCGCATAGGCAGTTATATTCTAATAATGATGTGGATTTTTGGAATGTTTTGGTAAGCAAACAATGAGATCCGATTTTAAAACTGCTTTTCCCATTTCACAAATGGTACTACTACGTTTTCGCGCAATTTCTCGTTCCGCTGTGCATGATCATTGCATAGTAGTAATAACTGACTAAATACGATATGCAATGTATACACCGCAAACTTAATTAACTCATAAGGCATTCAGAAGTTTGTTTCCGCTATCACGCAAACACACACGTCGACAATCAGTTTTATAATATAAGATTCATACAAATTATCTCATAACATATTATTCAAATACGTTTGGAGAGTTCCAGTTTGGAGTGTGCGGTGCGTACAACACATTCAATATTTATCATTTATTGGTCTCTTTGACCAAGGAAAGAAATACGTTTTGTGTTACGTAGTTCTGTGCTGAAACACACCGTCTGTTGTGGTTGTAATGGCCTATTCTGGAGTTGCAGCAATCCCTGCCACAGTTGCTGCAGGTGAAACTGGAGCAGATACATAGGATGGTCTCTCTGCCCTCAGCGCTATATTTTGCCTCCCTCTGTGATGGTGTTTTTCTTCTTTTCTTGTTGAGCCACCCCTCTTTGCCGATCACCATGTTTTATTTGAAACATCAACTATACGTAAGTTATATATATATATATATAGAGAGAGAGAGAGAAGGATATAGCTATCCTTGATAGGATTAGCTATCCTTCTAGACAGGTAAAACATATAGTCGACGACAACATAGAAGAAATACGAGGAGACAATGTAATAAAGAAAAGCTGTACGGCGTAGTAGAATTGTTAAGAAAAGCAAACATAAGTTCGACGTCGGTTGACGACAAGATCGCTAAGTGATAGTGACGGAGTAGGAGAGATACAACAAACACGAGATCAAGACAGACGTGCATGCAGATTGCAGCCACTTTAGATATGATGAAATAAATATTATAATGTTCTAGACGAGAAAAGGAGACAGGTAGCCATAACCTGCCCTAGTAATAACAAATAAGCTGGATGCATAGTTTGTTGTTGTATTTTTATCATGTTATACATGCCATCCTGCTTACAATGACATCGTCCAGTAATAACATCATCTAAAATATACCATCAAACAAACAAAAGTACGCCTACAACATATATATATACACACATACACACACACATATAATGTAGAACTCGTGGTTTCTGTGCTGTTTTTTCACGTTTTAGCGTGACTGTTAAAAAATATATTTGACTAGTAATGCTGCTGCGAATAGTTTCTATAGCTTTCTGGCTATATATATACATCTTATCCGTTCCTTTATACCGTGCAAGTGATTTTAAATATCAGCATTCTTATGATCGCTGCTCCATCGATTTCCTTGCTATTATTCAACATAACCTAATCTGCAAAGTGTGGTTTGGAAACTCTCTAGAGAGTGTCCCTACCGATCTATGTGGATGTTCTAGAACATTTTCTGTCATTTCTTTCTGATTACAATTTTTGTCTATAAGATTATATATAATGAATTATTTATTTATTTGCTGTTCCCAGCGAAACATAAGACTGCAACTAGCACTAACATTTATATTATTGTTTGAATTCAGCGTCATAATGGTAAATAAACAATTTGGGAGCCATCTCGCTGTTATTTTTTATGGAAAGTTTTCTTCCAGCTAATATAAAATAGAATGAGAAGTTTTAAGAACCAAAGGGGAAGCAACTGAAGCAATGAATATAATAAATAAATAGGCAATGTTCAAGTATTAGTGGTTTCCGGAAAAAAATTACACACACAGGATTCGAACCACATACCGTTATTATTTAAAGGCACCCATTCCCATTATTGCATAGCTCGCAATACGAGCGCCATTAAGAACACAACCAGCTAGCTATTAAAAAGTAACGTTACTAAGGAGTGTCTATCATAAACGCTAGAATATCGAATAGATTGTATATTTTCTCGTCTATATGACTAGGCAACTGGTGCCTCTAAGATATAACGGTTTGTCGTTAGAATCCTGTGTTTGGTCTTTTTTTTCTTCTTCTGGAAGCCCCATATACTTGTACACTGTCTATTTATAGCTCATATTTATTATCTTCATAAAACTCCATATTCTTCTATATCAGCGTTTCCCAAAGTGGGCGGTACTGTCCCTCCTCCCCAGTGAGCACTAAAGCGTTCTAGGCGGGGCGGGCGATAGTGGATTCAGAAGAATTTGGGGGAGTGTTCAGGTGATTAGGGTCGGTGGCTCCTTAAAGAAGAAATTAATAATAAATATTTTAAAATAAATCATTTACAACTTGAATTCTGCATTTAAATTCATCTTATGCCCGTCTTACACGATCCATTTTTCATCAATTTTCTATGTCATGAATATAATCATTTGAAAATTGACCATGTATTACATAAATTACATGTATTACAGGTCTGGAGAAGACCATCATGGAAGGAGGCATACCGGCAAAGAGAAGAAGAGGAAGACAACGGAGAGGATGGATTCAGGATGTAACTGATGGTCTGAACATGACGGCTGCAGAGGCGGGACATCTGGCCTATGAGAGAAAGAGAAGTTCCGGAGGACTGTTGGGGTGGCAAAGTTCTGCTCAGGACAAGCTAGTTGATGATGATGATGATTACATAAATATATATATATATCAATTTTCTATGTCAGAGAAAATAGAGCATGTATATATGGGGGCGTTGGCAAACTGTTATAATGTGGAGGGAGCGTTACAAAGTTTATGTTGTGCAAAGTGGGCGGTGGACCGAAAAGGTTTGGGAATCTATGTTCTATCTAATAGAATGAAACGTTAACTAGATATGGTTATATCTAAATATCAGGCCGGATTTAGAATATGAAGGAGCTGCTTTGACCATAATTTAATTGTGAGGAATATAATAGAGCAAACTTAGATTGTTAGCTGGTGGATGAAGCATCCGTTTGTTCGAGACACGTACTACTCAACCTAAGACAAGTGTCTTTTTCATTATGTAGAGCGTATTGGCATTCTTGTTTGGTGGGGCATGGGACTAGTCCTAAAAGTACTCTGTTGAGTATTGTGCTTGTTGTGTGTTCTCGTCTGTGTGTATAGTTCTGAGAAGGACTTTGTGTTGATCGCGCGAGCTTTGGAATATATAGTAGGCTCTTTTACATCTAGGCTTTTTCGAAGTTCGTTGTATCTGCGAAATACTTGCGCATGCGTAATAAGTTCGCTTCCAAAGAATCGTATTCCCTACTAAAAATCCGTGATATTTTGATTTAGTGTAACTTTCTGAAAAAACCTGGCCAACAACCAAGTGGAGTTGAAATAGGGTTGCCAATTTGGTTTTTTTAAAGCTTCGTTTCTAGGTCTCCTCAGGTCTTCCTCTCTTTCTTGAACCCTTTGCATCCCACTTCAATGCCTGCTTTGATATTCGTTGATCATTTCTCCTCAAGTGTGTCCAACATATCTCCATCTTCTCTTTCTTATAACAGTTGTCACTAATGGTTGACCAGATATTTCTCTGATTTCATCACTTTTCCTGAATTCTTTTCATTTTATATTCATTATTATTCGCAGACATCTATTTTCAAATGCATTCAACTTGCTTTCTATATCTTTAGTCATTTTCCAACTCTTTCTATCATATGTTAGGATTGATACAACATTTGAATTGAAGATCCGTAATTTAGTTTGAATACTATATAACTTGCAGTTCCATATTTTATATCCCGTAAATATAATACAAATTGGGAAAAGACTTTTATATGGATGAAAAGATCTTCTGATGGATCACAAAATGCGTTTTGTAAATTATGCCACTGTACCGTTGTTGTGCCTAGAGCCTGTAGACTCGCTGCACATGAAAAGTCAGTAAAACACAGACAGAGGACTCCATCAACAGGACAGAATACACTTTAAGTGGAGAATTCCCCTAGACAAAATTATTATAAGGTTAAGGCAGCAGAACTTCAAGTCTGTATGTGTGGCCTGTCACTGTGCCATCCATTCTGTCGACCATCTTAGTGAAATAATGATAGGTCATGGACAAGCGAACACTTTAGAGCACATAAGGTTACACAGAACAAAATGTTCTTGTTTAATTAAAAAAACACAACATAATCTCATTGTTGAATTCAAGTACAAGAAATACGATACAGTTAAAGATGAAATAGCACATATGCCTTTTTGGCTTTTTCCTGCAAATGTTTAGCCGAATTTTGCAAATGTTAGTTGGCAAACCTGATTTGTTAGGAAATGTTAAAAAAAAATTATGATACGAATTGGCAAAGCAACATCAGCTTTTAAAAGTCTAAATAAAATATGAAACTGAAGTTATATAGTATTGAAACTAAATTACGAATTTTCAATTCAAATGTTGTATCAATCCTAACATATGCTAGAGAGAGTTGGAAAATGACTTAAGATATAGAAAGCAAGTTGAATGCATTTGAAAATAGATGTCTGCGAATAATAATGAATATAAAATGAAAAGAATTCAGGAAAAGTGATGAAATCAGAGAAATATCTGGTCAACCATTAGTGACAACTGTTATAAGAAAGAGAAGATGGAGATATGTTGGACACACCTTGAGGAGAAATGATCAACGAATATCAAAGCAGGCATTGAAGTGGGATGCAAAGGGTTCAAGAAAGAGAGGTCGACCTAAAGAGACCCTGAAACGATCTTTGCTGAGAGAGGCAGGAAATATTGGTCTCAGTTCCGTGGAGGAGATTGAGCGAGTTGCCCAGGATAGAGCGGTATGGAGAAATTACTTGCAGGCCTTATGTAATGTATAACGGTACGAGAGGAATTATTATTATTAACCCCGATTTGAAGTTTGTAGCAATTTGGCTTTTTAAAGTCCAGATTCAAAATATTTGGCTTTTGTGAAATTGGTTGGCTTCAAAACAAAATGTTGGCCTTTTGCCGTCTTTTCGCTTTTTCTTCATATGCAAACTATTTTTTTCTAAACATGTATATAATTCTTTAGAGCAAATTGGGAAAATATACTTAATATAGGGTTTTTATTGGTTTTGGTTGGTATTGTTAAAAAATATGTTTAGTACTAAAGATAATAAAAGATTATGGAAAGTTGGTTCACTTCCTACTTTGATTTTTTTCTTGCTTCGGATTATGCACTAGCCCTTTTATCTGTTTTTATTTGTGTGTAATTTCGCAAGGAATCTAATTATGGTGAAAAAAAATATGGAAACAATCTTATGACAGTAGTCGTAAATATAATACCAATTGGGAAAAGACTTTTGTATAGGTGAAAAGATCTTCTGATGGAACACAAAATGCGTTTTGTAAATTATGACACTGTACTGTTGTGCCTAAAGCACATGAAAAATCAGAAAAACACAGACAGAGAACTCCATCAACAGGACAGAATACACTTCAAGTGAGTATTCCCTAGACAAAATTATGATAAGGTTAAGGCAGCAGAACTTCAAGTAGCTATATATGTGGCCTGTCACTGTGCCATCCGTTCTGTCGACCATCTTAGTGAAATAATGATAGGTCATGCACAAGGGAGCACTTTAGAACACAAAATGTTCTTGTTCAATAAAAAACATCATCACACCATCTATGAAAGATGATCTCATTGTTGACTTAAAGTACAAGAAATACACTATAATTATAGATGAATCTACTGACATTTCAACACAAAAGCACTTGTGTATTTTAGTTCGATATTTGAGTGATAGGACAAATGGAATTTGAACTGGATTTCTAGCTTTAGTTCCGGTGCAAGGGGCTACAGGAGAAAATATATTTAATTTGATAAGAGACGAAATTACAAGAAGTGGTCAGAGTCTTAGGAACTGCATTGGTTTTTACATCGGATGGTGCGTCTAACATGGTTGGTTGTAGCAACTCTGTGTGGTCTAGGTTGAAAGAGGCGTCCCCTCACTGTGTGCAGCTCAAGTGTATCTGTCATTCACTCGCATTGTGCATTCAACATGCAGTATATAAATTACCATCACATATTGGATTTTTACTTGCAGAAATACCACACTGGTAATGCCACAGCGAGTTGAGAAGAGAAGCGCTCAAAGAGTTGTTTAATGTTATAAACCCATCAGCAGAATTTGACGTTGATCAAACTGTTGCTATGCCATTTGAAAAACTGTCGTCTACGAGATGGCTTGCTCGGGGAAAAGTTATGTTCAATATTCTGATGAACTGGGAAGAGCTGAAGGCTTTCTTTACTTCTGAAGAGTTAAGTCATGGATTTTTTATTTTTTTTTTCCGATTCAGAAACACTTGAGCTTTCAGCTCTTCGGCTCGGTGCCGTGGACATCATAACCCTTCGGTTCGGTGCCACGAACACCGTGAATCTGGGTAACCTGTGGCTTTTCTGCCAGTCCGCGGAATTGAACCCGCACTCACAAAGGGCTAGTCACCCGCAGTCCAACGCGCTATGAACACGCTGGGCATGCGGGCAAGTCATGGATAGATGGACACTAAATATAAAGCGCGATTGTTGAAGGAAATGTTGTCAGACTATAAGAATTATTTGTTCTTTGAGTTTGCAACACATGCTGTGCACAAATTTGAGAGACTAAATGGTCTTTTTCAACAAACTAAGGCTGATCCTCATCACTTGTGCCAGGAATTGTTCTTACATCATAAAAGTCTTTGGAACAGGCTCTATACTATCAGTCGACAGAAAAAAAGTACAACCCATGTTGATTTTGCAGCCAATTTTTTTTAAAAATGTGATGTGTTTATACAGGAAAATAATAGTGCACATGCTCGTCAAGAAATAGAATATGTAAAAGCAAAATTTATGGTTATGTTAGAGGAAACTCTCCACCAAATTACAGAACGTCTTCCCCCTGCCAGAGATACATTTCAGTGCTTATCAAAACTGAGCCCTATGATAATTTTAAACCAAGCATCAATGCCTTTTTTTTGCAGAACTACAATTTCTGCAATTGCGGACAAAACATCAGTGCAATAGAAGAGCAATACAGAAAAATAATCTGTATTGATTGTAAGCACGGCCATCGTTATAGAGAAGGCCGTATTGGAAGCGTCTGTAGCTCAGGCGGTAGTGAGATCGATCACAAACTCAAGCGTACCTGGTTCAAACCCCAAGGTGGGCACGTTTGGAAGCAAATTAGTTTCCGTGGGATTTTACAAAAGGTAAAAATAGACCTCACTGTTCAGAAAGCAATGGCACACTACTGAACGTATAAGTGGTGCCTATAAAATCAACGACTCGTTTACTGTAGTTGGTGGCTACGTTATGTAAAGGATATGCCACGATTTTATTTATTATTGATTGGAAAGAAGTCCAATTTAAGAAAGATGGATTTTAACAGACAGTGAAACTTTTTGGATTGGTGTTCTTCAACACGAGTCATTTAAAGAGCTTGCCACCTTTGCTGTGACTTGTTTAATAACTCCAGTTAGTAATTAGCTGTTATTGAGAGGGTGTTCTCTCTTGTATCATCAGTCAAAACAAAAGGCAGCTACCTCTGAAGTCGGAAAAGCCCGCCTGTATGGCGAAGGACACCAATAAAATGGTAAGCAGGCTTTCACGCAAAAACCAGTTGGAAGCGCCATCCCAGGTGCCATGGCTACGCCTGAATTCATAGCGGGCGGATGCAGAAGAAATCAGCTGCAGCTTCTTGAGGCTATAGTGCGAATAAGAATAGAACTGCTCTTATCTAACAAATGTTGAAAGGATTTTACTGCCTCCCCATATATGGTAAAGGCCTTATCTACTGATCTTCTTCTTCTTTGCGTTCGTTCTTTTACGATCAATTTTAATCACTTTGTGATATGTTTGATCTTTGCCAAGAACGTGTATACGTTGCAACTTGGTTTGGTAGGCCCCTAAATGCAGACTTCTACACGTTTAGGACATGTGCATCCGATTTCATCCAAACCTCCTTAGTCGCCTCTTACGACATGCGTGGCAGGTAACAGTGGTTTTATTCTTTACACCCCAAATTTGGGCCCGGTAACCACTCGGGCGTCTACTGATAAAGTGTATGGTGCTGATTTCAGTGGTGAGGATAGTGATGACCTTGTTTGGAGCTCTTCTTATGATGTAGGTGAGTATGAAATAGCACTGTTTTTCTTCCTGGCTTTTTCCGGCTAGTTTTTGGCTTTTTCCGGCCAGTGTTTGGCTTATTTTCTCAATTATTAGTTGGCAACCCTGGGTTCATCAATTGTTAGACACGCTGGAGAAGGTTTCACACATAAACAAGCGCTAATTGTCAATATTTTTTTAAATTTTGAACTCTATAAGGTAAGTTATATTATATATATATCTTTAAATGTAAGGTTCTCTAAGTAATATAATTATGATATTTGAGTTCAGCAACATGTGTTACCCATCGTCCCCATCCCATGTGTGTGAATTTGGAGCTTTTTAACTTTCTATAATAAAAAGTTAAGAAAGCTAGCATCAAAATACATTTATTCACAGTACGTGATTAATAATATCATTTTCCGGACTTTGTGACTTTAGGCTTACTAGTTTCGCCATTTCAGTTTATTTTTTAAATGCGCATGTCTTGTCCTATTTTGACTTACACTAGTTAGCAATTTGAATTAGTTTTTAACTCGCTCACGAGTCACAGATAATACGATAATAATACACAACAATGTGTTTACACATATTATTATAACAAATTGTATTTAAAATGATACATAATGTGTTTACACATATTATTATTATAACAAATGTATTTAATATAATGTGTTTACACATATTATTATTATAACAAATGTATTTAAATAATATAATGTGTTTACAAATTAATTATAACAAATGTATTTAATGATGCATAATGTATTACAAAATTATTATTATAACAAATGTATTTAAATGATGCATAATGTGTTTACACAGGTTTCACATGCAAACAAGTGCTAATTGTCAACTTTTTTCATTTTGAACTCTAAGGTAAGTTTACATCTATCTATCTTTACGTTCTTGGTTTTTCTAATAAATATAATTGATATTTGAGTTCAGCAACATGTTTTACACATGTTGTGTGCAATTTGGTGTTAGCTAAAGACGTTTAACATATCAAAAAACAATTTTGCATAGTACATGTCATTTCCCGGACTATGTGACTTTCGCCTTACTAGTTTAGTTTCGCCATTTTGGTTTATTTTTTAAATGCTGATGTCTTGTCCTATTTTGACTTTACACTAGTTAGCAATTTGAATTAGTTTCACTCCGCACTCACGAGTCACTGATAATACGATAATATACGCATATAACAAATTGTATTTTAAATGATGAATAAAAATCTTTTTAAATTTAAATTTACTAGTTCATCATGTATATAATTAATGAAGTTTAAGAGAGTTGTATGTCAACTAGTTTAGTATTTATTTAGTATAAGTATTATATTATTATATATATAAATTTTAATGCAATGTAATTATTATAATTATGTCATTTCTTTAATTGCAGATAAAACTAAATCATAAAATCATGACGTCTAAGTCTATGGAAGATCTGAGGGCACATTTGGCACAATTTGTACCAGAGTATCCTGTCAAGAATGGATATGTAGCACAGCTGATCATGGATAGATGTAGACCCACTCTTACGGAGGTGGCTAAGAATATCAAAGCATTAGTGGTTGGAATTCACATAGAAAAGGATAAGTGTATCGATGAGATTGCTCTTAGAAATAATGCTGAACGTTTAGATAAATTGTTGCGAGAAAAGAAAAAGTCCCTGAGTCGACACTGGGTGTCCATCGTGGCTCTTTGTCAGGAGATATTTCCTGTAAAATTTAAGAATGTGTCTAGTTCACTTTTGTTGCAACCAGTAATTTCAATTTCTAATGAGTTTCAATCTATTTCAGGAGGTACATCTGCGTCATCTGTTATGCCACCATCTCCTAGGAAGTTAAGATGCAGCTGTCATTGTGAAAGCTGTGCGAACACGCAGCGAACATTTGCAAATATGAGGAGGAATAATAGAAGTTTGCAGCGGAAAATTATAGAGATCAAGAAGCAGAACAGGGAAAAATCTGTAAAATATTCTGTGAAGAGGGTAAACCAGATCGTGAGGAGGAAGGCAGCCACCATAGATGCATTGAAGAAGAAGCATAAGGAATCCTGTGTGAGGAAATGTGATGTGGACAAATTAAGCAATTCTTTACATGTTGCAAGAGAGAAAGTTGATAGCTTAACTATGATTGTCAGGGAGCAAAAGGCTACTGTTGAAAATCTCCAGAAACAGCTTCAGAAGGCAAAGACAAATATAGCAGACTGACCATTAAGAAAGGAGAGGACAGACGACGTCATAAGAAGGAAATACTTTGCGAATCTTAATTTTGCGAATAATATGATCCAGTAAGCTTGATGCAATTAGACGGATAAATTCCTCACATGTTTTTGATAAGCATGATGTATGTCCCTTTCCTTTATTTGCATAAGCATTTATATGCTGAGACAGAAAAATGTCAAATTTGGCTATTTCAGTTATCAGTTATATGAGGACTATCATCATAACACTCTGGACATGTCCATAGGTGCTCCGATCTCTGCCTCAGCAAATCCAGCAGCGTCCATCGACCCAACACGCCAGTTCGATGTTGATTAATCAATCTCTTTGCATATTTAGTATGTCGTCTTTTCGGGCTGCACCAATATTGACACCATCTCTTTCAATCTGGTCAGCGAGTGGGATTCACAGCCCTGAAACTCCTCTGTTCGGAAAGACTCAATGCGTGAAGAATGTCATTTCGATCCATGGCAGCCCTTTGATATTATAGCCAAGCCAGCCAATCTATCAGCTCGTTCATTACCCCTAATTCCTGCGTGCCCAGGGACAAAAATGGTGATTTCTCTGATCATTGTCTGTACCAGTACCTCCACCCAGTTGCGTCTCACCATTCCTGCTTCGACTTTACGAATCATGCTCATAGAGTCAGTGAGTATGAAAACACGAGATTAATTGTGAGATGCCAACCATTTCAACGCCTCCGTAATCGCCCGAACCTCCATTGTCAAACTACTTGTGGTTGTTGTGTAGGCCCCACTGGCATCTCTTATTATTTTTCCTCCTGAGCGTGCTGAAAATGATTGGTTATTAATTTCAACAAGCCTAAATAATTTCCATGAACCAATGGATTCATCACTGCCCGAAATGCAAGATCTCGGTCTGCTAAAAATTGGATAACAAGTAATTAGCTATAAAAGTATCTGTCAATATTTTTGTTTAGTCTCAATTTTTCTTACAAGTTGAGAATCGACACGTGCATCCTTCTTTTTGCGAACTAACAGCAAAATTATAGCTTGTCTATGGGAGGTGCTTTATTCATATCTTTTTAACAAATTATTTGTGTTTTTCCAGTTGTGAAATCCTTCTTTTGTAAACCGTGACGAACAGCCTGAACCAGCAACTTTGCAAACAAAACAGAAAAGTTGTCCTTTAGTTTCTCAATAACAGCCAATCTCTCACATGAGTTTTGTTTGTTGGTTTATGTATATACTAGTTAATTAACCCGGCTTCGCACGGATGAAAGTTGTTAGTAATCCTTGATGAGGAATTGGTGAAGCCATTCCAAGAGATGTCATCTAAAAGCATGAATTATATTTTTGATATTTTTTTAAGAAGTGGTTTGAATCGACTGTGCCATCGATAAACAATTTTAACAGTTTGAGTGGTTCAGGTAATGCTTCACGTCTAATCAAAGTAGCGTCTTCGCTTGCTTCAGTCTGATTGAGTAGTGTTCTTTTCTTAGGTTGTATTTCATATTTTAATAATAATAAACCTGACCTGCAGAATGTTGACAAAACAGAATAATTATTAAAAAATTTTTATAGTGTAGTTTGAAACAGAAAGATGAAGTTATTATGACATGAAAATTATACATTTTGAGCAAATCAACACAAATGGAAAAACGCAACTAATGGGTTTGTGTGTGTGTGTAAATAAGGTCTCGAATCATTGAAAATTTCGTTATATTTTTTGGTCAGTGGTGACATTTAAGGGACGTAATCCATGCGTATGTTGTAGAGCCATCTAGTAATTTTGCGATTATATCCCTTTGACTTGTAATCTTTTTTCCCTACCAGAATGTAACAAATATGGCAGATTTAAATGTTGGTTAAGACATTTTATTTATTTTTAAAACAAATATTGATCCGGTTTCGAAACTGTTTCTTTAGTTGATCTAAACTTTTCATGATAAAATTTTGCAGAAAAATTGTGAATTTCGGATGTAAACTGAGGCCGTGGTATACCTGGACAGCACATCCAGACACTAATGATTATAGTAAGATGTGAAACACAACTTTCGACAAAATCGTGGATTGTTTTCTTTATTGTATGTTGTTTTAAAGACAAGAAATCACTGTTCATATGTTGTACTTGCTACTTTCGCAATCCAATGGGAAGAAGAGAAAATGAATTTAATAATAAATTTAAAAATATTACTATTACATATAAATGTGAAAGTTTTAGACAGTGTTTTTATGATATAACAATTTACTCATGATGATACATTGTATACAGAGTGCTTCATAAGTTAAACCACTTAACATAATTATGACGCTAATTAAATTTTGTTTTTGATTAATTGAAAACGAAAAATGATAGCAACTATTTTTTAAAATTAATTTGTCACTGAAACATAAAATTAGCTATGTAAAATAATAAAATAACAAGATGGGAGGGTTTAAAAACATTCAAAGTTAGAGGAACAGAAAAAAATTTACTCTCTGTGTCCGTTTTCGTGTGTCTCTGTAAAGTCCTGCAGCTCTATGCTGTGGCTCTTTCAAGTGTGTCCAAGCTTTCTGGTTTTATCATTTGGCCCGCCTCGCATTATTTTCTGGGACATCTAGTCATGCAAAACAGTGTCTCACAAAAGCGTGAATGACATGAGGTTTATTTAGGAGTGTCCAGATCATGTCTTAGGTTAATATTTCATACACCCACTTGCATTTATTTAAAATTTAAGTTTTGTGCACAAAAACTGCTGGGCGAACAGAAACCGTAACTGGGTCATGTGTAAAATTGAATGTTCCTTGGATTCAAGCCTTCATTTATTAGCAGCTTGTGCAAAAAGGGGACACTCCTACATAAAAAGTAAAAAAACTAATGTTGTTAGTGAGTTCAATGTGATCGCCCACCTAAGTCCGAAATTGAGTAAACATGACCTTGGTCCTATCCTAAATTAAAACAATGAAAGGGGGGATATTATTACCCACCTTCCAACCTTGGTTCCTTGTTTATGACTAATGATAGCTTAGCTCTGTCACATAGGCTCGGGGCCCCCAGAAACGTGTGGCCTGTAGAATTTGCTACTAGGCCAATCCGGCGCTGCATAAACTGTGACAGACCTAAGGCCATAAAGGGTTATGTGTCTTATTGTGATTATAACAATGGTATTTGCTCAAAAAAGGATGAGTACAACAAGGATTAACTCCATCTGCTAATGCAGGTAAATCTGCAATTAATGTATATAATATGTAATTAATGTATGCAACTATGTACATAAATCAGTAATTGATGTATGTAAATATGTAATTAATGTATGTAATTAATGTGTGTAAATAGGTAATTAATGTGTGTAAATCTGTACTTGTTTATAAGATAAAATAATGTGTTCCATCTGGCAGGAAAACAAAGCAAATTTTGACAAAATCAAAGCATAAAATCGGTTTGGCATACATTTATCTATTACAATATTTATTTTCACATGATGTCACATATTCAAATATATGTCTGCTAGTAAGTTTGTTGGCCATCTGACTTATTTCTCTCTGCTCCATGTGGAACACAGGGCATCAACAGTTGTCCTCCACTTTACCTGATCTCTGGTCGTTTTTCTTATAGCTTCCAGGATAGTCCAGCATCCTTCAGTCCCTCAAGAAGACTCAATCTCCATTTCTGTTTAGAATATCATCTTTTGTGTTTCCCTTGCTGGTTCCACTCAAGTTCTCGTCTAGTGACACTGCGCAAGATATTCCTGACACACCTCCATTTTCCCCTCCTGATCTGAATCCTCATGTGCCATCTGTACAGGTTTTTTCCATGTTAAGATCAACATGACCGGCCACAAAGACTATCTATCTAAGGGAAACAGATACACGTTGCATAAATATACTATATAATGACACAATACATAATGTTTCACAATGTCAAATAAACTAAAACTCTTGTTGTTTTGTGTTTGAACATCAGTGGAGATGGTTTTTTTCTTGTGGATTCTTTTAATGGTGGTCTCAATGGTGAAGTGGTTGTCATTTGCATGTGGTACTGAAGGCTGTGGGTTCGAATCCAGACCGAGACACGTGTGCAAAGTTTTCATGAGATCCCTAGGATTGTTGCAGGAGCGCCCAAGTGGTTACCGGGACCCAAAGAATAGAACCACTGTTACCTGCCATGCATGTCGTAAGAGGCGACTAAGGAGGTTTGGCTGAAATCGGATGCATGTGTCCTAAGCGTGTAGAAGTCTAGTGTAGAGTTTAGGGCCTACCAAACCAATGTGCAACGTATACACGTTCTTGGCAAAGATCAAACAAATCACAAAGATTTATTAAAATTGATCGTAAAGAACGAATGCAAAGAAGAAGTTGCTGGAGCTACGGAGTTCATGCTTTGTGCAAATGACTTGCCATCTCTGCAGACAGGGACGGAGCCATATGAGGAAACCCAGTGCAGCGAAGTCAAAGCTTTGCCTTTGGACCCATTCTTGATGGCAGGGGTCTGTTAGGGTAAGTGGTTAAGATATTTGCCTGTCATTGCGAAGGTTGTGGGTTGAATTCAAACCGAGTCACATGCAGACATTTTTTTGGTGAGTTTTCTAGGATTGTTTCTGGAGTTTTGTGCAACACTCTTGGTAGGTGGTGTGCCATTTCTGCAGACAGGGTTGGAGCCATATGGGGAAAACTGCAATTAAGTCAATTCTTCGCTTTTTGATCCTTTAGATATCGTTTTAAAAAAAACTATATTTACAGGATTTAGATGCCTATCAGCTGGTTGAAACACATATTTGTCCAGGTTTTGCTACTCCTAAATGTAGGGATGTACAAACATATTTTATTTTGAGATTTGTATATCATGGACTTGAGTAGAAGTCTATCAAATAATAAAGAGTTCAAACCTTCTGCAGAAATAATCAGTAAACATTCACTGGGTGGTTTCCTCTGTACGGTTATTTGGTCAATTGAGAATAGACAATGCTGGCGATGGATAGGACACATTGAGAAGACCAACTGGAAGCATTGCAAGACAGGCTATGTTTTGAAATCCGCAGGGAAAGAGGAGTAGGGAAGGCCTAGACATACCTGGAGAAGAGAGCTGGAGACTGATATGAAAAGGATAGGTCAAGAATTGGAAGTGATGGCAGAAGAGAGGAAGAAGTTTGTTGAAGACCTGTGATCCGTTGAGAGTTGAAAGATGAAGAAGGAAGAGAATAGACTAGAATTTATTAGCAATCAATAGAGACTAGAATTTATTAACAAGCAATAGAGAACTGACTAGAATTTATTAGCAATCAATAGAGAAGAGATCATAATTTATTAACAAAATATTAGTATTTGTATATAATAAACAACTCAAAAATAATATTTCGTCCTTCACAGAGGGTCAACAAAAATAATTAATATTGAGAAATAAAATTATCATAATAATGAGATGTTATTGAGAGAAAAATGTCAACAACAACAAAAAAATACAATAAAATAATCAAATGTATCAATACAACAGTTTCAATATATAATCAATTCATCAGAAAAATGTATACGTAACAAATAGTAATTAATAGAAAAATACAATTAAAACATGGTCATTAATACAAGCACCAAGTTTTAAATAATAATATTTTATAAAAAAAGGTTTAATTTAAAAAAATGAATTTATTAACTCTTTCCACGCCCATTTATTTTCATAATTTTTAAGCAGTTAATTCAAGGAAGTATAAAAAAATTTAAAAAAATTACGATCCCAACTACTTGTCAATAAATAAACATATATATCTTATTATATACTAAATTAACCCTTTCGCTCTGTATTATTTTGACCTCTGGACGCATTTATTTTGCGATTCAAATTTAACATTCAATGTCAATTAGTTTAACCCTTTATAACTCTAGTACTGTTTCTCTAAAGTATGACATGTTATATATTAAATTGTTGCCAATTGGATGTGGAATACATTAATATAATAATATTTTACATCAGGTGATATACGTTTGAGAACATTAGATTATTGTAGCATGACTATTTTGAAAAATCATAAAAAATATTTTAACTCTCCGGTTTGTATTACATCTTAATATTTATAGATGTTTCCAGAAGTAGTACTTAAATGGAGATAAACCATGTGGGAACATATTCTATAAGTTTCATCTAACTAGGTGCAGTAGTTTTATAATATTCACTTTTTAGTGCGGACACGTCAATAAATGGAATGTGGAAAGCCCATTCTTTAGATGCAATTATTACATTAGACTTACAACTATCGATACTGCTTTTCATAAACAATCAAATGTCATTATTACCGTCAATTAAATATTCTTCATTACTATCACAAGTTATAATTTGATCTAACAGTACTCAAGATTACACTGTAAACATCAAGCCGAAACATTAACGTTTAAAAAAAGTCTCGACTTGAATGCAATAATACACTGCTTTCCCTCTTTCAAATCTTTGTTAAATGGAGATAGTAATGTACCTACATATATGTACTTTCCGTTTTTGAAGATTTTTTTAACTTCAGTAAAGGGTTCTGAAGATACATTCGTTTCCGTGAACAGACATCCAAAAGCCGATACATCGGTTCTGCGACATCATGAACATTACTCTGAACCGATATATCGGCTCTGCAGTCCCGTTGGGTTAAAGAAAACTGGACAACCCAATAGAATAGCAAGGTTGAAAAGTAGTATAAGTAAAACAGTAGAAGTAAAACTAGAAAGACTTCTTATAAGGAAAGCAACTCTATGGCGCATGTGCGCTTAAAGCGTGCAACGGATTTCCGCCGTGGCAGTGTGCGGTTAAAGCGTGGAAAGAGTTAAGATATATTATTGATATAAGGTAAGACTGCAGTAAAACTATGTAGCAATGGTGTCATTGATATAAGGTAAGACTGCAGTAAAACTATTTAGCAATGGTGAAACACATCAAAACAAAATAATGTAGTTTTACAAAGTACAAAAACAATATATAGCGACATTTCAACTAAAAGGTCTTTATCGCGTAGATGATAGGATAAATGTGGTACAAGATGATGATGGTCCCATGTAACAGACACAGCGAAACAATAAATTTCTATCTGCTGTAAAATCATTTTAATGCGGTTAAAGATTAATTGTTTTACTCCGGCTGTTATATAGTACCGTCATCTTGTCTCCTTCGTTTAGTAGAGGCCTTCTAGTTGAAACGTCACCGTCTCTTGTTTTTGAACTTTGTACCTTACTTTGTTTTTATGTGTTGCACCTTTGATATGGTATATCTTCTTTTTCAGCGATCTCTGGTCATGCGCTTAGGTAACTGTAGATCACAGACTGGGCAGCGAGCTTCCGGTCTGTCAGGTTTTCCAAAGCTTAATGTTTAGGTCGACTGGGTGCGGCCACATGCTGCTTCTCAGCTCACCCAGGAAAGGACAGTCTTGCACTGATGTCTGTTCCACCTCCTGAGACTGTCAGAAATATGTTTGACTTATTCCTAGTCTATGTAAGTGTCTGTTGAGTCTGCAGTGTACATGGGCAACATATGACCTGGTCTGTTCTGCTTAGGTCTTTGAGGAAGCTTTTCCGTAATCATATCCAGTGTTTATCTTCCAGTCTACTGCAGATTTTCTCTGTATGAGGGTTTTGACCTCTTGAAAAGACAGGGTTGTAATTCTGCTTTGGCACTGCCATCCTTAGCCAAGACATCGACACTCTCATTGCCTGCAATGTTACAGTGAGATAGAATCCATGTGATGTGGCCATGCGATATGGTATATAAAACAAGTCATTAAATATAAAGTTCCAATATAAAAACAATTAATTATAAGTAAGTTCATGCATAGTATTGACAAGATATAATTAAAACATGGATTTCATTATTTTAGGATGGAATCAATATATTTATAGGAGGAACACATAGTTCTCACTCAAAGTTCCCCAGTCTTGATCCAAGTTCACGCATTCAAATACTGGCATTCAAATACTGGCAAGGTTTAAAATAATTGACTGAAATGACATGATTCACTTCTGTCATCGGAGTCTTGTTCTCATGATAAAATGATAGCATGTAACAATGTTCCAACCAATGTAGTCAAAATGATATTTTTGTTTTATGTAAAACAAGCTTACTTCATGTTTCAATGTTCAGTGATGTGAACTCCTAGATAATAGTCTTCAGAAATGAAAGCATGCTACATAGTTCCTAGCTGAATTAGAGATACTTTCTTGATAAAAATGAGACATGCTTGGATATTTGTTCCCTACGTTCTAATCTATGGATAGTTCTCTATATATCATGGACAGAGAAGAAAACAAATAAATCTATCCAGAAAGAATTAAAAATCAAAGAAAACCAGCTGATGCTACAAATAAGCATGAGAAAATTGAAGTATTTTGAATATATAGAGAGAAATGAAGGGTGGGACAGACCATTATGGAAAGAGGCATCCTGGAAAAGAGGAGAAGAGGCAGACCACTGAGAAAATGGATTCAGGATGTAACTGATGATTTGATTATGACGACTGTAGAGCCAGGACATCTGGCCTATGAGAGAAATTCCAAAGGTCTGTTAGGGTGGCAAAGTTCTGCTGACAAGATATTTGAGGATGTTCCAATCATGCTTTTGCACAAATAGAGATGTAACTGCAGACAGGTGACACTGACTACACAAGAATTTATGGATATTAACCCTTTCGCCCTGTATTATTTTGACCTCTGGACGCATTTATTTTGCGATTCAAATTTAACATTCAATGTCAATTAGTTTAATCCTTTATAACTCCTGTACTGTTTCTCTAAAGTATGACATATTATATATTAAATTGTTGCTAATTGGATGTGGAATACATTAATATAATAATATTTTAGATCAGGTGATATACGTTTGAGAAAATTAGATTATTGTAGCATGACTATTTTGAAAAACAAAAAATCATAAAAATATATTTACTCTGGGTTTGTATTACATCTTAATATTCATAGATGTTTCCAGAAGTAGTATTTAAATGAAGATAATCCATGTGCGAACATATTCTATAAGTTTCATCTAACTAAGTGCAGTAGTTTTTATAATATTCACTTTTTAGTGCGGACACGTCAATAAAAGGAATGTGGAACACCCATTCTTTAGATGCAATTATTACATTAGACTTACAACTATCGATACTGCATTTCATAAACAATCAAATGTCATTATTACCATCAATTAAATCTTCTTCATTACTATCACAAGTTATAATTTGATCTAACAGTACTCAAGATTACACTGTAAACATTGTCTGAAACATTAACGTTAAAAAAAAAAAGTCTAGACTTGAACACAATAATACACTGCTTTCCCTCTTTCAAATCTTTGTTAAATGGAGATAGTAATGTACCTACATATTTGTACTTTCCGTTTCTGAAGATTTTTTAACTTCAGAAAAGGGGTTCTGAAGATACATTTGTTTCCGTGAACAGACATCCAAAAACCGATATATCGGTTCTGCGACATCATGAACATTACTCTGAACCGATATATCGGCTCTGCAGTCCCGTTGGTTAAATTTCCAATCCTTCTTTTGTACAAGTAGTGTCATTTCCTTTACAGGACATTGCATCAACCACATTAAGCGTGTCGTTGATTTTCTAGGCACCACTTATACGTTCAGTAGTTGGCCATTTCTTTCTGAATGGTGATGCCTATTTTTATTATTCATAAAAATTCATGGGAACAAACTTGCTTCCAAACTGCCCACACTGAGTTTGAACCAGGTACTGTTGTGTTGTGATCGAGCTCCCTACCGCTTAGTCACATACATTCAATACACAGAAATAAGACATCAGTTTTGTGCATGCAGTAAAACTATGAATGGTTACATCTCTTGAGTAGTACAGTGCATGTGAACAACAGATCTATTTCAAGTTCATACTCAACAAGACTGTTATATAAAAAATAAACATATAAGCAGTATAACACAATATAGAAATATAAAATGTAGGTTAGGTCAACCACACAAAAATAAGACTGACAATTAAAATATAATGTTAAAATAACATCTACATCGTTTCAGAATAATAGAATGATAGCTCTACAGAATTATTGTGAGAATAAATGTGTTAAAATAACATCTACATTGTGTCAGAATAATAGAATGATAGCTCTACAGAATTATTGTGAGAATAAATGTGTTAAAATAACATCTACATCGTTTCAGAATAATAGAATGATAGCTCTACAGAATTATTGTGAGAATAAATGTGTTAAAATAACATCTACATTGTGTCAGAATAATAGAATGATAGCTCTACAGAATTATTGTGAGAATAAATGTGTTAAAATAACATCTACATTGTCTCAGAATAATAGAATTATATCTCTACAGAATTATTGCGAGAATAAATGTGTTAAAATAACATCTACATCATCTCAGAAGAATGATAGCTCTACAGAACTATTGTGAGAATAAATGTACGGACAAATCTTATAGATTGTGTTGTGGGGGCAATAATTAAATATTTGAGGATCACACAGATCACAAAGAGTAGTTAACTTGGTTGATAAGAACAAACAAACAAAGATTATATAGCATAAGTCTATACAGAAAGCACTCTTTGAATCACTGAACCATCCGTATAGATCACCTGTGAAGATGTACATATCAATTAGATTTCTTATCTTTACATCTGTAGCTATCTGAGACCATTCCTGCAGCACCTGTGCAAGGTGACACATGTTTATGCAACTTTGCTGAAATATCAATTAATTCATCGCTGCAGTTGATGTGATCAAGTAAAGAAATCTGAGAGGGACGGTATCTTCCACTTACATCATCCAACACCATCCCCGCTTTAGTACTTCTCCATTTATGCCATCTGTTAGAGATGTTCTACAGACAACTAAATCGAAATAAATATTTATAGTACTACAAATGACACTCAAAACAGATATTAATGACCTTTGACCCCTTGTTTTCCATCATAAATTTGTCATAAGAATTATGAAATTATGTTGAATATATAGAATGCATCATTACAAAATGCACAATTATTGGTGTCAATATTGGTACAGTCAGAAAAGAACAACATATAAAATACACCGCCTGAGTGGTTACCGGCCCAAATTTGGGGTGTAAAGAATAGAACCACTGTTACCTGCCACGCATGTCGTAAGAGGCGACTAAGGAGGTTTGACTGAAATCGGATGCATGCGTCCTAAACATGTAGAAATCTATGTGTTTAGAGGCCTACTAAACCAATGTGCAACATATACATGTTCTTGGCAAAGATCAAACATATCACAAAGAGTGATTAAAATTGGTCGTAAAACGAATGCAAAGAAGGAGAAGAAGATATAAAATATACAAAAAGATTGATTAATCAACATTGAACTGGCGTGTAATGCAGATGGAAGCTGCTGCATTTGTTGAGGCGGAGATTGGAGCACCTATGGACATGTCCGGAGTGCTATGTAAATAGTCATAACAATTATAAAGAAAAAAAATAGAAAGAGTAGACAGCATGACATAGAAGAAGTTGACAACAAAACAGACTCACCACTACACTAGAGATAAGAACTATTGCAGACTGTGTTTGTCTATAAGTACTAAATAAGAAAGAGGAAACATTCTCAAGTATTGAAATGTAGAAGTGATGTTAGTTACATCCATGGGTAACAAAATAAATGTAGAAGTGATGTTAGTTACATCCATGGGTAACAAAATAAATGTAGTGGTGATGTTAGTTACATCCATGGGTAACAAAATAAATGTAGAAGTGATGTTAGTTACATCCATGGGTAACAAAATAAATGTAGAAGTGATGTTAGTTACATCCATGGTACAAAATAAATGTAGAAGTGATGTTAGTTACATCCATGGGTAACAAAATAAATGTAGTGGTACATCCATACACATTTCTGGAATACAGATAAAGAAAGTAATCTTTAAAAAAGCAACTTTCACTAACAAAACAATATATTATTATAAAATATCCAGGTACTGTAGGATATGTTAAACTTGTCCGATGAATGATTTATTTCTTTAAAAATATAGTACAACATTCTGCCGAAGCGATTATGCACTTCAAGATTAATTGACTTGGCCAAAGAAAAATAATAGCTATCTTTCACATTATGAATCAGCATGCACTGTATTCAAAGTTTCATGCAAATAACTAAAACAGTGATAAATCAAGAGATGTTATGTGTAGTTGCACAGACAAATTGTGTGAATAGATATACTGACCATGTTGGTAATTTTAAAAACTGATATGCTATAGAATAATTGTGTGAATAGATTTGCTGATTATGATAATCATCTTAAATGCTAATAACTTTAAAACTAATTGTGTGAAAAGACTGTGCAAGTAGTTGTAATATACAATGGAAGTAAATGAACATGGATGTCAGAACCAGCTGGAGAATATGGACTTTACAAAATGAAAAGTTTAAACAATAATTTATATTTGTGTGAGTACATGAACAAGGGTTCTCTGTGGCGTAGAGGTTAGGTGCTTCCTTCTTGCTCCAAGTGTACTCGGTTCGCTCCTCCGGAGCCATCAGAATATTTTTCCAGATATCCCTGATCATCTGGTGTAGGTGAGATTAAGTTCCTAGTCCTATCAGAGATGGATGATAAAATGGAGGCCCAGAGTTCAAGTTGAGGACATAAAACAACGCTTGGCAGTTCAAAATCGAGAAAAGCAGGCTGGAAAGTTGATTTTGAATTAAATCTGAAAAATTAATTTGAAAATAACATTCTTACAGTAATATTTCACCATTCTTCTAAATAACATTGGGGACCTCACCGGTGTTACTGAGTTCATGCACTGCCACTGAGATCTTCCTAAATAACATTGGGGACCTCGCCGGTGTTACTGAGTTCATGCACTGCCACTGAGATCTTCCTAAATAACATTGGGGACCCTCACCGGTGTTACGAGTTCCATGCACTGCCCTGAGATTTCCTAAATAACATTGGGGACCTCACCGGTGTTACTGAGTTCATGCACTGCCACTGAGATCTTCCTAAATAACATTGGGGACCTCACCGGTGTTACTGAGTTCATGCACTGCCGCTGAGATCTTCCTAAATAACATTGGGGACCTCGCCGGTGTTACTGAGTTCATGCACTGCCACTGAGATCTTCCTAAATAACATTGGGGACCCTCACCGGTGTTACTGAGTTCATGCACTGCCACTGAGATCTTCCTAAATAACATTGGGGACCTCGCCGGTGCTACTGAGTTCATGCACTGCCACTGAGATCTTCCTAAATAACATTGGGGACCTCGCCGGTGCTACTGAGTTCATGTACTGCCACTGAGATCTTCCTGTGTAAGAAAAATATTGGAACACACTTGGTTACTCACCAAAGTGCAATGGTGATGGTTCAATCAATCAATCCGTGCATGCACAATATTTCTGCGTTTTCAAAACCATTGATAATGGCTCATAAAGTGGCTCACCCATTTCTCTTAATCTGATCAGCAACTGGGATTCACAACCCTGAAAATATGGTGATTCTAACCAGTTTGGCAGTGACAACAATCTGAAACATATAAAACATTCACAACCATATCCTATACTCTAGAAAGATCAGATTTGCCACCACTGTCCAAATTCCATGGAGATATGTGACCTTCAGGTGTTTCCTCTTGATTCTTGGAAAAACTGGTATGGAAAATAGAGTACGATAAGGAAATTGAAAATAAAAAATAAACATGCCAGGCATATAAAAACTAGGATGCGAATATAATAATACTTAGGGGAAACAAAGTTTATTTATTTGGGGCTCATTTTAACAAGGCATATTTTTTTTCAGGCAGGGGACAACAAAGATGGCAGCAGGACATCAAAAGAAATCTTGACATTGGAGTACTAAAGACAGAAAATTTCTCTGCTGACTGATGAAAGTGACGCTCCACAAGGGACATGCTATTTGATATTTTTTCAGCCGCAAAATGAGGTGGGATATATCAGGACAGACTGTCATTCTTTAAAAAGATTTTATGGCTGTTGCAAGGCTTATATTTCAAATGATTCTTATATTATCAGCCTGTAAAAGGCTTTAAAAAAAATTATTATCATTCTACTGTAGGATTTCTTACACTGTCCATATGGAATTATTACAGATGACAATTTAGGCATGCGTTCTTAAGAATAAATATGCCTCACAATTTGTTGAGCAGAACTTTGCTACCTTAACAGTCCTTTGGAATTTCTCTCTCTCATAGGCCAGATGTCCTGCCTCTGCAGTGGTCATACTCAAACCATCAGCTACATCCTGAATCCATCTTCACTGTGGTCTTCCTCTTCTCTTTGCTGGGATACCTCCTTCCATGATGGTCTTCTCCAGTCCTGCGTATCTCTTTATACGTCCAAAATTACAAACACTGTTTTGACATTGCATGCACACATGAAACACAGTCTCCCTTTTTTAAAAATGTAAAAAATAATATAATGAGCTGTTAAATAATTCCTTAAAATATTTCTTCAAATCTCTAATCGTGCAAATAAAACATTTGGTCATGCTAGGAAAACATGTGGTGGGTTTGTGCAATGAGTAAATGGTAAGTGGAAGGAATTGTGGTGGTGGAGGAGGTGGATGGTAGATAGATAAGGAAGGCATTGAAAATTGGTAATCATTTATCACAAGTTACAAGATCGCAATATCAAGCAAGAAACAAAAGGTGAAAAAAATGTTGTACTTTCCATGAAAAATGGACTGCAAATTATTATGGATTCTGTAATGTGATAATCCTAAGTTAATTTTGATAACATATTCGACATTGAAGTTAGCAAAATACGAGGGTGCATTGAAAAGTAATGCTTCCAAGTCCATAACTTTGTTAATAGTGTTCGGAGGCAATTGACACCGATATCAGAATAAAGTCAGAATAAATTCTGGTGTAAGTGTGTTTTCAGGACAGTACGTGTCAAGTGTCTGGAATGTTGCGCATGCGCACAACATTATCCAAGATGGCGTCATACATGGAAATTCGGTTGAAGCAAAGAGCTGTGATTGAATTCTTGGCGGCCGAAGGTTGTGTTCCCATCGACATGCATCGGAGAATGAGAGCGGTATATGGTGACGCCTGTGTGGATGTGAGTACTGTTAGGAGGTGGGCAAGGACTGTTAAAGGCGACAATCCAGCGACGATGACCTTGCATGATCAGGCTCGCAGCGGACGACCAATTACAGCAGTGGATGAACAATACCAAGCTCGCGTGGACGAACTGATTCATGTCAATCGCCGCATCAAGCAAAAAGATTGGCAATACTTTCAATTCTGATCGGTATGTGGAAACGATGAAGAAACTATGGCAAGACTGCTACGTGTTCGTCCTGGAAAACACGCAGTCCTTCAACATGACAATGCTCGTCCACACACCAGTAGACAAACAGCGGCAGCATTAGAGCGTCTCAATTTTGACAACATTTTAGCGCACCCACCATATAGACCCGATTTGGCACATTGTGACTTTTTCCTGTTCCCAAAGCTCAAGGACATCTAGAAACAGATATGCTTCTGACGAGGATGTGGCAGCAGATGTGCGTACCTGGCTTTGTGAAAAATCAATAGATTTTTTCTTCGACGGGATGCAACAACTAGTTCAACGTTGGCGTGTGTGTGTGAGACGTGGAGGTGACTATGTGGAAAAATAATGACTCTATTGTGTAGTGGACATCTCAAGCTTTCTGAAAATGTATGTTTCATTTGTAAATTATGTATATTAACAAAGTTATGGACTTGGAGGCATTACTTTTCAATGCACCTCGTACAACCAGACATGGACTGACTTTTCTGGAAATGAAATCATGTATTTATAAAATTAAAACAATGTCAACAATTATATTCAAATCTTCAAAAAATGTAAACATTATTCAAAATAAAATTGATACCCAAAAATAAATTGAGAGACAGAGTGAAGCTGAGGAATGTTGCTATCAAAAGCATAAATGGTAAATGTAGCAAGTGGTATACAATGAGAGTTTCTTTGATAAAGTGGATACAAAGCAAAATGCAGTTTTTGAAGCTTACAAATACATTAGGTGACAGAAAACAAAAACAATCACTTTATAATATTTATAAATGTCCTGTAGTCTTTACAGACCACAGTGCATGAAGTGTTTGTCACTTCACATTTCTAAATCTGTAGAAGGTACAATTTCTTTACTCACTTTGGAACATTTGGTATGGGAAACAAACTCACAACCCTTTTGAACCCAATTTTAAATACAAATCATTTAGATATAGTGCTAATTCGTACTGCAGTATTTATTTTTGCATTTGTCCGCTATGAATTCAGGCGTAGTCAGGTCGCCTAATATGGTACCTCAGACTGATTTTTGTGTGAAGGCTTACTTTTCTTCAATTTCTGAGGTACTTGTGTACAGAAACCCTATAGTCCAATCATGTACTGTGTGCACACCAAAAATGTTGTTGACCCAAGTTGGGTCTGAGCCCTGAAATAAGCACAGCACATGGGTTACTAGCGAACCGTGTTATTGACTTCGCTATTGCATCCCATGTACTACAGTATAAAACAAACTTATATTAACAGAAAGATAAGAGAAAACAAAAAATAATACAGTAAATATCTATTTTAAGATATCATACCATCAAATATTTCACATACTTATTATATATATATATATATACAAGATTCATTAGAAAAGATTTACAAAAATAAAATTCCTCCAAAATTATCTTCACCATTTTCAAAATTACATCAGAGAACCTTCGCCAGTGCTACAGAGTTCGTGCACTGCAGCTGAGATCTTCATGTGTAAGAAAGAGATCGGAGCACACATGGTTACTCACCGAAGTGCAATGATGATGGTCCTATCAATCAACCAATCAATCCTAGACAGCCAGAAAAAAGAAGCAGAGGAATGACTGTAGACTGTAAGCAGAAACTTCAGCCTGAAGTCTATTTGAAATCTATCAGAACCTTGGCAAACATGAACATAGAACAGAAGTTTCAGACTCCGAACTTCAGTTACATTTCACATTATTTCATCAAAATTAAAGTATATTCCAAAAGAAAATTGTATGATGACATGTACACATATGAAAATATATATATATAGAGCATAACTTCTGTAGATGAATTGAGCCTAATTTGTGTGATATAGATGATATTCATGAAAATATTGAAACAATAAATTTGTAAGTAAACAAGTTCATCATTCATTTTTTCTTTAACCCTTAGAACCCAGGCTCCCGATATTTCGGGATTGAAAGTAAGCGTTGCATATCCTGAGCTCTTGATATATCGGTATGAGAACATTTTTCATTATTTTTCGGTATTTGAAAATAAATTGTGTACAAATGTGATGTTAAACACAACCCACATGTTCTACATGGCTTTGCGAGATGGTGGACGGTGTTGTGTGAATGTTTTGTACTGCTAATGTAATTAGTTAAGTATTTTCATGTTGAAAAGATGTTCTAAAATTTTCGGAAATGGTCATTCTTTAGAACAACAGAGCAAGCTGTTGAACTTGTTTTAAATGAATCTGAAGATGAAGTAGGCTTAGAATGTTTTTATTCTAAGGATATAGAAAGTGAGATCGATGATCATTTAGACGACGAAGGATTGTTTTACTCTATTGATATTCAAGCTATATGTTCAATTTGGAGAAAAATCTTCAGATACGGAAGTATCCACATATTTAAATCAAATAAATTTTAAAGTTTAGTATTCAGCAAATAGATAATAAGTAGGAATAACAGAGATGATGGGATAAGTCAATAACAAACTATATAGTACTTAATTGTGCTAAATTATCATGTTTTAATATCTCTGATAGGGGCTGTTTTTGTCGGGAAGGGATTTTAAGGTACAGGTGGCCAGGGTTCAAAGGGTTAAATATGTCAATTATTTACTTACTCTGTCATTACGTCTTCAAACATATAAATTATTTATTATTCTATTTCTAGTAATATAACACAAATCACATGTAACAAATATGTTTTAACATAATGAAATCATTTCTCCGACTTGTTTAAATGTCATGTCAGTTTTAACATGTCAGTTTTAACATAATGAAATCATGTCAGAGATGGATGGTTTGTTTAACTGTCATAAGTAAGTTTTAACATAATAAATAATTTTTCTCAGAAAGATGGCTTGTTTAACTAAGCCAGTTTTAATATGTCACTTTTAACATAAGCCAGTTTTTAACATGTCAGTTTTAACATAAGCCAGTTTTAACATAAGTCAGTTTTTAACATAAGCCAGTTTTAACATAAGCCAGTTTTAACATAAACAACTTTTAACATAAGCCAGTTTTAACATACGTCAGTTTAACATAAGTCAGTTTTAACAGTAAACTACTTTTAACATAAGCCAGTTTTAACATGTCATAAACCACTTTTAAGCATAAGTCAGTTTAACATAAGTCAATTTTTTAAACATAAGTAGGTTTTAGCATAATAAAATAATTTCTCTCAGACTGATGGCTTGTTTAATAGTCATTTACTAACATTTATATCTTTATTTAATTCTGTTCTCATAAAATCAAATGACAAATTTTAATTTATAACAAAAAAAACATTCTTTTCATTAACAAAATAATTTAAGTAGAGTGGAATCTCATTAGTACGTTTTTTCATAGAACCTACTAATTTAAACATCATAAAATGGTAAAACATTTTTTTTTTAAACAGTCTTTACTGCCTGTGAAATACTGATTTTTTAGGATGGAGTAAAACAGTGGGGACTTGAGCCTGAAAAATGTAATGGCTGCATGGCTAGTGCAGTCACAGTGAAACTTGTAAAACATCTCAGACTGACCCGGCAAAATTCACTAGAAAGATTAAAGAATAAAATTCCTACAAAATATTTTCACCATCTTCCAAATTACATCTGGAAACCTTGCCAGTCCTACGGAGTTTGTGCACTGCCGCTGAGATCTTCCTGTGTAAGAAAGAGATTGGAGCACACATGGTTACTCACCAAAGTGGAATGTCCTATCAATCAATCCCAGACTCTACTTTTCCAACTATCAGTGGTACCATCTGTTCTGTTCCATTCTTTTTCTTTTCTCTAATCCTGTTTACCTCACAGCGTCAGGTCAAGACATTTTCATTGCAGTATAATAGAACTGTCTTTACTTTTTCTTTCAACCTGAAATTTCCAGTACTACACTATTTGACTGCAGTCTTCTTCTTTTTGTTCAAACGCTCTGTATCAACCACTTGTTAACCACTCTGTGTGATTCCTATGTGATCCAAGCCTAAGAGCGATTGTACATTGTGCCAGTTATGCGCCTACAAGTAGGCTAGCACATCCAATTTCTGCGATGCTTTTATTTACTAGGTAGCTTCCTAGATCCCTACCTCAGTTGCCTCTTATGGTCACAGTCTTGTAGGTCACAGTGTTACTATTCTTTGCTCCCCTTATGGACCCGGCAACACACTAGCAATTTCATCGCAGTAAGTGGAAAATGACAACACAGTGACAGGATACATATAACAGAATTAAATATGTATTTCATAATATTTGTGTCGGTACTTTAAAAAATAGTCATACTAAGCGGGAAAGCATAGCAATGAAGAAAGTACTAATGAGATTTCACTGTATTATATACATACCCATACATATATACTGTATTGTCATTTCTATGTTGATGGTTGGTTGCAATAGATTTCCAGCAAATTTTATCTTGTTGTCTCTCCGACATGTCTATCCACCTTCTGATGTTTCCTTCTCGATTATATTTCTGCTTACCACTTGTTCTTCTGCCCTCAACTCATGCTTCCAATATGGCCTTCAACAGTGTATCATGATTCTTAACTGATTGCATACAGGCTGTTGATTTAAAGATCTATAATGCTTATTGCATGGATGTATCGTTGCTTTAAAGATTATATATATTTCATTGCTTTTCCTTTACATTTCGTTACTATGAGACTTTTACATTATCTGAAAACTACTTAAAAGTGAGATGTAAATGATAACGAATACATATTATCATGCTTAATGCTAGAAATTTAAGTTCAAACAGTTTACCATTCATTCTAGGATACCCTGTGACAAATAAAACTAAAGATTTTTCATGAATGGTCAGGATGCTAGTTTGTGAACCATTAATAAACATTGCATCCATTATCAATTTTTTTAATGTTTATATATTCATAAATGGATTACCAATATAAAGAGAGCAGTTGGACTTGTTTATTCAACTTAGTGTACATGAAGAACCTTGGTAAGTTGGATTTTGCTTTTCCAATTTCAATGCTTGTTTCTTGTATAGTTAACACTGCACTAATACCGTAACTATTTTGTAAAACTACATCCATTTGTCTTCAATTTGATGTATAAAAAGTCATTGTAAATCATATTTAGAAACAATATTTTAGTTTTGCTAAACTATGAGTGCAATTTTTTGGAACTAAATAAATAATTCGGTCCAGAATAAAAAAAAAAACTGTAGTGAATCAGTTAATGTATCCAAAATGCTTTATTCATCTAAATTGTATTTGTTTGAGCAGTTCTATATAATTTATAAGAAATACAAAACCAATGGGTTTAAAATTATTAAAATAAAATATAAAAATACTGTCTGTACTGCCTGTAATACAGCTTTTTTGTGTAGGATGTGGGTGATGGAGGGCATGAGCCTAGGATTTTAATGGCCGCATGGCTAGTGCAGTTGTTGAAACTATTCAGATTAATGTATTTTCTTTATGCCCTTTTTTCTAAATGATAAAACGTATAAAATGAGAGATTTTAATATTTGACAATAATCAACTATAGAATGAGAATATTTTAATTATTTACATTTGTCAGAAATTTGATTATTTCAGTAAACTAGGTGGTATCTAAAACAATTAAGAACAAGAAATTATCAAAATGCAAACAGGAATGATTGCATCTGTGCTGCAGGGGGAAGAATAGCAAGGTTTGGTTGCAGAAGACTAGAATGAAAAGCATCAATCAGGGAGCAGCTTGAAGCAGAGTCTACAAAGTTACTGACATCATTGCAGTTCTGTTTGTGCTGAGAAGTGATGCCCTTTCTGTCAATGCCCTACGAAAGCTGTCCCTCTTCCAGCCATACACGATGCTGTTGAGCAGTCCTTGCACTGGTCCAAGAATAATCTAAGAAATGATAAAACAATACAGTTAAAATACAAACAAGTTCAATTTCAAATAGAGATAACTTTTTTCTTTATAACACTAAGTGTCTAAGATAGAAAATGTTATCAGAAAGTGTTAATAGCACCATCGTTCATGACACAAATCACGATACATAGAGTATGAAAAGTGTTCACTGATCTGTACACAAGATGTTTATAAAGATGTTGCGTTCTGAAGATTGAGAGCTGGAATCAGGACAGAGCCACTGTGAAATTCTTTAGAGATCTCTAGGATTGCTGCTGGAACTATGGAGTTCATGCTTTGTGCAACACTCTCGGCCAGAGACGTGCCTTTTTGTCAAAAGGGACGTAGCCATATAGGGAAGTTAAGTCAATCCTTTGCCTTTTGGCTATTTAAAGACATTATCAGTATTGCCTTGCGAGTCGAAGGTTCAAATCCGGACCGCAGCCTTCTGTTCATGAGTGCAGTTTTTTCCAGAGACCCTAGGATTGCTGCGGAACTATGGAGTTTTGCTTTGTGCAATACTCTTGGCAGGTGAGCGTGCCATTTTGCGAGAGGGACATAGCCATATGGGGTAAAACCCGGTGCAATGAGAGTCAATCAAAATTCTCTTTTTAAAGACATTATTATACTTCGTTGCATTTAAATTAAATTCATTCCCATTCAATTGTTATTTGTTAATTGCATATCCTATACAGGATTTTGCCACTCAACACCAGCTTTTTAACGCTGTTTGTGATTTTTCTAGGCATTATTACGTCAGTAGTTTCTATTGCTTTCTGAACGGGTGGTGCCATCGCCTTTGTAAAAATCCACACGAAACAATTTGCAACCAAACTGTCTGCAGCGTGATTCAAACTCGGAATGCTTGGTTAATAGACCGAGTCACTATCCCTTAAGTCACAGACATCACAGTAAATGATAACAAAACCATATTATCATGGTTTTTTACTAGAAATATATCTACAAATTTTAGCTATAAATAGACCATGTTAAGATGTTAGTCTGCAGTGTATTAGATGTCCGAAGTCAGTGTAAGTTAATTGAATCAGAACTGAACAAAGATTCTACTCCAGTTATAGCCCTGGTAACAAACTGCATCACTTCAGTCTAGCTAAGGAAGTAGGTATTAAAGAACTACCCCCAGTCCAAAAAGTGCAGAGTTGAAAACAGATATGTTGAGTCAAAAAACACAAATATTTCAGCCTCACTGTAAACTTGGATGCAACATAACAAACACCCGTTCAGGGCAAAAAAAGAAGATACAATTTTATCAGATGTTTAATTTAGTCGTCGGATCATCATCACTGCACATCAAACCATTTAATCCATAAATTCATCTGATCTCCTCCTCTATGTTTCTCAGTGCGTAGCGACTATTGACACCGGTTCTTTGTTGGTTTACTATTCTTCTTTGGCTACCAGTATAGTATTCTTATCTAGTTATGCCACATTTGAGTTGGAATTATTGCAGTCTGGTTAGTGTTGTAGATTCATCACTATTACTTGAATCAAATATATAAACAAAAATAGAAATTACCTGAATGACTAGTCCTGGATAAAATCTGGACACTGTATAGTCTTTACTGAATGATGAAAATCCCACTATAATTGCTAACAGACAAACAGACAAGTATATTATTATTACTTCAAGAAAACCTAATAAATTTGCAATAAAGTCAAATTCAATACAATTCACAAACCCTGACCGTATCATATATGTTACTGTTGTTACTGCCTGTAGTACTGCGTTTCAGGGCAGTGTAGGATAGGTGGGACAAGACTTTGAGGAATTTAATGGCTGCATGACTAGTGCAGTCACCACAAAGCTGTTCATGTTAGGATATTTCTTTTATGTCCACGACAGAAAAAAATCCTTGGCCTTGTCGAGGATTGAACACAGGTCTCCTGCATGGGAGCCACGCTCTTATCCATTTGACCAAACGCTCCTCTCATATACGCAAAGCAACATATGCTGAATAAACAACCTACACTTCTTCCCCATCATGAAAGATGAAATTGAGATCTAACAATCATGAAAGCTACATGCTCAAATTAAGACATTCTGTTGGAAGAAAAACCTCTTCTTTATTTAACAGCATCAATTTTGATTTCATTTAGTCTAAGAGTGCCGCTATATCAAGGGGCCAGCCAATGGACAGAGCTGACATCTTGAATGCCCTCAGAGTGTGGCGCAGAGAAGATTTTCATCTAAACAAATCCACGTCAACTACTAGATTGCGGGAGCTGGGTTTGAAGATTGGTGTGGCAAGGAAGGAACAGTACGACAGGTATGTGAGTAGGCTCATCAATCAAAATTGAACTGGTACTGTCAGTTGCTGGACGCTGTTGGAGATATTGCGAAGGAGATCGGAGCACCTATGGACGTGTCCGGAGTGCAATGAAGATATTCCAAACTGAAAGATTGACTTCATTGCACCGGGTTTTACCCCATATAGCTCAGTCCTTCTCCACAGAAGTGGTACACCACCTGCCAAGAGTATTACACAAAGCAGGAACTTTGCAGCTTCTGCACAATCCTAGGAGTCTCTGGAAAATAATGCATTAGTGAACAGAATGGCACAATCCTAGGAGTCTCTGGAAAATAATGCATTAGTGAACAGAATGGCACAATCCTAGGAGTCTCTGGAAAATAATGCATTAGTGAACAGAATGGCACAATCCTAGGAGTCTCTGGAAAATAATGCATTAGTGAACAGAATGGCACAATCCTAGGAGTCTCTGGAAAATAATGCATTAGTGAACAGAATGGCACAATCCTAGGAGTCTCTGGAAAATAATGCATTAGTGAACAGAATGGCACAATCCTAGGAGTCTCTGGAAAATAATGCATTAGTGAACAGAATGACACAATCCTAGGAGTCTCTGGAAAATAATGCATTAGTGAACAGAATGGCACAATCCTAGGAGTCTCTGGAAAATAATGCATTAGTGAACAGAATGGCACAATCCTAGGAGTCTCTGGAAAATAATGCATTAGTGAACAGAATGGCACAATCCTAGGAGTCTCTGGAAAATAATGCATTAGTGAACAGAATGGCACAATCCTAGGAGTCTCTGGAAAATAATGCATTAGTGAACAGAATGGCACAATCCAGATTTGAACTCATGATCTTTGGAACACAAGGCGATGGCTTAACAGCAGAACATTACTCTTTGAGACGCAGTGTCTTGGTAATCTGCTTACGTCTATGTAAGCAGATTACTAGCAGACAGTGCACCTTAAAGAGCAATCTTACTCCAATACAGTAGATACAGAACAAAAGGACGTCCTTGTGATCGAGCTCACTACCGCCTGAGCTACAGTATTAGGTTTATAAAATTGAGTAACCTGATATTAGGTTTATAAAAATACTAACCTGGAATCCAACATACAAAGAAAACAGCCTGGTAGAAACAAGTTTTCCTTCGTAACAGACTTTCCTCTTGTCTCTGGTGGTAACTCAACAAACCTAATAAACAAGAAAATAATCTACATTAGAGATACCATACTTTTTCTTTCTTGAAATTTCAACTAGCAAAATAAAATCCTTATAATTCAACCAGAAATGTTCCAACTTTATTAATTAATTTTTACAGATTAGCTCTTGTTTTACAACTTAATATACACCCAAGGTTAAACTCAAGAGGTAAGTATCGCACATTGACAGCAAGATGGATTTGATCTCACATCAATCAAGTGCCGTGCTGGTTGGCGTAGGTGATCATGTCTCTCCACATTTGTCTGTTTCTGGTACAATCCATCAACTCAGTCACCGAAAACCATTGCCGAACAACTATTTCAAGCTGTCCGGAATTTTGTCCTTTGTCTCCCTCTATCTATCTCACAACATACAATTTTCGATTTCATGAAACATCGATTTTCAAATCTATAGAGCTGAAAAATGGTATCAGAACTGTCCGCGTTCAAGAAACATTTTTAATTGTCACCATAACTGCCATGCTCTGTCACATCGCTGAAAAGGACTGAGCACTTATAGGTGCACAATGAGTGCAGAGATACTGATTTCAAATAGCGTTAAGAAACTTTAAATTAACTACATTAGGTTAATATCCATCTTTCATTCTGTTTGAAATCTGAAGTGATGTTTGTTGTTGCAAAGTAATGCATTCTTTATGTAGCATGTCGTTTGTAGAATGTTGCTCTCATCATAGCCCACCTGAAAGATTATCAATCTCTAGCTAGTTCCCCCACCTTCTCCATCATCATGTTCATGGTTTCTGCAATGTTCTTTTGCCAGTATCATCTTGAATGTTCTCTGCCTTGTTCCAAGGAATCATGACCTCTATCATTACTCTCTCTCAATAATTGTGATGTTTAATGTGACCAATATATTCAAGTTTCTGAGGCATGATACTGTTTATGAGCAAATGTTCCATGACATTCAGGTCTTGGAGTATATCTATATGTTTCTCTTCTATGTCCAGGGTGTTCTAAGAATTTTTCTGTAACAATTGGTCCCTAAATGTATAATATGAATGCGATGGAGACTGCAGGCGTCACGTTAAACAGCGCTGATCTAACATATGTAATAATTTATTTTCAAGAGTAAACATATCAATTACTTAAACTTAATAACCAGCAAACATGTCACCATGAACACTAAAAGAGAATTCTACAACACAATCTTTCTCCCAACACTATTCTACTAGTGTCAAGCCTGGACGCTGACATCAAATGATAGAAGAAAACTAGTCACGACAGAGATAAAGTGTCTACGCAGAATGCTGGGAGTAACAAGAGGAGATCGGTTTAGAAATGCAGACATCAGGAAAAAAGGGGATACAACTTCATCAAGAAACAACAAATTAAATAGTTCGATCACATAAGCAGGTTACCAACAGACAGTGCTCCTCAAAGAGCAATGTTACTCCGATACAGTACAGTGGATACAAAGCAAAAGGCCAGCCATGCAAAAGCTGGACCTCAAAGATAATGAAGGCAACGAAAGACACTTTATAAAAGTGCACACAAAAACCAGTTCTATAAATCTCTTGTTATCATGATGCTGAAAGGCAAAACAGGATTGGAGAAAAGACAGAAAAAAGAAAGGAACATACTCATTCTATCATCATATCATCACAGTGCGTCCCAATCAAGGTTGGCTGCAATGAATCTCCAGCATCCTCTGTCTTTCGCCTTGGTGTTGCACACTGCCAGACTGTAACCTGTCCATTTCTTAAAGTTTCCTCCCACTTATCTCTCGGTCTTCCTCTTGCTCTTCTCCCTCAACTTTCCCCTCTAGTAAATGTTTTATCATGGTGTCATGCCTTTTATGTGCCCAAAATACTTTACTTGTCTGAATTTTATTTCTCTTAATAATTGTTTCTTCATGCCTAGTTTTCCTAAAACTTGTTTATTTGTCTGTTTTTCTGTCCATGAAACTCTGCTTATTCTTCTATATATCCACATCTCAAATGCATCAATTCTATCATACAATTATAAAACAGACATACATTCAATATACGGGATCCCCAAAAACTAAGAAAGAACTTCCACTTGTAACTATGAGACATCACATTTGTCTATTACTTACTATTGTCTATATTGTCAACTACTTACCACTTCTAATGACAACATGTCTATATGTTCTCCATATTAACACATACAGAATCTGAAAGACAAGAGGCAACTTGTGAAGTTATTACTCAAACTCTATCAATTTTCCATGCAAACTTTGACTTTATATTTCTCTGCTCGAATCAAGATATGTTGTTTCTTTGTTTGCGTTTGTTCTTATCAACCAGTTTAATCACCCTTGTGATATGTTTCATTTGGTCAAGAACGACTTCTTCTTCGAACGCTCCATATTGACCACTTGTTAACTACTCTGTGATTTGTATGTGATCTGAGCATAAGAGCAATTGTGCACTGTGCCATTTATGTGCCTACAAGTAGGCCAGCATATCCGATTTCTGCGATGCATTTTATTTACTAGGTAGCTTCCTAGGTCCTAAATCAGTCGCCTCTTATGACATGTCTTGTAGGTCACAGTGGTACTATTCTTGCAGACCACAGAACCACACGGGCAATGTTGTTTCTTTGTTTGTGTTTGTTCTTATCAACTAGTTTAATCACTCCTTGTGATATGTTTGCTTGTTGCCAAGAAGGACTACAGGTTATGCCTCGGTTCATAGGCTCCTACTCGTGTAGGGCTATTGCATTCAACATTTTCGATCTAGAATCAAGATATAATACTTGCAATGCAAGAATCTTAGCAATTGTTTTCTTTCCTTACAAACTATTATTGCAGTTGTCCTCTTAAAGGGAGCCTGTTGCAAAGTGCTTCATGTTCCTGTTTAGTGGTTGTTTTGACAGTAATTTATTTAATATTATGATGTTTCTTCATTTTTAAAAACCTAAATATTTTAGGTTCCTCATACAAAATTATCCTCATAATTTGAGGTTGCCACATGCAAAAATATCTTCATATTGAGAGGTTTATACAAGCAAAAGTATCTTCATATTAAGAGGTTTATACAGCAAAAACATATTAATGAAAATCTATTAGAAGATCAGGGAAGTGAAACTGAACAGTAATGGCAAAAATATTTCACATTGAGAGGTTTATGACTGATAGGACCATCATCATTGCACTTGGTGAGTAACCATGTGTGCTCCGATCTCTTTCTTACACAGGCAGATTTCATAGGCATTGTACAAACTCCATAGTACCGGCAAGGGACCCCAATGTAATTTATAAGATGGTAAAATATTTTGTTTGAATTTTATTTTTAAAATTTTTCTAATGAATTTTGCCTGGGCAATGAGAATGATTGACATGAGAATAATATGAACATTTTAACAAAATAATAAAATAAACAGAAACTGAGAATCACTGTTGCATACATTTATCATTGTTGTTAGGAGTTGAAACGTGGACAATAAAAAAACAACTGGTAAACAGAATTGAGACTTCCAAAATGTAAATTCTGGAATAAAGAGTCTGAAGAATATCATGGAAGGAAAGAGAACTGATAAAGAAATTCTTCAACAACTTGGAGAGAAAAGAGAACTACTTAAAAGAAATAAAAGTCAGACAAATACAAACAACATTTTGGTCACATTAAAAAATATGACACATTGTTGTAGATAATATTGGAGGAGACATCTGAAAACAAAAGAGAAAGGAAAAGGTTGAGATATCATTAGGGAGAAAACATCAAGAGGTGGGTAAGAAGCAACCTGCCGGAGTGTATCATCGTTGCAAGGAATATAGTTTCCCTTTCAGTTTAGAATACCTTCATTGGACTCCGGACATGTATATATATGTTCCGATCTCTTTCACATTAACTCCAACATCATCCAGCGACTTAACAGTACCAGTTCAATGTTGATTGATGAAACAATGTTACTCATACGCCTTTCTTCTTCTTTTTTTTGTTATCACATTGTTACCCGGCTGTTGCACAGTATCATGGTTTTCTATTTTTGACAATTGCCTTTAAGGAACCAAATTTATTGAAAATGCATTGCACTCAACCTTGGATGTGAAGATGGCACAAGCTGCTGATGAAGAATAAGAAAACTAAGAACAGTAACAAGATCAAACTTACCATGTTTATTATCATGACCAAAACAAGAGGAATCAGAAATATGAGCCTTGCCATGTTATGTAAAGCTGATACGTCTTGTCCGTCTACCTACAACATAAATACATTTCAAATGTTCAATAAAATATGCAAAATGGGTGGCACAGATTTAACAATTTGTCAGGCATTAACCCTTACAACTAACGGTCCCGAAATTTTGGTATTAAATGTAAACATCTTCTTTTTCTTTGTAATTGCTATTTTGATGATTATACCGTTAGATATATTTTTATGATGAAATCAACTGTTGTCTAGAGCTCATCTCTGGTAACCCGACACCCTAAATTTTCTGTCTTGAGAAGACCCCATCGTTATTTGTCGGTGATCAAAGATAAATTGTGTACAAATATGATGTCAAACACAATCCATGTGTTTACTAGTTCGTATAGCAAGATGGCAGACATGTCTCTACTTTGTTTGTTGATAGTTTAAATGATTTTTAAGTTTGTTTATTCATGATGAAAAGACATGCTGAAAATTCAGGAAATTGCTACTCAAAAAGGATAACAACAGAGCAGGCTGTTGAACTTGTTTGAAATGAATCTGAAGATGAATTAAGACTTAGACTGTTATTATTCTGATAAAGATATCAAATGTGAGTAAGACGATCATTTAGACGAGCAAGAATTGATATTCAAACCATATATGTTCAATCTGGAGAACAAGCTACATTACCTGGAAGTATTCTGAGGCGTGACCGAATATCATTTGATATCTGGATCCAGGTTTGGCACTGATAGCATAATAATGGGAGAAAGATTGTGTTGAGCAATGATCTTTTATGTTCATGATTGACATGTTTGCATTACAAAAATTTGAGCCATTTGTCCTATGATTTGATCGGCTTTATTGCATGTATGTTGGATTTCATTAGTTATTCTTCCATTTGCTAAAAAAAAAATCTGCCTGGGTATGTTAAGTATTTTACTTGTTTTAATTGATATTTGGCGATGGATATATTGATAGCTGCCTTATAAATAACAAGTATCAAGTTAATACTAGTAAATCTACAATTTGATAAGCAGATTAATGATTGCTACTGTCAAACAGTTCCAACTAAACATACCATTCAACAAGATATTTCTAAAATAATTCAAGAAGCTTTATAGCAAGAATAATACAATTAGAAAATAATAATAAATATCAAAGTTATTACATAACATTATATATATATATTTCTTTCATTCCATTGTATGTTACATAGGGCCTGTAAGCAATTTCTCCATACCGCTCTGTCCTGGTCAGCTCGCTCAATCTCTTCCATGGAATATGTCAGATATTTCTTGCCTCTCTCAGCAAAGTTCATTTCAGGGTTTAGCTAGGGTGTTCTTTCTTTCTTGAACCCTTAGCCTCCCACTACAATACCTGCTTGGTATTTTTGATCATTTCTTCTCAAAGTATGCCCGGTGTACTCCCTAATCTCCTTCTTATAACAGTTGTTACAAGTGCCAGACATTTCTCTGATGTCAGTACTTCTCCTGAATTCGTCCCATTTTATGTTCATTACATTTCGAGACATCTATTTTCAAATGCATTCAACTTACTTTCTACATTTTTAGTCATTTTCCAACTCTCAGTGGCATATGTTAAGATTGATACAACATTGGAATTGAAAATTCATAGTTTAATTTTAAAACTATATAACTTGCAGTTCCATATTTTATTTAGACTTTTAAAAGCTGATGTTGTTTTGCCAATAATATAAATTGATACTATTTACTATTATTTTTTACTAATTAACTCATCAAATTTAAAAAACAACTACCTTTATATTTGAAAGAAAAAAATTACAGTAAACAAATATAACCACAAAAAAAAAGCAAAGAAATTAACACTTGAATTCTGATGGTAAAAATCTATTGATATTTACATCTTTCCAGCAATTGTCCCCATCAAATCTGAAATCTGTAAAACATCTGTGAAAATATAGTCAGATAAGAAATATCAACATCTGAACACATGAGATTTAAGAGTAATAGAGTGATAGAAAAAGCAGGATTGAAAAAACATCTGAAGAAAATTACAGATTAAGTGAACGATTAGATACAGATCATTCTACTTCTTCTGTCTTCAAGTTAATGGTTATATTAAATCTTTAAGTTTATCCTCATAACAAAATCTATAGTTCTTCTGCATTCTTGTTAATGGCTTTACTATATCTACAAGCTTGAACCAAGGAAATGTTATGTTTTCAAATGTATGGCAATATATAAAGTTGGAACTCCCTAAGGTCAGGTTTGTTTTTCCTGTGAGGAGTACACCTGACAAAAACTCTCGGAGGTGATCTGGCCCCCAAACTTGTGATATGAGTGGTTTTACCCGGATATCCAAGACCCAGACTCAGCTAATGGGAAAATAGAACCACTGCCTTGTGGGAGCCATGGGAGAGGCAAAGACTATGGGAGTAAACCCAAACAGAAAATCTGGAGTGAAGCCCCTAAGGCGGACAGGCATCATGTGACGCCCTACCGGCAGCTCCTACAACCAAACTGATACCAGACATCATGCTTGCACTCCTCTGGATTCTATCAGCAAAGTCGAGAGGGGGTAGTTGACACTTGGGCAACTCAGCTACTCCATAAAAATTTCCTAGGCATGCGTCATGGAGAGGTCACTTCGTGGTCGACTTTGTTGACCATTAACACCCACAAGAGACGTGATTCAGTGCAGAACACACTACGTGACGCAAAACCTATTATCTCCTGAGACAAAGAAGCCAATGAATGAATGAAATAAAGTTGATGTTTTGACTACAAAGTCTTTATCATGTACAGGACATATAAAAAATTCTAAATGACAGAACTCGTGACAAATTTCAAAATTAATCAAGTTATAACATATGGTTCCTAGAGTTATAAACCATTGTATATGTACAACCTTGATATGGTGGGAAGGTGTGTATAAATAATCCTCATAGGGAAGTTGACAGTCCCATGCTCCTGGGACATTTAACCAAGTTGAACAGGTCATGAAGGAAAAGTCAGACAAAGTGAGCACATCTCCCCCAAGATTTAGAGCAGTGTGTAAATGTGAGCTGTGGGCACCATGACAACAGTGTGAACATCACTGCCGCCCTATATTATTCTGCCGGCTTTAATGTTATATAGAATTTCAAGAAATAAAAATATGTTCGTGAATAACACTATGATTCAGTTTTTCTGTAAGCACAATATTAAACAAATTGTAGTTAGGATTAAATTTTCCTTTTTATTAATTTGATTCATGTTACTATTAATATTTCTTTATTATTAGTATTATTATTGCAATTGTCACATGGCACCTGCACCTCAACAATCGTTAGTAATATGCACCCCAATATATAAAAACGTTGGATAGGACTGGTTTAGAAGGTTGGGATAGCCCGCCTGCCCAGCGTCTTCGTAGCACGCTGGACGATGAGTGATAAGTCCTCTGTGAGTGCGGGTTCAATTCAGCAGGCTGGCAGAAAAGCCACAAGTTCTCCAGATTTACTGTGTTTGTAGCACCGAACCTAAGGGTTACGATGTCCATGGCACTGAGCCGAAGGGCTGAAAGCTCAAGTGCTTCTGGAACAACAAAAAAAAAGGTTGGGATAAGAGCTGGCAGCCCAAACCATAGCATGCAAGCTTCACATTAAATGTGCAATCAGCATTCAGTAGAAACTGTATTGACTTTAAATGCATACAAAAGTGAAGAGACATTAAAGAGAAGATAAACTAGCTGGAATTGCATTCACTGCAATTGAGAGAAGTATGGATAGGGCAGATATCATAATTGCCCTCAGTTCCACATTTGAGGAAACAAAATCAGAGACACTGAGCCATGGGGGCTAAATGCAAACAAGTATGCCAGTGCTGTCTACATAGTACAGAGAGAAATGTCAACCAACATCACTTGAGTACAGAAAATGTGGGAACATTGAGATGGTTGCTACATTGGAGGACAGAGCAAATATAGACTTGCAAAATGTACAAGGATGCTAATCAGGAAAACTGAACTGAAATGAACACAAACAAAAAGCAAAATGTTTCAAACCAAATTTTTTAAACAGCTGGTAAAAAGTAAAATTAATCTAAAGTACAAACTGGCATATTTGTGGTACTGCTAAAAACAAAGGAATGTAAAGGAACCCTTTTTCATACCTTGAAGCATATTGGGGGTCCATACAGTGTTAGGCTGGTATTTTTCATTGACTGTCAGTACACGATGGGTGAGGTGGTCAACATCACACTGGCCTCCTTAACTTCCCAGTGCTTTTCCTAGTATCCAATTGAGGCAGGATTGACCTGAGAGCCGCTACGGTCTGAAAAAATATTCTGCGCCCACTGTGAAATTGAGCCTGGACCACTGGCCTAAGTAACAAATTCACTAACAACTGCGCTACTGCAGCTCTCGGTACTACTAAGACACTACTGATTTATTTCTGAGTGCTTGACTATGCAGAATACTTACAATGAACATATCTGGACTTTCTGTACAATAACTTCATTATGAGTCTTTATAATCACAAACACTGCCAAGATCAATGGAACCAACCTATTTTGTTTGGGAAAAAAAAGGAAGATTTAAAAAAGTGGATGTTTAATGAATTTATTAAAATAATATAGCTACTTGATGCAGCATAACTATAGAAGCCACACACAAAAACAGCAGTTCAGACTTGATTTTAAAAACAACTTTATTTTTGTGGGAGATGACCGAAATGGAAATAAACAAATTTAGTTACAGTTAAGATAAATATCTTAGGAGAATCCTGCAAATACTTTGGCAAGGAAAGATCCCAACAGAAGTGCTGCAGAAGATAACTAATTGCATATCACTGGCAACCCTGATCAGAGGTTTCAATATGAATTAAAGTAGGATTTTATATGTCAAATTAAAGAGAATGGATGTTCTTTAATGCAAATATTTACTGTATAACAAATATAATGCAGTACCATCTATGTAGGAAAAAATACAAACAAATAGAAATTGAAACTGAGAGAACAACACTTTAACTTGTCAATGATTTTGATGTACAATAAGTTGAAGAAATCAGTCCAACTGTTCTCCTTATGTAGGTAATCCATTTATGAATACATAAATATTGAGAAAATTGTGATTGGATGCATAGTTTATGAACCGTTCCACACAAACAAATATATATATATATATATATATATATATATATATGTATCCTCTTCGTGTCCAATTTGACACAAGGTTTCCACAAGAGATTTCCATTGTTGCCGTTCTGCCACCTTTCTACCAATTGTTTCCATGTCTGGCCACAATCTTTCAACTCTCTTTACACAGTTTTTCTCAATGTTGTGGAGTGTCTGGCGAAAATGATTAGAGTGTGGCTCCCATGCGGTAACCTAGGTTCAATCCACGGAAAGGCAGAGTAGTTTCTGTCAAGGAATAAAGTAAAATCCTAACATGAACAGTTTCGCTGCGACTGTCCTAGCCATGTGGCCATTAAATTCCAGACACATGTCCCCCTTGTCCTACACCACCTAAAAACAGTATTAGAGGCAGAAATTACAGTTTTTTTTACCATGTTTCTTTTGGACGATCAGGTCTTCTTTTCCCATCCGTTGTCCATCAAATATACCATATATATATATATATTCACTATTGTTTACACTTGACAAAGTAGCTTTCAGTAAATATAAACTTTGAATGGGAACAGAATGTAACCGAAAAGCAATGATTGTTGCTAGAGATTAGTAGAATTATTGAGATGACAGAGTATTAATCTTGGCTCACAAAGAGTGAGAGAGATTGAGAAAACCTAATGAACTCTGTTGATAACTTGAAAGCACTGTGACTGATTCTGTGGTAAGACTGACTCATACACTTATTCAGACATTAAACATAGTACTATGTGGCAACCAAGCTATCACAAAAATACAAAACTGACAAACATATACCCTCACCAAGAGAAAGCATAAGCTAGATACATCTGACGACTGCTTACTGCACTAACCTAAGAAAGTAAAAAACACAAGAAATACAGTTACCAATATTCTGACTAGTTGTAAAATACAACAAAAAGTATGAATTCTGAATTGTCTTTACAGTCCATCTGCAATATGATTTATTACATAACAATCTCTGAGCCACTCCATCATCATCATCAAGTACTGTCTTCAAGTCAAAGGTTGACTGCGATCCAACATGTCCTGTCTCTTGCCTTTATATTGCACTCTGTCAAGCTGCAATTTCTCCATCTCTTGATGTTTTACTCCAACTTGTGTTTAGGTCTTCCTCCTGCTTGTTGTTATTCAACTTTTCCCTCTACTAAGGTTTTCATCAATGTGCTATGGATGGTTTTGGGACTTGTCAGTCCTGAAAGGACTATGTTGATGGATTTGTGCTTCACAGTGCCATTGGTGACCTGTAAAATTTGATGTGTGACTAACAATCTCTTTCACAGTTTTCACATCTAAATGAGGAGTGCTTCTCAACATGTGACTGCCTCCTAGTGTTGTCTTTACTTAAAACTACAAGCCCAAAATTGATTAACATACACAATAACAGACTCCAGTTAACATGCAATATAAACATTCACTAGAGAGGAAAAACGATACCAATATCTCCATCGTCAAACATCAATTAAAGCATGATTAAGACTTTACATGCGTAGAGAGAATTTTTTCAGCAAATGGAAGAATAACAATGAAATCCAACATAGATATTAAACAAAAGAAGAAAACTAGTCACGACAGAGATGAAGTGTCTTCGTAGAATGCTAGGAGTATCAAGAAGAGACAGGTTTAGAAATGAAGACATCAGGAAACAAAAAATGGGTACAACATCAGTACTGAACTTCATCAAGAAACAACACATTAAATGGTACGACCACATAAGTAGATTATCAACAGAAAGTACACCTCAAAGAGCAATTCTACCCTGATACAGTGGATACAAAGCAGAAGGCCATCCACACAAAAGATGGACCTTAGAAATAACAGAAATAGTGGAAAAACACTATTTATGAAGCGCACACAAAAGTTCTATAACTCTCTTCTTATCGTGAGGCTGTGAGACAAAACATGATTAGAGAAAAGAAGAAGAAAAGACACAAATGTAATAAACAAATATCTGGTCATTTAACATCTCCTTTATCTTCTTCAATGATTCAGCATAGTTATTGCCCTTGGACCCTATGACTCAGCACAGATATTGCCCTTGGACCCTATGCCATGTAATGTTACATACCCCAACATCACGAATATCAGGGGCAGACAATAAGTAGCAAACACAATTTTGTATCGTAATCCTTAGTGAGATTGATAATATTTGCAGTTGAACTTACCGAGAAGGAATCTAAACTAGTGGTATCCTTCAGTCTTTTACGGAACCGAAACAAGACTTCTAATGCATACACAAGTGTGAGGAGAAATGTACTTGTGTAAAAACTCTGTGGATGCAGTAATGTAGGTGAGATAGTGCATACACAAGTATTAGAACAAATGTAATAAATCTGGGTGGATGCAGTAATGTGGGTGTAATAAATCTGGGTGGATGCAGTAAAAGATGATTCAAACTATTACAAACAAAATATTACCACACATATTGTCTTAATGACTTCCTGGTCTGACAGTTGACTGTACCATCACCACTACTACCACTACCAGGAATTTTAAATACATTCAAACAACAATGGTATCATTGAAATCAACATTTAATAATATATTATTAGTTTGAGAAATTGAAATGTTATTCTATATAGATAATGATAGGAAAAAACTAGTCAAGAGAGAGATGAAGTTTCTATACATAATGCTGGGAGAATCAATAAGAGACTGGTTCAGAAATTAAGACATCAGGAAAAAGTGTGTACAACTTTAAAGTACTGAAATTCATCAAGAAACAACAAATTAAATGGTTCGACAACATAAGCAGATTAACAACAGACAGTGCGCCTCAAAAAGCATTGCTACTCCGATACAATGGTTACAAAGCAAAAAGCAGTCCACGCAGTAGGTGGACCTCAGAGATAATAGAGATGGTTTAAAAAAAAACACGGTTTATGAAGAGCACACACAAAAGCCAGCTCAAAGAATCACTTCTTATCCTGACACTGTGAGGAAAAACATTATTAAAGAAAACAGATGAAGATTCTATATATCAAAATACTGTAACTAACTGTTTTGTGAAAGCTTTAAAAGTCCAGTTGTTAGGGAACTGAAGTAGTTGAAAGATTAGTACATTAGTTTAACAATTTTTTTAATGTTTTTGCTAACTCTAGTATAACCACTAATAAACCACTCTTTGTTTGCTCCACTCTAATATAATCATCATCAAGTAGCTTGTCTCTTCCGGAACTTGGCTCCCATGACAATAGTCCTGAAAAACTCTGTATTCTGTGCAAGTTGACCAGCGCAGTGGCAGTCATTCTCAGATCGTCAATGAAATCTTGCACCCATCGCCCTTTTGGGTCTTCCTCTCATTCTTTTCCAGGCACTAATCACTTCAAAATTATCTTCTTAGGGACTCATGTCGCTTTGATATGTCCGAAATATTTAATTTTCCTTTTATGTTCTTTAATACCAACTCTCTTTAATATCAAGCTGTTGCAGAACAGAAGCATTTGTTCTTTTCTCTATCCATGATATTCTAAGTACTCTTCTGTAGCATTTGCATTCAAAGGCATTAATGATATCTGCCGCTTTGTCAATGGTCCATGTCTCACAACCATATGTTGCCAAGGAAAAAACGCAGGCTCTTAAACGATGGATTTTTTTCTTATGTCAGTTCCCTCCCATAGGTTTATTATTTATTTTAGTTTTTGCAAAGCAATGCTCAGTATAACCACTTATAAACCGCTCTTAGTTTGTTCCACTTTAGTATAACCACTAATAGACATTACTGAAGAAAAGAACTGGCCCCATCCTAGAACTGTAAAGTCTCTAACACTTGAAACCAGTATAAGAATAATGAGCATTGGAACTGACCTAATGTGACTCTTGCCAAATAGTGTTAGATCTCTAACAACCTTCAAACCAAGAGAATTGGCAAACCTCGCCTGATAGTATTATGAACAAATCCTGTGAGAACTATATCGCTTCACACCCGTAAGAGGAGAGTGAGAATACAAACTGACAACTTGACCTCTAAATTCTATTATTCTGAAAACTGTAATGCTTCTTCTTTTCTCTAATCCTGTTTTGTCTCAAAGCGTCAGGATAAGAAGAGATTTCTAGAACAGGCTTTTGTGTGTGCTTCATAAACAGTGTTTTTCGCTGCCTCTGTTATCTCTGAGATCCACTTTTTGTGGGCTGCCTTTTGCTTTGTATCCACTGTATAATAGTAACATTGCTCTTTGAGGCGTACTGTCTGTTGGTAAACTGCTAAGGTGGTCGAAACATTTAATTTGTTGTTTCTTGATGAAGTTCTGTACTGATGTTGTACCCACGTTTTTCCAGATGTCTTCATTTCTAAACTGGTCTCTTCTTGACAGCATTCCGTGTTGACACTTCATCTCTGTCGTGACTAGTTTTCTTCTATCGTTTGCTGTCAGCGTTCAGGTTTGGTACTGATAGCATAATGTTGGAAGAAAGATTGTGTTGAACAATGCTCTTTTAGTGTTCATGGTGACATGTTTGCATGTAACATGCTAGTACTGTGAGGTCTTTAACACTTTACACCCATAATACATTCTGTTTTACGGTATTACCTTGACCTCTATTGTAACTTGCCAGGTTATAAATATATCTGAAATACCTACCGTGATTAAACCAGAGAATATGGCACAAGCCAGTCCTGTTCCACTGCTGCCAGAAGGCCGCTGAGGAACTTGGCTGAACTGACTATGACAAACAAGGATGCAAGCAGATCAGCCACAGCCAGATGAAATGTTGGAAATATCTGCAGATAACAATATTCGATATAATATTGACAATTTATTACATGAATCTAGGATAAATTATTCTACTTCTTTTTCTTAAATTTACTGGGTCATTCATGTTCATTGCAATATCACCTCCCTTGATTTTTCTCTGTTGATAGCCTTCCCAATTGTTGACTCTTAGTATTACATATAAAAGGGTCTAATGGCGAAGGATTGATTTCACTGCACTGGTTTCCCATATGGCTCCGCCCCCGGGCAGAAATGGGACGCCATCTGCCGAGAGTGTTACACAATGCACAAACTCCGTAGCTCCATCAACAATTTTAGGGATCTCATAAAAAAATTATACATGTGACTCGGTCTGGATTCAAACCTTCAACCTACAGAATGACAAGCAAATATCTTAATCACTTCACCATATAGACACCAAACTCTCTTCCTAGTATTACAAGATCTTCTTTAATGTTATCTCTCCATCATTTTCTTGATATGTCTTGTGGACTCTTCCTTCCATCTTTTTATATATACACAGTTTCATGCCCTTTGTTCTCTTCTGCCATTATTTCACTATGCCCTAGGCATCATATTTTGTTAACCTTTATGATGATAGTAATTAATTGTTAAATTAATTGGTAATTAATGGTGGTTTACACTAATTATAAATATCTTTATTGTTTACTGCAGCATAAAACATACATTTTGTACTGTATCTATTAGAAGGAGACAGAAGTATGTATAACTAGTGAGGTATAGGAACCAGCAGCATACATACATTTTACTGTATCTATTGAAGGAGACAAGAAGTATGTATAACTAGTGAGGTATAGGAACCAGCAGCATACATACATTTTACTGCATCTATCGAAGGAGACGAGAAGTATGTATAACTAGTGAGGTATAGGAACCAACAGCAGGGTACAATATTTAACATGCTACACTATCTGCCAGAGTACTGAAAGCATGTATTACATATGGGGGTATAGGAACCAGCTAGCAGCACATACATTTCACTGCTCTGTTGAAGACTGAGACAAGATAGCCAAATGCTCACTTGCATTTTGCAAAGCTGATTGCACTGGACCTCCTTGAGCGTAAAATACCACAGTTTGCGATGATAAATGGAGCATACTTCAACACAGATACCATAAAGCTGCTGGAACAAGAATAAATGATTTATTTTAAAGGAATCTGTAGAAAAGATTACTATAGTGTAGATATAAATAATTTGTTAATGTATAAAGAATTTAATTATTTTAATAAAAGTATTTTAAGATAGTTAACAAATATAATAATAACCTCGTTATATCATAGGGCCTGCAAGTAATTTCTCCATACCGCTCTATCCTGGGCAACTCGCTCAATCTCCTCCATGGAACTGAGACCGATATTTCCTGCCTCTCTCAGCAAAGTTCGCCAGGGTCTCCTTAGGTCAACCTCTCTTTCTTGAACCCTTTGCATCCCACTTCAATGCCTGCTTTGATATTCGTTGATCATTTCTCCTCAAGGTGTGCCCAACATATCTCCATCTTCTCTTTCTTATAACAGTTGTCACTAGTGGTTGACCAGACATGTCTCTGATTTAATCACTTCTCCTGAATTCGCTCCATTTTATATTCATTATTTTCGCAGACATCTATTTTCAAATGCATTCAACTTGCTTTCTATATCTTTAGTCATTTTCCAACTCTCGCTGGCATATGTTAGGATTGATACAACATTTGAATTGAAAATTCGTAATTTAGTTTTAATACTATATAACTTGCAGTTCCATATTTTATTCTTCTTCTTTCTTCTTTTGTCGTCACACTGCTACCGGGTTGTTGCCCAGTGTCGTGGTTTTCTTTTTTTGTCTTGCGCTGTTCTGGTGGCTTGTGTGATTGTTATCTTTGCTCTTTCACAGGATTCTGCTACGCCATCTAACCATCTTTTCCGTGGTCTTCCTCTTGCCTTCTTTCCCGATGTTCTGTTGTAGAAGACTGTTTACTGTGGAGTTTGGATGCATTCTTATTAAGTGGCCAAACCACTTCATTCTTTGTTTATCTATGTAAGTCAAGCACGGTTTTGTGCCAACTTTCTTCTTATGCTGATGTTGGTGATTCTGTCTTTTCTTGTGTTGTTGGTAACTTTTCCAGGCAACGATTTCACATGTTAGTTATTTTTGTGACTGCGCTTTGCTCAATGTCCATGTTTGGCTCTGTAACACAAAGTAGGTATAAAAATGCTGTTGATCATCTGTTGCTTAGCTGCCTGTGAAATTTTTGGGTGCCTTAACAATGGGGCTAGCTGGTAGGTTACAGCATTTGCTTTTGTACTCTAGCCTCTATCTCTCTATCCAGTTTTCCGTCTTCTGTGAATATGCTTCCTAAGTATTTGAATTCTTTCACTTGGTTTATTTTAGTGAATTGACATGGATGTCTAGATTATTATGTTTTCTTCCCATATTCATTATTTCTGTTTTAGTGTTGTTGATTTTCATGTCATGTTTTACACAATTTTTGTTCAAGGTGTCAATATGATGTTGTAGATCTTGTTCATTTTGATGTATCAGGCACTGATCATCTGCAAACAGCAGTTCATTTATTTCATCATTATCTGAATTTGACTCTTGAGTTATTTTATCCATATATGCAATAAAGAGTAGTGGTGAGAGGACACAACCTTGTCTAACACCTGATGTAATGGAGAACCAGTCGGTCATTCCTTCTGTTGTTCTTATTGTACTCTGGCTATCTTGATATAAGGCCATGATATTACCTAATAGTTGTCCCTGGACGCCATATTCTTCAAGGATCTTCCATAGTTTGCACCTGTTTACTCTATCAAATGCCTTTTCTTGTCTATAAATAGAAATATTTCATATTTCATGGTCCATATTTTATTTAGACTTTTAAAAGCTGATGTTGCTTTGCCAATTCGTATCATAATTTCTTTTTTAACATTTCCTGTGCAATCAAAATTGCTACCCAAATAGGTGAACTGCTCTGTTATCATTTTAGATTCCAATGTGATATCTGCATTACTTGCCATAGGTGTCTTCATTATATTTGTTTTTTCATAGCTTATCTGCAGTCCAACTTTTGATGCTATAGATGACAAGTTGTCTGTTTTTCTTTGCATATCTTGGTTGTTTCTACTTAACAAGGCAATATCATCTGCAAAATCCAAATCTTCTATTAGATTTAGATTAGATTAGATTAGAGTTAACAAATATGATGGAGTATTATTTTATGTATCATACACCGTGAAAGTTTTTGATGTATTCTACTGTGTTTTATTGTTTTAAAAACGTCATTAGTGCCTGTAATACCACTTTTAGGGCTGTGAGGACAGGGGAACATGTGCCTGGAGAATTTAAAGACTGCATGTCTAGTGCAGTCACCAGGAAACTGTTCAGGTTAGTATTTTTCTTTATGCCCTGACATAAAAAAATCCTTGGCATTAATGTGTATTTAACATGGGTCTCCCGCATGGGAGCCACGCTCTAATCTATTCAGCCAGGTACTCCTGAGTTTTATAAACATCACAAGCCCGCGTGCCCATAGCGCGTTGGACTACGGGTGACTAGTCCTCTGTAAGTGCGGGTTCAACTCCGCGGACTGGCAGAAAAGCTACAGGTTCCCAGATTTACGGTGTTCGTGGCACCGAGCCAAAGGGTTACGATGTCCATGACACTGAGCCGAAGAGCTTTCAGCTCAAGTGCTTCTAGATTGGAAAAAAAAAATAGACATCACAAAAGGGTTTTTAAGGGTTTTAAAGCCGAAGGATTGACTTCATTGCACCGGGTTTACCCCATATGGCTCGGTCCTCTCCGCAGAAATGGCACGCCACCTGCCGAGAGTATTGCACAAAGCACGAACTCCGTAGCCCGGCAACAATCCTAGGGGTCTCTGGAAAAAGCTGCACTCGTGAACAGAAGGCTGCAGTCCGGATTCGAACCTACGATCTTCGACTCGCAAGGCAAAGGGCTTAACCACTCAGCCACAGAGACCCCCAGACATCACCAAAAAAAAGCTGCTATACCAAATTCACATGCAGTGTTGAAACTTCTGAGCTGGTTTGAATTCAAAACACAGGCGTGCGGACAAGAATGTGTAATGTCAGCCCTACTATTCAACATTGTCATAGATTAGGTGATGTGTAAAACAGCAGAACAAATACAAGACAGGTAGGTGAAACTCTCAGGTAACATATACATTAAACAAATACAAGACAGGTATGTGAAACTCTCAGGTAACATATACATTAAACAAATACTAGACAAGTATGTGAAGCTCTCAGGTAACATATACATCAAACAAATACAAGACAGGTATGTGAAGCTGTCAGGTAACATATACATCAAACAAATACAAGACAGGTATGTGAAGCTCTCAGGTAACATATACATCAAACAAATACAAGACAGGTATGTGAAGCTCTCAGGTAACATATACATCAAACAAATACAAGACAGGTAGGTGAAACTCTCAGGTAACATATACATTAAACAAATACAAGACAGGTATGTGAAGCTCTCAGGTAACATATACATCAAACAAATACTAGACAGGTATGTGAAGCACTCAGGTAACATATACATCAAACAAATACAAGACAAGTATGTGAAGCTCTCAGGTAACATATACATCAAACAAATACAAGACAGGTATGTGAAGCTCTCAGGTAACATATACATCAAACAAATACAAGACAAGTATGTGAAGCTCTCAGGTAACATATACACCAAACAAATACAAGACAGGTATGTGAAGCTCTCAGGTAGCATATACATTAAACAAATACAAGACAGGTATGTGAAGCTCTCAGGTAACATATACATCAAACAAATACAAGACAGGTATGTTAAGCTCCTAGGTAACATATACATCAAACAAATACAAGACAGGTATGTAAAGCTCTCAGGCAACATATACACCAAACAAACACTAGAGGTATATAGATGGCAACTCCACACTACAAACAGCCACAGAAACAGCAAAATCCAAACTGCTCAAGAATATCCTGCCATAGAGGTAGGATCGACTGTGTGGACATTTTTAGTCTTTGCCTTATGTGTCCCTGGATGCATACCAAGACTGATGACCATGTGCCCATGAGTGAGACCAAGACAGATGACAATGATGTGAAACTCTTGGGAAACAAATACACCAAACAACATAAGATGAAAAAATCAGAACAAGTCAACCAGGAATCAAATCACTAACATGTCTAAAATACATGCCTTGTATATTATACAATTATATTTTGCTAGCCATTTCCCCAAAATTCATATACGAGGGCGCATTGAAAAGTAATGCCTCCAAGTCCATAACTTTGTTAATATACATAATTTACAAATGAAACATACATTTTCAGAAAGCTTGAGATGTCCACTACACAATAGAGTCATTATTTTTCCACATAGTCACATCCACGTCTCACACACACACACACCAACGTCGAACTAGTTGTTGCATCCCGTCGAAGAAAAAATCTGATGATTTTTCACAAAGCCAGGTACGCACATCTGCTGCCACATCCTCGTCAGAAGCATATCTTTTTCCCTTGAGATGTTCCTTGAGCTTTGGGAACAGGAAAAAGTCACAAGGTGCCAAATCGGGTCTATATGGTGGGTGCGCTAAAATGTCGTCAAAATTGAGACGCTCTAATGCTGCCGCTGTTTGTCTACTGGTGTGTGGACGAGCATTGTCATGTTGAAGGACTGCGTGTTTTCCAGGACGAACACGTAGCAGTCTTGCCCGTAGTTTCTTCATCGTTTCCACATACCGATCAGAATTGACAGTTTTGCGCGCTCCAAAAATTCTGTGTGGATTACGCCTGGCAGTCCCAAAATGGTCATCAAAACTTGTCCGCTGACGCGACAGTTTTGAATTTTGTTGGGGTGGGTGAGGTTTTGTGCTTGTATTCCATAGACTGGCGCTTGTGTTCAGGGTCGCAATGATGCACCCACGACTCATCGCCAGTGACAATTCGGCAGATAAAGTCATCGCCTTCTCGTTCATATCGCATCAGGTGTTCCTGACGCATCAGATTTTTCTTCGACGGGATACAACAACTAGTTCGACGTTGGCGTGTGTGTGTGGAACGTGGAGGTGACTATGTGGAAAAATAATGACTCTATTGTGTAGTGGACATCTCAAGCTTTCTGAAAATGTATGTTTCATTTGTAAATTATGTATATTAACAAAGTTATGGACTTGGAGGCATTACTTTTCAATGCGCCTCGTAATTCTCATCTTCTATAGAAGCTACACATGAACTAACACATCAGTGCAGATTTCTTACATGAAAGTTATCTCAAGTGTAGACACAAAGCTCCTGCTAGAGTAAGAAAAGGGAAGATACCACTAGATTCATTTATTTCAATGAAACTATTGTAACTTGTACAGGTAAATATCTCTGTATAATATGTGAAAGACTTACCTGAGAAGTGCAGTCACTATACTAAAACTTGCTATTGTCACTACCTGTATGAAGAGAAAATTGAACATAAATTATTTACAAGATACATAACTTTTTTAAATGTTCGCCCACTATGAATTCAGGCATGGTTGTGGTGGCTAATATGGTGCTTCTGACAAATATTTGCGTGGAGGCTTGTTTTCTTTATCACCAGTGTCCCTCGCATTCAGGGGAGCCTCATTGTCTTGTACTCTGGTACAAAAATAAAGGTTAAATGAGACATTTGGAATATACTCAATGTGATGAGCTATTTCTGCCTTATACAGCCAGCCTGAATTTTCTTAAGCATTCTCATTGGGTCACTCAGTATACACGCATGAGTGATTTTCTGTGTCCTTATCACTTCAGAGCCATAGTTACTGCTTTGATTTCCATTGTGATCACCATCACTCGCATGTTATTTTTAAAAAAAAAATACTGACGTTACTGCTTGTAGTACTGCTTTTAGGTAGTGCAAGACAGGTGGGATGAGAGCCTGAGGAATTTAATGGCTGCATGGCTAGTGCAGTCGCAGTGATCAGGTTAGGATTTTTCATTTATGCCTACAACAGAAAAATAAATCCTTGGCCTTACCGTGAATTGAACAAGGGTCTCCTGCATGGGAGCTGCACTCTAATCCCTTCAGCCAGATGCTCCTCCTGCATGGGAGTTGCACTCTAATCCCTTCAGCCAGACGCTCCTCCTGCATGAGAGCTGCACTCTAATCCCTTCAGCCAGACGTTCCTCCTGCATGGGAGCTGCCCAATCTTTCGCAGACGCCCTCCTGCATGGTAGCTGCCTCCAATCCACTCGGCCAGACGTTCCTCCTGTATGTTATTGATGTTCTAAATAAAAAGGTCTAAAGGCGAAGGATTGACTTCTTAGCAACGTAATTCCTCAAATGGCTCTGTCCCTATCGGCAGAAAAGCATGTCATCTGAAAGGGTTGCACAAACTCTGTAGTTCCAGCAACAATCCCAGGGATCTCATTATAATCTGCACATATGACTCAGTCCGGAATCGAACCCACAACCTTCAGAATGACAGGCAAATATCTTAACCACATAGCCATATAAACGCCTTGTTATTAATGATATATCCAGATAATTATGTCAATGACTTTCCAAGCTTGTTTTTATTGAATCATACACCATTAATGTATTGACAATTATTGCTAGTTTCTAGTTAGATATCTTTTACTATCTAGTCTGATGGTCTGAAATTTTATTTCTTCTTATCGCCACTATATTTATTATTTGATATACTTATTTTCACATGCTATTAATGCATAATGTCATCAACAACATATTATTTGATTTTAATGCCCGAGTGGTTACCGGGCCCAAATTTGGGGTGTAAAGAATAGAACCACTGTTACCTGCCACGCATGTCGTAAGAGGCGGCTAAGGAGGTTTGGCTGAAATCAGATGCATGTGTCCTAACGCAAAATGATCAAAACGCAACCCCAGGTATTTCATAGACTGAGATCGCTCCACCACCTCTGAACACAAAACCACAGATGGTGTTGGAGTGTTGACGATGCGGTTGTTTAAAGAGAACCATGTCACCGCTGCTTTTGTGGGGTTGACCAATGCTCCTGCTTCATTGCAACATCTACCTATGCGATCAAGTTCTGACTGAAGTTCCTCCACAAGCTGTTCTCTATCCTTGCCCTGACGATACACCAACACATCATCAGCATATGACATTGTCCTTCTTCTACCCGTGATCTGCTCTTCTGTGATTCTCACAGTATAGGCATTGAACAACACCGGAGATAATGGTGACCCTTGTGGTAAGCCAGGGTGGATTGTTGTTGGTGATGACGCCCAGCTGCCACATTTAAACACTACTTTCGCTGGAAGAGAGCCGCAGAGATCCAATTGAGGAGGAATGGGCTGATATTGAGTTCCGTCAGCTGTACCATTAAAAAAGTGAGAAGTGGGCTGAATTCTGTCAACGGGTGAGCAATGACAAATCGTTGAATCTTTTCTGGCAATTGCACAGAAGTATGAATGGTACAGTAAAGAATCGGTGTGTTCCTGACTTCCAGAGCATGGATCTTACTTGGCAGAGGACAGATGAAAACAAGGGTAGGGCTCTGTTTGCGCACTATTTAGAGCAGAGTGACCAGAAAGACATTGTGGGGCGAAACACTGCCAGAGAATCCATTGCAGCTAAATGTCAGAACCAGGAATTAGATGAAGATGATTTGGTGATGGTGGAGGAAATCAAGGATGCTGTATGGAGAGCAAAAAACAGTGCACCTGGTCCAGATAGCATACGGTATGGTGACATTGGCGAGTTGTCCGATGGGGAGTGGGAAGAACTGGCTGGCATCTACAACAAAAGCATTACGACTGCAGTAATCAACGAAGAATGGTTGCATAGCTACCTGGTACCTCTGCCAAAGTCTGGCAAATACCACACAAAAATTCAGGGCTATCGGGTAATCACCATGCAGAATACAATAGGCAAGTTGCTGGAGAAAATAATTGCCAGGAAAATATCCTGCCAACTAGAGAGGTTACGTCTCCTTCCACCCACCCTTGGAGGGCACCGTCCATATAGAGACATGGTGTAACGCAGCGGTTTCCGCCTACGATGTCTATGAGGGTTTTCACTTGGGCATTGAGACATGTGATGCTGCAATTGACCTCGAAGATGCCTATAATTATAATAGTTATAATAAATACAGAAATGACAGAGGCTATAGTAGAAGCATATATACCAGAAGATAACGTTGAAACAACATGGCACAAATTTAACTCTTTCCACGCACAGTTATTTCCTCAATTTTTAAGCAGTTAATTCAAGGGAAGTATAAAAGAAAACACACAAAAAAAAAACCATCCCAACTACTTGTCAATAAATAAACATATATATATATTATATACTAAATTGAAGAAAACTGGACAACCTAATAGAATAACAAGGTTAAAAAAGAATTGAAATAAAATAGCAGAAGTAAAACTAGTAAGACTTCTTATAAGGGAAGCAACTCTATGGCGCAGTGTGTGGCTTAATGCGTGCAACGGACTTCCGCTGTGGCGCAGTGTGCGGCTTAAAGCGTGGAAAGAGTTAAGAGTATTGTTTTGAAATGTCTAACAACGCATTGTGGCACCACATTTAAAGGAGGAACAGAGAAAAAGAGAACAGCATGGTGGAATAATGAAGTTAAAGAAGCAATAAAAATTAAAAATGAACTATATAAGACCTGGATAAGATCACGCTCAGAAGACGATTATGATAAATACAGACTAGCAAGGCAGACATCGACCAGAGTAATCAAGCAAGAGAAAGAAAAATCTTGGACCATGTATGGTGAAAATCTCAGTAGATTATGTGTAGAGTCCAGCAGACAATTTTATAAGGCCATAGCAAAAAGGAGAATAAGGGACAAACCCTTCCAGCCATCCGAATATATAAATGATAGTCAAGGTAAACCTATACATGAAGAAGTTAAGATCAGAGAAAGATGGGAAGAATACTTCAAAGACCTCTTGAATATACCAGATACTGGGAATAAAACATCATTCAAACCGAGACATGCAAACATCAATGAACCTGAAATACTAGTAAGTGAGGTAAGAGAAGCTATTAAGAGAAGCCCAAAGAACAAGGCTGCTGGGAATTGATGGACTAACAGCAGAAGCAATAAAGGCGTGTGGAGAGATTGGAGTAACCTGGGTACATTACATCTTCAAGAAGGCGTGGGAAGAAAGAACTGTCCCTTCAGATTGGCAAAAGGCTATTATAGTACCAATATGGAAGAAAAAAGGTAAAAACAAGACTGTAGTACATATAGAGGCATCTCCTTCCTAAGCCATGTGGGAAAAATGTTTGCAAGAGTTCTGGAGCAACAAATAAGACCAATTGTGGTGCCAACACTCAGCCCACAACAGTTTGGGTTTAGAAAAGGAAAAGGGTGCACAGATGCAATATTTGCCCTAAGACAAATTAATGAAAAGACTATAGAATACAAAAATCAAATGAATATAGCCTTCATAGACCAAGAGAAGGCATTTGATAGGGTTAACAGAGATATATTATGGGATGTTCTCAAAACTACGGAATAAAAGGAACACTGCTAGACTGTGTTAGAGCCATATATATATAGAAAGTGAAAGTGCCATATAACAAGCCTGGACTCACAAATTGGTTTCCAGTAACCTCAGGAGTACGGCAAGGATGTGTTTTATCACCTCTCCTCTTTATTATATACATGGATAGTATCACCAAAATAGATGAAACATCACTCAGCGCAGACCAACAAAATGAACTGCTCTTGCTGACACCAGTGTTTATTCCATAATAATATTGAACAGCTTCAACAACACATAAACTTACTCAACAATAGCTGCCTCAAATACAACATGAAGATCAACATTCAAAAGACAGAAGTCATGACTATAAGCAGAGAACATAATGATATCAACATACAAATAAATGACCAAACGCTAAAGCAGGTGAGAGAATTCAAATACCTTGGAAGTATCTTCACATCTGATAGTAGACTGGACAGAGAGATCGAAACTAGAATTCAGCAAGCCAACAACATTACATACCAGCTTACCCTAATTTAGAAACACCCAGATATTCCAGTAGTGACTAAAAGACAGATTATAAATTCAATCTTTATACCAACACTGTGCTACCAGAGCCAAACATGGGCACTGACAAAAGAACAAGAAAGGAAAATTACCACATGCGAAATGAGATGCCTGAGGAAAGCAGTAAATAAAACAAGAAGAGACCATATAAGAAATGAGGAAATTAGAAGAACAGTCGGAACAACACCTGCTATTAGATTTATTGAAAAACAGAGACTCAAATGGTTTGGCCACTTGGTCAGAATGAACCCGAATACACAAGTTGCAAGAGCGAACAACCTGAAAATGGAATCATCAAGAGGAAAGGGCAGACTAAGAAAAAGATGGGTTGATGGAGTTACAGACATCTTAAAACTCCACAATACCACACCATATCAAGCGACCGAGCGTGCATTATCTCGGATACCGATCATCAGTTAAACCTGCTACGCCTAGCGGCAAAAAGCAGAGAAGGACAAAAGAAAGATTGGTTACTAAACTGACGTCATTGCACTCCGGCAGACCCATTGGCTGAGTGGTTAAACCTTTGCCTTGTGAGTCGAAGGTCGGGTTCGAACCGACGCGCCGTCTGTTCACGAGTGCAGTTTTTCCAGAGACCCCTAGATTGTTGCCGAGCTACGGAGTTCGTGCTTTGTGCAATACTCGGCGGTGGCTTGCCATTTCTGGAGAGGGACCAGGCCATATGGCGTAAACCCGTGCAATGAAGTCAATCCTTCGGCTTTAAAGCCCTTTAAACTCAGATCTCTTTAAACACACACCACAGGTGCTCAGTCTCCCCCAACAGATATCGAAGAGTATGCATACTGACGGCTCCTATGGCTCGCTGATTAAACACACCACTCTGCCTCTCAGGCATCCAGTTCGACTTGAACAACGGGTAACTCCAAACTGCTTAAATCGCTTCAACATCGATTTTAGTGTCCTCATCCAACAGACAATCGCAAAGAGACCGAAGAATATCTCCCATATCCATCTTCAACTCCCTAACAATCGATGCTGTTGATGCAAGCCTGTCCACTCTCTCATTACCGTAAACAACCACATGCCCTGGACAGTATATCCACGTAAGCCGCTGGAGGTTAGAAACTTCTATAGACGACATCCACTCATACCAAAACCTGCCCTTCTGGATCTTGTGAAGCATCGACTGAGTCAGATACAACAACTGCCCCAGTAAATAAAGTCCCAGAGATCCAACGGAGGGCAGCAGTAACGGCCTCAACCTTCATCCTCATACTAGAAGTGGTTGTCCTGTATGCCCCACTTCGCTCTGCAACAACCCTACCATGTACATTAGCCAAGAAACCCCAGTCGGACTTCTCACCACGTTGAACCGACCCATCGGTATATACAACAACATCATCATCACTTGCATTATCTTCTATCAGCTGTTTAACTGCGAGATCAGCCTTCATGTTGCCCCAATCTCTACATTCTCTTCCAAGAGTCATGATAGTTGGTCAATGAATTATAATGAATTGAATTGTATACTTGCAGTAAGTTGAGTTGCAGGCAGTGACAATCAATAAAATATGTATGATTAGAAATATTAAGAATTAGAATGTGTAGATATTTTTTGAATGTGCGAGTGTGTGCCAATTTGATAGTAAATAGATAGTATTCGTTGGCGGACTGTTTGTTGTCAGACTTGTCGTTGACAAGACCCGTTTGACCGGTGGTTGTACGCTGAAGAATTTAAATAAGAAACTTGAAATGTGAAACTAAGAAAGTTAGAAAGTGTTCTAATATTTGTGTTAGTTAACAAACAATTCAGATACATTTCAAAAATAAATATTCTCACGTTTATGTTTTCATGTGAATTACTGTGCCATTCAACTGTTGCACTTTCCAGACTTTCCTCAGTTTTCATTGTACAAATTCATAAACTACGTACAAGATGAACAACTAATCTTCTGCTGGTCTGACCTCACTTGCAATGTACGTTATTCGTTATATTAGCGATTATACTTTTTATGTTACCGGTCACGTGAAGAGTGTTTGTAAATATTTTTATTTTCTCAAACAATGGTGTGTCAGGTGTATATATATATATATATATATATATACGAGTGTGAGTGTATGTATGAGTGTGTGTGTGTTTAAATTTACCTTTGTTCATATTTTCTAAAATTGTAATTAACCATTGTCGCAAATTATTGTTCACTAAACTAACTACTATCGTTAAATTCGACAACGGTTGCAGCGAGATTATTCCCGTGGCCCTGGATGCAGCCGTCAAGGCCATCATTAACGAAAACTAATCAAGGCGACGTTGTGATTTACACAGATGGTTCGGTATTTCGCCACGAAAAGTCCGCATGGGCCTTTTCTATAAGCTCATACTACAGAAAGGTCAAGGAAGCCAGTGGTGCACTTAGTATATATGACAACAAATAGCATGAATCTAATAGAAATACTGGCGGTCACTAAGGTACATTGGCTCTCTGGGACATTTACTACGGCCGTTGTTGTGAATAGGCCATTACAGCCACAAGAAACGGTGTGATTCAGCGCAGAACATACTACGTGACGCAAGACCTATTGTCTCCTGAGACAAAGAGGCCAATGATGTTGGATATGACTCTCAGTCAATGCTTCACAAGATCGAAAAGGCAGGTTTCGGTATGAGTGGATGTCGTCTATAGAAGTTTCTAACCTCCAAAGGCTTATGTGGATCTACTGTCCTGGGCATGCGAGTGGTTGCGCGCGATAATGAGAGAGAGAACAAGCTTGCATCAACAGCATCGATTGTTGGGGGAGTTGAAGATGGATAAGGGGATGCTCTTCGGTTTCTTCGCAACTGCCTGTTGGATGAAGACACTAGAATAGATGTTGAATCGATCCAGCGATTTAAGCAGTTTGGAGTTACCTGTTGTACAAGTAGAACTGGATGCCTGAGGGGCAGAGTGATAAGTGTGTTTAATCAGCGAGCCACGGGAGCCATCAGTATGCATACTTTTCGATATCTGTTGGGGAGACTGAGCACCTATGGGTTTGCCCGGCGTTCAAAGACGTCAGTTTAGTAACCAATAAGGTACTACTTTGGCTAGAATCACAAAAACAACACTCATGCGTACATTATGAGTGATTCAATGGGTATGATACGAAAGGTGGAGGCTGGTTCTGTGCGCATGCAATAGACTGAATCACTACAATCGTCAACAATTCACATAATTACATTAATCTTTGTTCCGGGACATACATGGGTATTTATAAGTTCAGGCGGGGGAAATGTGCCAACACATGGAATATAGATTTTTTTAAACAATTTTATGCGAATCTGGTCTTCTATCACAATATCGGGGATGGAGGGGTGTTGGAAGGGGGTGGGGAAATGATCAGCCAATGGATTGAGCTGAAATTTTGAAGACCTTCATAGAGTGCAACAACAAAGAGGAATTTCATCTAAATCAATCCACGTCTTCTTTTTCTTTTCTCTAATCCAGTTTTACCTCATAGTGCCAGGATAAGCAGAGATTCATAGAACGAGCTGATAATTGTATGTTGGTAATCTGTCTATGTGGCCGCACCATTTAATTGATTGTCTTTTTATCAAGTTCAATACTGATGTTCCACCCACGTTTTCCCGATGTCTTCATTTCTAAACCGGTCTCTTCTTGATTCTCCCGGCATTCTTTCGGACGATTCAAAGCTTTTGAAATAGGGATACACAGAAGAGTCTGACGAGTCCCATGTAATGAATTAAAATATCAACTAAGAAGTACAGCAGAAACTGGCCTTGAAAATATAATTACTCATAGAAATAAATTTTTTTTATTTATTTTGGTATCATTAAAAGCATGCATATTCCCAGTGGCAACGTTTAGGTGTGAAGCATGGATATTTAGTAAGGCAGCGGAAAAACACATATGTGCTTTTGAATATGTTATAAAAGAGTCCTCCGTATATCTTGGACAGAGAAGAGAACAAATAAATCTATCCAGAAAGAACTCAAAATCAAAGAAAACTGGCTGATGCTACAAATAAGAAAGAGAAAATTGAGATATTTTGGTCATACACAAGACATGAAGGGCTGGAGAAGACCATCATGGAAGGAGGCATACTAGCAATGAGAAGAAGAGGAATACCACGGAGAAGATTGATTCAGGATGTAACTGATAGTTTGAACATGACGGCTGCAGAGGCAGGACACCTGGCCTTTGTGAGAGAGATTCTGAGGACTGTTGGGATGGCAAAGTTCTGCTCAGGACAAGCTGTTTAATGATGTTCATGGGATGGCAAAGTTCTGCTCAGGACAAGCTGTTTGATGATGTTCATGGGATGGCAAAGTTCTGCTCAGGACAAGCTGTTTGATGATGATCATTAAAAAACACAACACATTTCAAAACCATACTGAAAGGAACAGTAGAGGGTGAGAAAGGGAGGGCGCATAGGTATAGCTAGAAAGAAAACATCAAGAGGTGGGCAGAAAACAGGGAAATAGATTGTACTATCGAGGCACTGAACAGATTTTGTCCATTGCTGCCGATCTTTCATGTGGAGACGGCACAAGATGATGATAAGTTAGTGTATTAAGGATGGAGAATAATTTGTTGTTTATGTAGAGTTCTGAGCCCTTTCTCTTGTAGGATGAGATGAATATACACACGCGTTATAAACTATTGGTGGCGTCAGTGGCTTAGGGGATAGTGAATCGGTCTATTTACCCCGACGTTCTGAGTTCGAATCACGCTGCGGACGATTTGGTTGCAAATTGTTTCGCGTGGATTTTACAAAAGGACGATGGTACCACCCGTTCAGAAAGCAATGGCAAACTACTGAACGTAATATAAATAATGCCTTGAAAAAATCACAGAGTTCAAAAGCTTGTGTTCAAAGTCCTGTAAAGGATATGCAATTAACTAACTTATAAACTATTATATATATGGGAGACCATTACTATATCAAACTTTCAGTTCATGCTTCGGCTAGTCTGTTGTGTTTTTTTTGGTGTTGGTTTGCGTTTGTTTTATCACCAAAGTTAATCACGTTAGAAAGATCAATAGAAGTAAAAGCAGATCTATACTTGTGCTTTATAGACGTTCGACAAAGTAAACCATCAAGAACGTTTCAAAATGTTAGCTTAAACATCGACAGCAAAGATCTAAGAATCATTCAGAACATATATTGGCAGCAAATAGCAGCTATAGGAATAGACAAAAAGATGGGAACTTTCCAGATCAAAAGGGTGTTAACAAGGAAGCATATTATCACCAGACCTGTTCTCACTGTATTGTGAAAACATTTTTAGGTCTATAAAAGATATTCCTGGAATAGCTGTAAGAGGAAATATCATAAATAACCTGAGATACGCTGATGATACTGTCTTGATTGCAAGAAATGAAATGGAGCTCCAGAAATTAATTGATACGGTTGTAACAAAAAGTAAAAACAAAGGAATTCAGTTTGAATATTAAGAAGACAGAAGTTATGATAATATCAAAAAGCAGATTTTGACAAAATGCACCATCACAGTAAATGGGACTGATCTAAGACAAGTGCAGCAATTTAAATACCTCGAGTCCTGGTAACATCAGATGGCAAATGCCGATCAGAAATAAAGAGCAGAATAGGGCAAGCGAAAACATTGTTCCTGAAAATGAGAAGCATTATCTGCAACAAGTCCTTGTCAATCCTAATCAGAATGCGAGTTATTCAGTGCTACATAGAACCAATACTGGCATACAGATGCGAGTCATGAACAATAAACACACAAATCGAAAAATCTCTAAGGGCACAGAGATGTGGTTTTACAGAAGAATGATGAGAATCCCATGGACTGCTAAAATGACTAATGTTGAGGTGTTGAGTGAAATCAAGACACAGAGAAAGCTTATCATCAATATAAGAAAGAGGCATTCATCATTTTTCTGGCATGTGATGAGGAGAGGAGGTTTAGAACACATTGTGACAACCGATAAAATCGAGGGTAGACGAGACAGAGGAAGACAGAGAGAGAACATTTTGGATAGCTTAACTTCATGGCACGATAGAGCGTCAATATCTGACTAGATAACAAACACCACAGACAGATTTGTGGAGATCCATGATCGCCTACGCCAGCCGGCACCTGTTAATGATAATATTTAAAGTTATCGATAATGCCGAGTGAAAATAGGGGGTGCTGCAGTTTCGCAGTTCCAGTACACGAGTCGCCACTTGTATTGGACCCGAACAGTGTGTGGTTCACACATTCGTCTTATGTATATTTATTGTAATTTGGAGAGATCATTTATTGTAATCAGCGAGCAACAGGAACCATCAGTATGCATACTCTTCGATATCTGTTAGGGAGACTGAGCACCTATGGGTCTGCCCGGAGTGCAATGACGTCAGTTTAGTAACCAATAACCAATAACCAATTTGGAGAAAGAAATAATGGTTCATGAAAGACGGCAGGGTTCAACCAGAGCCATTTATAAACTTATGGGCTTCGGACTCAGGTAAGAATTATGGGAAATCAGACCACAACTACACCACGTGACCTCACATTCCAGTATTAGTGCATATAGAAGAAATCTTTTTTAAAAACAACACAAAATACATAATCGAAGTTATATTATGCAAGAAGTTAAGTTTAACAATAAGGAATATCAATATAATGAATATTTTTCACCAATAAATAACCATAGACTCACAGAATTGAGTAAAATTGCAAAAAGCTTGCAGTGCTCTATCAAACATATATATTTTCCGGCCCCCTTTTCTGATCTAGGTCAGGGAACCCTTGTCAGTTGTCTGGCCTAGTTATCTAGAGTTGGCTGTGGTTCAACCAAGCCAACGGTGGCAACATGATATTAAGTAAACTTTGAATACACCTACAACGGTGGCAAAGATATTAAGTAACTTTGAATACGCCTACAACGTGGCAATGATATGAACTTTATACGCCACAACGGTGGCAACATGATATTAAGTAAACTTTGAATACACCTACAACAGATGGGGAATATCTGTCTAGCGATCAAAGGTATTTGAGGTGAACTGTGATGAGAGCTATGATCTACAAAGAATATGCTATATAAAGAAGGAAACATCATGTAATTGCGTAACACATTGTTAGTTTATGAAGCTAATTTAAGCCGATACGCGTACTTCCAACTAAAGGACGAGTCTTTTATTGGGTATAACAGAACGTGTAGGAATTTTAAAAGGATTTTAAAGCCGAAGGATTGACTTCATTGCACCAGGATTTACCAATATGACTCGGTTTCTCTCCGCAGAAATGGCACGCCACCAGCCGAGAGTAGTGCACGAACTCCGTAGCTCTAGCCCTAGTGGTCTCTTTAAAAAAATGCACTCGTGAACAAAACGGCGCGGTCCGGATTCGAACCACGACCTTCGACTCGCAAAAAATGCTTAACCATTTAGCATATAGATCCCCCTCCCAAGTAGGACTGTTATTATAGTTAATCACACACTCGGAACATCAAAAACATTCATAATAAACTCAGGAGTTAGACAGGGATGTGTGCTCTCCCCACTGCTGTTTATAAATAAAAGTGGACAACATAAGTAGAGAAGCAGGAATACAGGAATAAAATAATATTTCAGAACTTTTATTTGCAGATGACCAAGTAGGCTACTGATTGCAGAAAATGAAGAATCTCTCCAGAACCATTTGAGCTTAGTTAACATCAAGGGTGAGGAGTACAACATGAAAATAAATATAATAAAGACAGAGACAATGGCAATAAGTAGACAACCAGAAAACCTTACAATAAAACTCCAGAACATAGAAATAAAACAAACAATTGAGGCCAAATACTTAGGAGCAATTTTCACAGCAGATTGAAGTATTGATGGCGAAATCAGCAATCGTTGCACAAAAGCTAACCAGGTACTGGGGCAGTGAACACCACTTTGGTCACATGAAGAGATACCGCTAAAAACTAAAGCAAATCTCATAAGAACTATTTTCTGGCCAACACTATGTTACCAGTGTCAAACATGGTCAATAACAGCAGCTAATGAGCGGAAAATCATAACGACAGAGATGAGGTGTCTTAGAAGAGCTGCAGGTGTGACAATAAGAAACAAAACTAGAAATGAAGAAATCAGAAGACTGGATGTGAAACCAGTCATGCAATTCATAAAAGAACAACAGATTAAATGGTTTGAACACCTGACAATGATGCCCTGGTATCGCCTACCACAGAGAGCCACACAGAAAAAGTATAATGAGTACAAACAAGAGGAAGACCACGCAAAAATGTAGATACGGCATCAAGAACAGCCTTACAAAAATGAATATCAGCTACAAAGTACCTTAAAACAAGCACACACAAGATCACTACGTTTCCTCCCAACACTTCTATAAAGAAGTAAATGGTGGAAGAGAAGAAGAGAATCATACACTAGCTCTTTTATTTCCTCGAGAAAGATTAGTCGCAGCGGAAGTAGCTGCTATTGTTATATTTATTTACACAAACGTCAGTGACAAGATGGCGTCAACAAAACCAAACATTAGTGGTCTATCATCATCTACCAACAAACAACAACATGGAGTTGGTGGTATTGTCGATGACTTCATGTACGGTTCAAATGTTGCCTCAGCTCATATCTACATTCGAATGGGTAAGTTTCTGTTATAATTTTATAAATATGTGTTTTAAATGACGTATGTAAGTTCAACGTGTCCAATGAGCCTTGAGGACTATCAATAGTATCAATTTAATCAATCATGAATCATCATTCATAGCACTCCGGACATGTCCATAGGTTCTCCGATCTCCGTCTCAGCAAATCCAGCAGCGTCCAGCTACCCAACACGCCAGTTCGATGTTGATTAATCAATCTCTTTGCATATTTAGAATGTCGTTCTTTTCGGGCTGAACCAATATTGACACAGTAACCCATCTCTTTCAATCTGGTCAGCGAGTGGGATTCACAGCCCTGAAACTCTTCTGTTCGGAAAGACTCTCTCAATGCTTGAAGAATGTCACTTCGATCCATGACAGCTCCCTCTGATATTGTAGCCAAGCCAGCCAATCTATCAGCTCGTTCATTACCCCTAACTCCTGCGTGCCCAGGGACAAAAATGGTGATTTCTCTGATCATTGTTTGTACCAGTACCTCCACCCAGTTGCGTCTCACCATACATGATTCGACTTTACGAATCACACTCATGGAGTCACTGAGCATGAAAACACGAGAGTAATTGTGAGATGCCAACCAGTTCACCGCCTCCGTAACCACCCGAACCTCCATTGTCAAACTACTTGTGGTTGTTGCATAGGCCCCATTGGCCTCTCTTATTATTTTTCCTCCTGAGCATGCTTAAAAAGCCCACGCACAGCGTTGTTGGCGAATGACTGAACCATCGGTGTAAATAACCACATCTGTATCATTGATGATACCATTCAAGAGAGCCTCCACCTCCACGTTTAGCAGTGATAGATTATTTTGTTCACAGTTTTTCTTAATAGATGTAATAATGATGAAAGCAGTCTGAAATTGAGGTGGCACAGCAATCCATTCCTCTCCTGTTTCAATTCCGGAAGGATCACATATTTTCCTAAGCGTATCTTCCGCCTGACTCAGCCATGATCTGCCTCTCTTGTCTACACCCTTTCTCCTTAATGAGTTCTTCATGGAGAGGATGTTCCTTGTTTGCATTGATTCTTAGATATGATCGACCCTCCAAGTTTCAATTCTGTTAGCAATAGTTGGAAGGTCAAGAAGGAATTGCATTGACACTCCTGGTGTATCTTTGGTGCATCCCAGAATGATGCGCATAGCCTCATTCTGAATTCTTTCCAGTCTCACTGTTTACGTAGAACTAATTGTTAGGAGAGTGCATGCATATTCTATACATGATAGAACAATACCTTGGTACAAGAGCACAAGAAGGCGTTGCTCAATGTTAGCAGCCGCCATGATTCTCAGTGCGGATAGTGCGTTGCGAGCCTTGACAATAACTTGGTTGATATGGTCCCTAAAGCATAGACTGCGATCAAATTTTACACCCAAATAACTCATAGATGCTGTTCGGGTGAATGTATGTCCATCTAAAGTAACATGTGGTGTGTCAGACTTCACAATGTGATTATTTAGGGAGAACCATGATAGCACAGCTTTGGTATATTAATAGTAGGTAAGTCAAAGTGGTACTAAGAAAGTGGTATGGTTAAGTTACTTGGACGAATTGAATCAATTGAATGGAAATTGAAAGTGAAGGCTAGTCTGGATAGAATCATAGAGCGAGCCCTGCCTACAGAAGGATACTATGTACATACTACTAAACTACTAGTTGACTGGTACTGGCTAGTACTTAGTACTTTAACTTAACTTGCTGCTGGGTAATACTCTACTAAGTTATCAGTTAATATTATAATTATACAAAATTATTAGTACTAAATATAGAAATAGGATGCTAGTAAATTAATTTGATTTATTTAATCAATTTATTATAACTAATTATTTTACACACAATACATTTTGTACAAAATGGATAATGCCCATTTCATTAGATAAAGACAGATTAGTTTGATTAATCAGTGTTGGGGAATCTTCTGGGAATCTTGATTCTCCTCGAAATTGATTGACATTTCTAATTATAAACATACTAATGGTGGCTAACTAATATTTAGTTTTACATAAATTTGCAACATACTTGTATTTTATTAACTAAATTATACTTATACAAAGATGCTTCTTAGTGGGACTTAGTATACTGCTGACCTGCCTACTGACTGTACACTACATCAACATCTAGCTTGTCCCTTTTGGAACTGTGTTTCTAGGACAGCAGCTCTAAATGCCTTCATGTTCTGTGTAAGGTGATGTCTGTTACAGTCATACACAACTTGTATATGACATCTTGCACCAATCTTGTCCTTCCTGTCCCTTCGTTTGCTCAGAATATTGTCTCCCATAGTGATCTCCAGAAAATTCCAATGTTCGATATAGTTCATTTTTTTTCATTTTCATCTTCTTTACCAACCACTTCTCTTCAATTTTAAGCTGTTGCAAAATAAATATATTTGTTCATTTTTCTGTCTATGATATTCTGAGTACTGTCTGTAGCACTTGCATTAAAAAGCATTGATCAATTTTTCATCTGTTTTATAAATAATCCATACATTATGATATATAAAACATATAGGGCATTTAATTTAAGTATTAGTAGTAATTATTATTATCATGTCATTTTCTATGTCCAAAATACATATATAATAATTGGTTATTGGTTACTAAACTGATGTCATTGCACTCTGGCAGACCCATAGGTGTTCAGTCTCCCCAACAGATATCGAAGAGTATGCATACTGATGGTTCCTGTGGCTCGCTGATTAAACACACCTTTCACTCTGCCTCTCAGTTCGACTTGAACAACGGGTAACTCCAAACTGCTTAAATCGCTTGATCGTTTCAGCATCGATTTTAGTGTCCTCATCCAACAGACAGTCGCGAGGAGACCAAAGAATATCCCCCTTATCCATCTTCAACTCCCCAACAGTTGATGCAAGCCTGTCCGCTCTCTCATTACCGTAAACATCCGCATGCCCAGGACAGTATATCCACGTAATCCGCTGGAGGTTAGAAACTTCTATAGACAACATCCACTCATACCGAAACCTGCCCTTCTGGATCTTGTGAAGCATCGACTGAGAGTCAGATACAACAACTGCCCCAGTAAATGAAGTCCCAGAGATCCAATGGAGGGCAGCAGTAACAGCCTCAACCTCCATCCTCATACTAGAAGTAGTTGTCCTGTATGCCCCACTTCGCTCTGCAACAACCCTACCATGCGCATTAGCAAGAAACCCCAGTCTGATTTCTCACCACGTTGAACCGACCCATCGGTATATACAACAACATCATCATCTCTTGCATTATCTTCTATCAGCTGCTTAACTGCGAGATCAGCCTTAATGTTGCCCCAATCTCTACATTCTCTTCCAAGAGTAATGATAACATTGAGATAGTTGGTCATGCTACCATCTGTTGGGATCCATTCTTCCCCTTTTGGTAGGGTCACAACGTAGTCACCTGCTAATTGTTCTCTCAGCCTGGGCCATCCACGATATGCCACACTTGATTCTCGTGCCCTTAACATCATTAATGTTCTTGTGTAGTGGATGTCTTATCCGCAGTAACCCACATATATGCCTTGGTTTGGGCATTGCATGACGGAGCGTAGTAACAGAAGGCCAAGCATATATCTCATCTTCACAATGGGGGTATCTCTAGTGCAGCCCAGGACTATACGCATACCTTCATTCTGAATCCGTTCGAGTCGTTCACATTGTGATCTTGATATCGTAAGAATTCTGAGTCCGTAATCTACCACTGACATAACCAGTCGATCGAACAAAAGGGCAAGTAGTCTCTGCTCAAGGTGTGCGCCTACCATAACTTTGAGAGCTGCAAGACCACGCTTGCACCATTGTATCGTCTGTTCAATATGGTGTTTGAAAGATAGACTATGATCAAAGGTTATTTATTCCAAGATAGCACAGCTTGTCTCTGCGCTTGATGGTATATTCATCAAAGATTACACGGGGTAGGTCAGCCTTGACTATGTGATTATTCAACGAGCACCACAACATACAGGCTTTTTCAGGATTGACCTGAGAGCGAGACTCTCTACACCAACCTGATATGGTAAGCAATGTTTTCTGAATGTCGTCAACCATCTCTCGTCTATCTGACCCAGTCCTATATATTAAGATATCATCTGCAAATGTCAATGTCCCCACCCAATCCGGTTGGCTGAATTTTAGCTACATTTGCTGTGTAAATATAATAATAAGGTACTGTACATAAAGATACAGTATGGTGTGCAATTCTTTTCCTCATACTTGGCAGACACGGATGCTAAAGTAACCACAAATGGGGAAGTAGAAATCAGTATGTTCAATTTTTTTATTTTTCCTGTATAAGTTAATGTTTGTAATACAGCTTAGGGGGTCTCTGTGGCTGAGTGGTTAAGCACTTTGCCTTGTGAGTCGAAGGTCGTGAGTTCGAATCCGGACCGCACCATTCTGTTCACGAGTGCAGTTTTTCCAGAGACCCCTAGGATTGTTGCCGGAGCTACGGAGTTCGTGCTTTGTGCAATACTCGGCAGGTGGCGTGCCATTTCTGCAGAGAGGGACGGAGCCATATGGGGTAACTGGTGCAATGAAGTCAATCCTTCGGCTTTTAAACCCTTTTTTAAATACAACTGAAACAGATGACTGACTCGGCACAGAACATGCACTTACCTTGCAGACTATTTGATATGTCTATGAAGCAAGACATTTGTCTTTAATGAAAAGAAATTTACATATTAAAATATATGTTTTTCAATGATTAGGTTTCATGCGCAAAGTATTTGGCATCTTGACTGCACAGCTTCTAGTGACTACTATCATGGCTGCTTTGTTCATGTTGAGCGAGCCAGTGCAGGAATTTGTCCAAAGCAGGTAAGATGCTACTTCAGTCTTTCCATAACATTCTGCCCTTCTCTAAGATCTAAAATGTCTCTACATTTATTTATGATCAATCTAACATATATATATATATTCTTATTCATTTTAAAAGTGCAACTTTTGACATCTAATTAATCCTTATTTAATTGTAAACACTTAATCTTTTACTCATTTGCAATATCTCTTATTCATTCACAAAATTGAAAAATTATAAATCTTTTTTTTTGTTCTAGTTGAAAAAACGTCTTAAAGGAAATTAACTGTTAAACTGAGATCAATTGACTCAAATTTCAGGAGAATGGAATGAACATTTTGTCCTAAAATTAGCATATGGTAATATTAAGAATGCAGATAAGACTTGCAGTTGTCATGGTAACAAGTAATTTTTCTTCCCTGGATCAAGTACATATTACTTTACCACCTGCAATTCAATTTTTTGTCTTGTTCGCCCGTAATGAATTCATGTGTAGTGATGGCACCAAATATGACACATCTGGCTGATTATTTTGTTTGAAGGCTTGCTTTCCTTATCACCAGTGTTCCTCACCATTCAGGGTAGCTGTACTTGACTTCAGGAGTACACGAAAGTTGATAACACGCTGCAATAGTGACAATTCAAGGCTGTACCATGGAAATTCCAGCTTGGGTCACACATTTTGTGTGTGCACATTGTACATGGTTGGATTACAGGAAATCCTTATCCTTTACTTGGGTGTTTAATTTACCTTTAAGTACCTCTGAAGTCATAGTAAGGTTTGTCTGAATGTCATGGGACACTGATGATGATAAAGAAGGCAAGCTTCCATGTAAAAATCAGTCAAGAGTTGCTATAACTACGCTGGAATTCATAGCGGCAAATGAAAAAAGAGCAAGTTAGCAAGAATAAAAATACTTTGTATACAATAACATACCTATATTTCCAGTTTCTGTGTCAATCTTGTTGTCGTTCCTAAAATTTTCAAATACATCTTTATACGATTTTATATTATCCCCAGTACCTGGATGCTAACCCTCAGCTTGTTTGGAACTATTGGTATCCTGTTTGCACTGATGTGGAAGAGGCATGAGACTCCAACAAACTACATTCTGCTTGGCATATTTGTGAGTACTTTTTGTTCAGGACTCCCATGAATTAGTTCCACAGTTTTCATTCTGTGGACGTTGGATGGTCTGACATTGTGGTTTGACAAAAGGTCGACATCAAAACTGATTAACTGCAGTGTAGAGAGACATGATCGCCACACCAGCAGGTTTGGTACTTGATTGATTGATACTTAGAAGGAGTCAACAGTTTGGAAATGAAGATCACATGAAGTAAAGAAGGGAAAGAAGATATGAATAAGTTACAATGTGGAACACATCTTTTTAAGACAGTTTACATTCATCATCATCGGATGCTGTGCTTGCTGACATTGACAATCATGAATCTCCACAACTTTCTTTTTGCATGGAAAATCAACTCAGTTGTTGATGTTATTCCATAATAATAATAATTCCTCTCGTACCGATATACGTTACATAGGGCCTACAAGTAATTTCTCCATACCACTCTATCCTGGACAACTTGCTCAATCTCCTCCATGGAACTGAGACCGATATTTCCTGTCTCTCTTAGCAAAGTTCGTTTCGGGGTCTCCTTAGGTCAACCTCTCTTTCTTGAACCCCTTGCATCCCACTTCAATGCCTGCTTTGATATTCGTTGATCATTTCTCCTCAAGGTGTGTCCAACATATCTCCATCTTCTCTTTCTTATAACAGTTGTCACTAGTGGTTGACCAGACATGTCTCTGATTTCATCACTTCTCCTGAATTCATTCCATTTTATATTCATTATTTTTCACAGACATCTATTTTCAAATGCATTCAACTTGCTTTCTATATCTTTAGTAATTTTCCAATTCTCGCTGGCATATGTTAGGATTGATACAACATTTGAATTGAAAATTCGTAATTTAGTTTTAATACTATATAACTTGCAGTTCCATATTTTATTTAGACTTTTAAAAGCTGATGTTGCTTTGCCAATTGTATCATAATTTCTTTTTTAACATTTCCTGTGCAATCAAAATTGCAACCTAAATAGGTGAACTGCTCTGTTATTTTTATCATTTTAGATTCCAGTGTGATATCTGCATTACTGCCATAGGTGTCTTCATTATATTTGTTTTTTCATAGCTTATCTGCAGTCCAACTTTTGATGCTATAGATGACAAGTTGTCTGTTTTTCTTTGCATATCTTGATTGTTTCTACTTAACAAGGCAATATCATCTGCAAAATCCAAATCTTCTAGTTGACTATTTTCTACCCAATCGATGCCAGCTTCGCCCCTGCAACATTTTTGCGTCACCCAGTCAATGGCCACTCCAAACAATAGCGGAGATATAATACAGCCTTGCTTTACTCCGGTTTCAACCATAAACCAGTCGCTATGTCCACCATCAGTGCGAACTGCACACTGTGAACCATCATAGAGGCTCTTAATAATGTTTATTAGCTTGTCTGGTATTCCATAGCATCTCAGAATATTCCACAGGAGATTCTGTGTAGACTATCAAAGGCTTTTTAAAATCGATGAAATTTAATATGAGTGGTTGTTGCTTCTCAATATGTTCCTCCAAAATTAGTCGTAGGGTAATTATTTGGTCTAAGCAGCTTCTCCCAGGTCTAAAACCAGCTTGTTCTTCTCTCAGGGTTGTGTCCACTGCTCCTTTGATTCCATTAAGAATGATTTTGCAGAAAGTCTTGGTCATTACTGATAATAGGTGATCCCTCTCCAGTTGTTGCAATGTTATTCCATGCCATACTGTTTATTGTCATCAGTTCTTGTTATACCCAAGAGCACATAGTATTATCGATACACATGTCAATACTGCATATCAATAATACTATTAGCCATTTTGCTGCAACTATTCGCTGTATTGTCATTTAGTTTAGATTTATTAGTTACATTTGTTGTGTATTTATATTTCCCATTCTGATTGTATATGTTAGCTGCTCTTTTGCTGTATCCTTTGCTTGATAAATGTCTTTTGGTTGAAACATGGCTGTATATTGTTTTTATACTTTGTAAAACTATAGTACTTTGTTTTTATGTGTTTCACCAAGCGTACTTAAGGCGGAGACAAAAAATGTTCACTTAAATAAGCAAGTTGAATTGCTTCTGTAGCTGTTTGTATTTTTACAGTGTGGAATCGCGACCCCTCTAAGTCACCTTTACAATAGAGAGGAGACAGTGGTTTTATTCTTCGGTACTGCTGAAAGCTTGTTAGAGTGCAATGCTGTTAAACTGTTCAATATATTGTATTTGTTTGTCTCTATCACTCTTCTTAGTCATTTTCCCAGTAATAAATGTGTTATAAACCCCTATTTTCACATTACATGCCTACACATCAACATATTTCTTTTTTCAAATGTTTGTAGGACGGTATATTTTCATTTACCTTTCCCAGCACATCTGTGTTAGTTTTTGTTAGCAGTTCATGAGATCCATAATATTCTTATATAAAACCACATTCCTTTGACCTCCCAACATTTGTCTTGTTTGTCTATTCACTTCCACACGTCAGTATTGAATATAGCAATGAAGAAGACTTTTTTCATCTTCACCATAAATCCTCGTCGTATCCACGGGGACATAAGGCGTAGACAAAAAATGTCAGTTCGATCTTTTCTTTTTACCTCAAACCTAGACCCATGCAAGACTTTTAGATCTGCTTCAAAAGTTCACCCCCATGAAGCTCTAGGCCTCCCTTTTCCCACTGTCCCTGTGGTGTCCCCTGTCATTTAAAACATGTTATGAGAACAGGACAAACAACAATAATCCTGAACACACATGTAGAACATGTCAGTACTTGTAGTATGTTAACATTTTCAAAGTTGTTATTGATAATTTAAATGTTTATTTCAATTTGTTTTTCCAGACTTTAATGGAGGCATATTCTGTAGGGGTTATTGGTAAGTTAAAATTTTTTTTTTAACCTCTCTCTCTCTCTCTCTCTCTCTTACTCACTCTCTACATATCTCTTGCTCCAAATGTATTCAATTTGTTTAGGAGAGATCATGATATTTTTTCTATTATCAATGTAAGTGAGATCGAGTTACTAGTTCTATAGGAGATAAATGATACAACATAGGGGTATTTAAGTTGAGCATATAAAAGAACCTTTGATAGTTTAAAATCAATAAGAGAAGTAAGCTGCAAAGCCGCTGTTTGACAAAATTAATTGAGAAAAGATTGTCTCCTTTTTCAAAATGCATCATGGACCATCACCTGTTCTAAAGAGTCCAATTAGTGCCGCTGAGATCTTCCTTTGTAAGAAAGAGATCGAAGCACACATGGCCATTCACCAAAGTGATTAAGGTCCAGTCAATCTCTCTTTATTTATATTTTGTGACATTTGTTGATACTTTTATATTTTATGTAATTTGTTGAAACTTTTATATTTTGTAACATTTGTTATAATGTCTAATTTTTGCCATTTGTTGTTACTTCTCTGTGCTTACAGTTTTATGTTTCATTTTTTGCAGTAACATTTTATAAGATTCCATCGGTGGTGGAGGCATTCATCATGACCCTGGGATTAACCATTGGTCTGGTGCTGTACACTCTACAGAGCAAGAGAGATTTCTCATCTTGGCATGCACCGTATGTTTTATTGTGTCTCCCTATTTGAATTTATTTTATTTGTATCTCCTATATTCTTCTCTTATTATATACTAACTATCCTGGAGATGCAAAACTGATGAAGCTGGAAGTAGGCTCTGAGAAACTGATCTTGAAACTGATGAAATGAAACTAAGACAGTTGCTGATACTGCCTGCCAAGAGAGTTACAATGATATAAAAACTTAATATGGGCACTAGTTCATTCTCTCATGATAACAGGGTCATAACTGAACTCTTTCAATAAATATTATTATCTGTCTTGTCCAATTGTATGCCATCATCATGTACCCTTTTTAGAGTATCGTTGATGATTAATTCTGTCTATAACCGTCTGTTTTCTGACTTAAATGTGCACTTTTTTCCAATCTATGCCAAGTCTTTCATATCTTTCTTCCTCTTTATATTTTTCCTTTTATCTTTGTTTGCACAAAGTTTTCTAGTCCGTCTCTTTTTTAAGTAGATGTCAAATAAACTTTTGATTATTTTATTTGACATTGTTGTTAACTGTGATCTTTTAATGTTGTTATCATGTCAGATAGTTTTAATTATATCATAGCCTGTCATGGTTATTTAAAATAAAAAAATAAAAATTGGGCCCTAGATTGAAGTGCCACAACGAGTGAACCCAGTACGAGTGAACGTATGAATGTGTAAAAACTCTGAGTGACATCAATCTTTCGAATGAGAGTGCTCTGAGTTTGTTTAGAGGAGTTTTATGCTGCCATTTGGCATTTAATGAAGCCTGCCACCCTTTGGCCACGATCTAGTGGGCACTACACTTTGGTTTTATTCAAAAGGCTTAGAAGCCTGGTTAGAGTTGTGACATTAATGGACTTTACTTAATCATGTTGCGGTTTCTCAAATGTTTCTCATGTGTATCATCAGGGCTGTGATGGCATTGTATGGTTTAGTCCTGGCAAGTTTTATCCAGGTAAGTGTGTAAGGATAAACATAGAAAAGTAGGAAATATTAGCATTCTTGTGTTGCCCTAATGTCATTGAAGAAAACTATTTTCTAAAACAACTTGCAAATTGAGATGAGAGTTATAAAGTCTTTGTTGAGAATAAGACTTTGATTATACTTGTACTAGTTGGGGAGTTTAGGATGGATAACGGGAATGTTCTTGGGTTTCTTGGTGACCTACTGTTGGATAACACAAAAATTGATATTGAATCAATCCAGCGATTAAAAGGAGTTTGAAATGACATGCTGTACAAGTAGTGCTGGATGTTTGAGGGGCAGAGGGAGGAGTCTGTTTAATCAGCGAGCCAGGGGAACCATCAGTATGCATACCCTTCTGCATCTGTTTGGGGGACTGAGCACCTATGGGTCTGCCCGGAGTGCTGTGATGTCAGTTCATTAACAAATATTTTAGTTCAGGGTAGTGTATTGAGCTGCTTACACACAGACAGAGTAAGGTTCAGTTATAAAAACGTGCTCCTTTTTATATGTTCTAAGTTCATAACAGTTTTTATTTCAAGCTGACATTTGCATTCTTCTGTATTTTTGATTGAATTTTTTCTTCAGTTGACCGTGCCAAATTTTTGTTTATGTCTCTCTACTTTTATTTGCCATCAACATTAATGTTGTTGTAGGTTCATGTAATTTTTTAGGTTTGGTTTGAAAAATACAAAAATGGTAATTACATATAATTTGGTTTTGGAGAAGATTAAAAAAATGTAAGAGTATCACAATTACATTACATCTTTTGATAACTCTTGTTTGATTATTTTTGAGCTTGTATGATTTGTTGTTAAGCTTATATGTTTAAATCTCTCAATCGTCTCTATTGTGTTTCCATACTTCTATCTATATCTGCTTCAGGCCCTGTAATGCACTTTAGGCTTCCAGAAAAGATTTCCATTGCTGCCGCTCTGCCGTTTTCTACCAATTGTTTTCAATTTCAGGCCACATTTAACTATCTTCCCACGTTTCTTTTGGACATCCTGGCCTTCCCTTTCTATCGAAGAGTTGTTGTAGCCAATGTCCCTACTGGCATACAGCATACTTGAATAATCCATCTTCATCTTTTAATGATGTTCTCAAAGTTTGTTTGTTTTAAAACCTCTTCATTTGTTATTGTATTTGGTGAGAATATATGTAGGATTCTTCTTGAACATGTATTTGGTGAGAATATATATAGGATTCTTCTGAAACATTTATTTGGTGAGAATATATGTAGGATTCTTCTGAAACATTTATTTGGTGAGAATATATGTAGGATTCTTCTGAAACATTTATTTGGTGAGAATATATGTAGGATTCTTCTGAAACATTTATTTGGTGAGAATATATGTAGGATTCTTCTGAAACATTTATTTGGTGAGAATATATGTAGGATTCTTCTGAAACATTTATTTGGTGAGAATATATGTAGGATTCTTCTTGAACATTTGTTTTGGAATATCTCCAGCTTATGTATGATGTTGTGGATCATTTTCCAGTACCCACTACTATTTAATAACACTCTAAAGTCACTGCTTCTATACTTTTTGTGTATAATTCAAGAGTTTTGAACTCTGGATACTTCCCTTCAATATATTCAATACTCTGAAGACATGGTAGTAAAATCATAGGATATCTTTCAAATTTTCCCCTTTTCAAATCGGCTCTATTTCAGTCAGCATGAGTGTGTATTGTTATTTGTCCTTATTAGTTTATTAGTGTTATTTGCTATGTAACAGACCTACTTGTCTCATATTGTGACCTGGACAGAAATTCCACAATTATTTTCCCTCCTTTTTAAGCAGTTAATATTATTATATCCTATAATTCATCCATGGCCAGATAAGTGTTGAGTTCTTTTCTGTGGTTCTACGTCACTGTTATTTGTGAACATCAAATTTTGTAGTTATGCCAAACTTGCTTAGCTATAGCAGTTGTAAATCTCTCAAGTTTTATTTGTTTGTGTGCAGTAAACATTTCGCTTGTGGGTTGCTATGGTCCACAATAGAAGCAAAGAAATGTAACACTGCAAACTTCAAAGCATGTAAGAGACGACTAAGATAGAGCTCAGCTTGGGTTTAGTTACCATATTCGGTAAAAAACCTTATCTACAATATCCAACCATGAAATCATATCAGTTGATTGAGGGCCTATGCCCCAACTGAAGCTACAAAGACACAAGTGTGAGACAGCCTTTCATTATATTCAACTGACACACAATGCATGATTTTGTTAAAGTTTCTGACTTTTTATGTGTTTGTTTTTCTTGGAGACTTCTATATACTATTGCAGACATGTTTGTTCAGTCCTTCAGCTTGGTCTCTGAAGCATTGTAGAGGAGATAACTATGGTTTTACCGAGTGGTTACAGAGGCCCAAATTTGGGGTGTAAATAATAGAACCACTGTTACCTGCCATGCATGTCGTAAGAGGCGACTAAGGAGGTTTGGCTGAAATCGGATGCACATGTCCTAAACGTGTAGAAGTATACGCGTTTAGGGGTCTACCAAACCAATGTGCAACATATACACGTTCTTGGCAAAGATCAAACATCGCAAAGAGTGATTAAAATTGGTCGTAAATAACGAACGCAAAGACGAAGAAGACTATGGTTTTCTTTCCCTCATTAAATATACAGCGCTGTCAAAGTCGCATGGTGGCAACATGTGCCAGGGTTAGTGAAGGCGCACTTACCAAGAACCTGTCCCCTACCTCCACGTGGTGACCCTGGAAACAGACTTTGATTCCGGTCTGGCTAATGGGGACAGGGATTGGGGAGAACTACTGGTAGCAGTGCAAGTATGAAAAAGCAATGCAGGTCCATACGAACAAAATGCATGAATCTCCTGGCAGATGTCCAACAAAATATTGCCCACGTTCCTGAACAATAAGAAACAGCAGCTAAACATCTCTGATAGAATCCCTACTCCCCGGAGTAAGGGCCGAATACAAATTGCCATCTCTGGAGCAAGAGACTTCATACACAAGTTCGAAGTGTAAGTCAAAGGTCCTGCCACAATTACCAGTTTCTCTGCCGATGGGGAGATTAGTGAACATGACAGGATGAGAGGTGCATCCAGTGACAAAACGTGGGCCCACATAGGGCGAAACTCGAAGTCCTGAGGAGGGGGCAAACATTTGCCAGCTGTGCGGCAAGAATAAATAAGTTACTTTACATATGCAAAACTACAGTTCACAAATTGTCATGTTTTTTCTCAGATTTTTTTGCCAGTGCCAGCAGTACATTTTGGTATCAGTCTTGCTGGAGCTGCCCTGTTCTGTGTTTTCATCATTGTGGATGTCCACCTTCTGATGTCTAAGCTGTCACCGGAGGAGTACATCCTGGCTGCAATCAACCTTTACCTTGATATTCTCAACCTGTTTCTGTACATACTCCGTATCTTAGGAGAAAGAAAATAGTTGCGTTTTCTTGGAGAATTTATTTCACGTATATTCTCCTACAAAATACACTTCTCTTATTTCATGTTTTCCATAATATGTATTCAGAAAATGTTCGCACTTTAAGGAAAACTAATGGCAAATCAAAAAAATTTCACATTAAAAATTAAAATTTTCCCACATTTTGGCCAACAGAAATTATAAATTAAAAATTTCACAAAAATTAAAAATATCACAGAAATGAAAAATGTCACAAAAACTAGACATTAAAAATATGATAGAAACTAAAAATAAAAAATATCAGGAAACAAGTAAATCCTGCTGTACTTTATTCTTTCTGTGTTTTTCTTTGTGTTATCAATGCTTTGTTTGAATATATGTACATTTTATTTAACATTCAGCACAATTTTGTAGATTAGTTTTCACTGCTGTATAATAAATCACAAAACATAGATGTGAAGTGTTACACAGCTCACAGTACTAGTTCTTGCTATTTGAAGGAGGTGAGGTGACCAGCAGTCTTCCTAGCTAATTTTTCCATCCCTAGACAGTCAGGGACACATTTCTTCATGTGAATTAACTGAAGTGTGTTGACTTAGGAAACAAACCTAGTCTATCATTTGCTTAGAAATAATTTTATTAATGTGATTACATTAATACTAATAATGAGGTCATAAATGGATTGATTGATTGTGATCTCAGAGTGAGTTTAAGTCTGGGCGCACTTTTTCAAGTGCTACCGGCAAATATTCTTCAACCTGAAAGAAGTGTTTCCTGGTGACATATTTTAATGTGTTAGGAGCCTCTATGGTTAAGATGTTTGCCTTGTGTTCTGACGGTTGTGGGTTCGAATCCAGATCACAGCATGCAGTTTACTTATGTTTTTTTTCCCTTGGGATCCCTAGGATTGTTGCTGAAGCTACAGAGTTTATACTTTATGCAACACTCTCGGGTGACTTGCCAATTCTGCTTTTGAGGGGGAAAGAGCCTTATGGGGAAACCGAGTGCAATAAAGTCAGTCATTCACCATTACACCCTTTTTTTTCAAGAAACTTCAGCAACACACTTGGGTCGATATTTTCTATTGTATATAGTCATTTAGACATTAGAAGGAAATGGTGTTCCAGAGCTTTTTTTTTACTCAGTGTGGCAAAAGATACAATGTTATAAGTTGGATAATCATCAACACTACAGAGGCCAATGTTATAATTCTCTTACAACCTCAAAGACATGCTTAAAATAAATGAGTTAATTCCCTCCTAGCACACAGACATATGTCTCCAACAGGCTTCATCATAGTGGAAATATTATTTATCTTCGCTTCTCTAGCCATACAAATCTGTTACCAGGGTGTACTACAAGAACTGAATAGGGAGTTCTATGGAACTCAGGTGATGCACCGGAGCCAATGAATATGGTATAGCCGACCCTGTTTAAAAGACACAGCAAAGTTAAGCTTTTATTTTTTTTTAAAGCTAGCTAGATTGTGCTCTAAAAAACGCATGTCTGCAGGGCAATGTGCACCTGGAAATAAAGGTTTGGGGTTCGAATTCTGTGTTTAATAATTGTTTTTATACAGAGGTCCTAAATACTCATTTACTGTCTATTTATTGACAAGAAGTGAAGCAAGTTTTTGAGCAGTATGTTTCCTAATCCTAGCTCAAAACATAAATTTATATCTTTTTATAAATGTGATAAACAATAGCAGTTACCTGTTTGAATGTGATCACTGACACTCTATGATAACTGCAGTTACCTGTTTAAATGTGATCACTGACACGCTATGATAACTGCAGTTACCTGTTAAATGTGATCATTGACGCTATGATAACTGCAGTTACATGTTTGAATGCGATCACTGACACACTATGATAACTGCAGTTACCTGTTTAAATGTGATCACTGACACGCTATGATAACTGCAGTTACCTGTTAAAATGTGATCACTGATGGCAGTATGATAACTGCAGTTACATGTTTGAATGTGATCACTGACACACTATGATAACTGCAGTTACCTGTTTGAATGTGATCACTGACGACGCTATATAACTGCAGTTACCTGTTTGAATGTGATCACTGACATGCTATGATAACTGCAGTTACATGTTTGAATGTGATCACTGACACACTATGATAACTGCAGTTACCTGTTTGAATGTGATCACTGACATGCTATGATAACTGCAGTTACCTGTTTGAATATGATCACTGATATGGCATGTAAATACAGAATCCTAACAACCAAAATTATTAATCAGCACGACTTGATTATATGTGTAAGATACATGTACCATAGTTCAATATTACTGACGAAAATCAGACATTTCAAATAAAGGAAAGTTTAAAAATAAAGTAGTGTGCTGTCTCCAGGCTTTTTAATGTAGCCTTGGTCTTGTGAAAAATATTAAGGAAGGTATACCACCATCATAAAGGTTAAAAGAATATGATGGCTAGGGCATATTGAAAGAATGACAGAACAGAGGGCTTAACATTGCATGTACAACATAAAAAGATGAAGGGAAGATACCACATGCAGACTAAGAACACAATGGAGAGATAACATTGAAGAAAACCTAGACATTCTAGAAATAACAATTTAGAAGAGAAGTTAGATGAATGATGGCGGGTGATATCTGCAGCAATGAACCTCAAGGGCTTGGAAAGCTGAATAAGTAGAAGTAACCAGTATGAAGGATCTATATGTTAACTACTGCACAATATCTCATTCTTACTTGTAGATATCAATATAACACCTATAGTATAGATCAGTGCTGTCAACGTGGTGCCTGCGGTTACCATGGTGCCTGTGTCATACATTCATGTCGTCCTGATTGACTCCGTAGGCGTAAGGGGGGATTCGGTAGTATGGGGATCAAGAAACTATTTTCGTTGTTTTCATATTAATATAAAATGTGTATAACCATTTTGGAAACTCTGGCCAGCAATGGCGGAATGCAGGAGGGCCATTCAGAGTCAGATCTGTTTGATTCTGAACACGACTTTGCTAGCGCATTTCCGCCATGTTTGGTCAGGTATTTTCCGGTTTCGTGTGCCAAGCTACTGAGTTAGTGCTCGAGCAACGTTGTGAGTTATAACTGTTACATGGAATGCTTTTTGCTGTGTCAACCATGTGTTTGTTGTGTGTATTCAGAAAATGGCAGACAGCGGTTATGCGCAACAAACTGCCGTATGCAGTTATATTGCGAGTGCAGAAAGCTGGATTTTGTCGTGATTGATGTTCCCTTTGACAAGAATTGCAATTCAAGTGATGAACAGTTTTGTGTTGCTACATTAGCGACGGCCATATGCATTTTATGCGGCGCAGGTTTCTTTTTGTGGCGTTACGCGGCTGTTTCATTCTGGAATTAGTTCACACAGGAAAGGTTTCACAGTTGTTAGCATTTCGTGTGATATTCATTGGCACAGGAACCAATGTGACCATTTATAGAACTATGAAAGAGTATGACTTAGAATAGTAGAAAAAATGAGTAAAAAAAAAATGTCAAAGTGTTGCCATGGAAACAATACAAAATGGCGCAAAAACAATTTCAAATCCTAAGGCTCTGAATCTAATGAGTGTAAATGAATTCTGTTTTCACTCTAAGGTGTGCAATTGTAATATCTAAAATATTACACATGATTTTTATGATATATTAAATATTTAATTTTTATAAATTTTTGGGTAAAAATTCTCTAAAATTTGGTAAAAAACTGTTTTTGGGAGTGTGTTTACCTAAAAATTAATAAAAATGCAATATTCATATATCCTAAAACTCATGTGAAATTTTTTAGATATTACAATTGGCACCTTAGAGTGAAAACAGAATTCATTTATATTCATTACTTTCAGAGCCTTAGGATTAAAATTTGTGCTTGGTGGCCATTTTTATTGTTTCCATGGCAACGTTTACATATTTTGAAAACTGAAGTTTTTCTACTCTTTTAAGTCATAATATCTCAAAATTTTAATACAAATTCTACATTAATATGAAAACAACGGAAAAAGTTTAAAGACCAGAATCCCCCCTTAAAAGGTTAATCAGATTTTAATAAAACAAACTATTTTTATTTTTTCCAAGCACTCCCATGAACACAATCCTCTAACTTTTACAATCAAGTTTCATTGTGTAACCATTCTACTGTCACCTAACCCTTTCATTTGCTTTTTTCACTGGAGGAAAGTCTTGGCATCTTAACTATATTAACATTTCTATTGTTATTAGTAGTAATATTGCAGACATCACATGGCATCCTCGTCTCTGTAACCATCAGTCAGAAGCTCCCCAAGATATAAAATCGTTGGACATCACTGATATAGATGTTGTGATTTGTACAGTTGATACAATGTGGGTTATAGGTTACTATCTTTGTATAGATTTCTAATGACATGAAATACATTGTTTCTGTTATTTAAGTACAGTACTGTTACATCATTGTATTTAAGTGAAAATTGTGTCAGGTAAATTATGTAGTGATATATATATATGTCTAATGTTGTTTCAGAATATTTCATTTTGCTTGTATTAAAGGTTATTCAGAGACAATTAAAAGTGTTTGAGGTTTTTGTCTATACTAAATTAAGTGGATTTTTCCCTAATACTATCATAACATTTTTACATTCATCTGTTTGTTGCATGATTTCTATTGTAGGTAAACTTGGTTCCATTGAATTGTTTTAAAAAACAACATTTTTCATACCCTGAGGTATCGTGAGTAATACAGTGTTAGGCCTGTATTTTTCATTGACCGTTGGCACACTTTGGGTGATGTAGTCAACATCAGGTCGACCGTCTTTACTTCCCAGTGTTTTCCTGGTCCCCAATTGAGGTTGGGTCGACCTGAGAGTCGTTATAGTGGCATAAAAATATTCCACGCCAACTGTGGAATTGGACCCGGACCACTAGCTTAAGTAAACAACTATGCTACTGCAGCTCTAAGTGAACCATATACTTGTAGATTTTCATAATAATTAAAGAAACTGTTGAAGCCCTATGCTCCATGAGGAGTGGATAGAGAAGCACATCAGTCATAATATATGTGCAGAAACATAATATATGTGCAGAAACAAAATAAAATGTATTGACCATCTTGTTAAAATAAAGCCTAGTCAACTACTAATTTACATCAGCAACTGTTGAATATCTGGCTTGAAAGCATGATAAAGGTCAAGTAACAAATGGTTAGACAATACCAAAGAAATACTACAACACCGTGGGCTAACAACAACCTGCAAAGCATTTGACCCAACATTGAGAACCTCAGTTTCCCAAAATTCTTCATATCAAATATGACATCATTAACTCTAGAGAGATACCGGGGACCATTACCGGTGCTACAGAGTTCGTGCACTGCAGCTGAGATCTTCCTGTGTAAGAAAGAGATCGGAGCACACATGGCTACACACGGAAGTGCAATGATGATGGTCCAATCAATCTAGAGAGATATGCTAACATTAACAATATTTATAACATAAACATGTATGAAACAATACAATGTAACAAATTACCTAATAGAAATAGACAAAGAAATTATGTCAAGTGTTGATAAAACCAAGCAGAAAAATGTATCAAATAAATTGTATAGAATTGTAAACAAAACATGGTTGTCTATTGTATTTCCCCAAGGGGATTATGGAATTACTTATCCACTCAAGCTGTTAAGTGTAGGGGTGGGAACTTTAATTTGCGTTCCAGGGCCAGATGAGTCGCCCTTGTTGTGTTATATCCGTGTTTATTTAGTGTGGTCTTGACATTGTAAATCCATCTTTTTCTCGGTCTTCCATTGGCTCTATTACCTGATCTCTTTTTATTGTATCCTATTGATGGTTGGTTGTATTTCATTCTCATTAAATGTCTACCACTGCATAAAAACAAAGTTACTAACACGTTAACTTCATTATAGTACATCTTCTTCTGTCGTCACACTGCTACCGGGTTGTTGCCCAGTGTCGTGGTTTTCTGTTTTTGTCTTGCGCTGTTCTGGTGGCTTGTGTGATTGTTATCTTTGCTTTTCACAGGATTCTGCTACGCCATCTAACCATCTTTTCCGTGGTCTTCCTCTTGCCTTCTTTCCCGATGTTCTGTTGTAGAAGACTCTGTATACTGTGGAGTTTGGATGCATTCTTATTAAGTGGCCAAACCACTTCATTCTTTGTTTATCTATGTAATTCAAGCACGGTTTTGTGCCAACTTTCTTTCTTATGCTGATGTTGGTGATTCTGTCTTTTCTTGTGTTGTTGGTAACTTTTCGTAGGCAACGATTCACGTGTAGTTATTTTTGTGACTGTGCTTTACTCAATATTATAGTACATAAACATTACAAAAACATAACGGTTTTGGTTGATAATAATATTACATATTAATCTTTCTTTTTTAATTTTCATTTGTTACCTTTGTTTGCAGTTTTTCCTTATTGCTTCTGTTGTAAATCTTTTTTTCCCCGACTTTTTCATTGCACATTTTGTAACCAGCATGTTTTAATATATGTGCTATTTGAGATAGTTGGGAAACAAACATCGGAAATATGAGTTGACTCATTGTAAAACTAGAAACACTCTACATCTTTAAATAACTTTCTTAGAAACACTGCATCTATTTATAATTTGCTTATGGTTGGCTGGAATCACAGACTTTTATCCATGCATGTTTTCTCAGTGACTCAATGAGTATGCTCAGGAAGATTGAAACAGGATGGGCTAGGAGACAATGGATGGAGTCGATGGGGAGGTCTAAGCTGACAAAGATCAGTTTTATTTTTGTGCCAGGGTATGCAGGTTTAAGGGGAATGAATGTGGGATAGACTTGCAGGTATGGCTGCTGTACAAAGCGGGTGAGCAATGGACCAGGCTGATATTATAAGTTCCCCAAAGGGAGAGACGATGTGTACATGATTCAAGTAATAGTGGTGAATCTACAACACTAACCAGATTCTCCCGAGTGGTTACCGGGGTCCAAATTTAGGGTGTAAAGAATAGATCCACTGTTACCTGCCACGCATGTCGTAAGAGGCGACTAAGGAGGTTTGGCTGAAATCGAGCACGTGTCCTAAATATGTAGAAGTCTATGTGTTTATGGGCCTACCAAACCAATGTGCAACGTATACACGTTCTTGGCAAAGATCAAACATATCACAAAGAGTGATTAAAATTGGTGTAAAGAACGAACGCAAAGAAGTAGAAGACTAACCAGATTGCAAGAATTCCAAGTCAAGTGTGGTGTAGCTAGACAAGAACACTATGCTGGTAGACAAAAAAGAATAGTAAACCAACAAAGAACCGGTGTCATTAGTCACCACAGGCTTAGGGACATATTGAGGGGGATATCAGAGCACTTATGGACTAATTGGTTCTCTCTCGCACGATCGTTCTTAGGCCGCTTTTATCATTCTATTGTGATATATAGGCAGCCAAACATCAAGAATGGATGTACGTGCACAGCCTTCAGTACCTATTGGAGCTCAGGTGCTTATCCTTCGGCGGTGTGTTCGATATCCGTTAGCCTTTTGCTGTCCCCATCCAAAACCCACAAGGCAGCAGGTTGCTATTTTCTTTCAGGGCAGCGACTTGTAGACGACCTGCCCTTCCGGGCTGATAAGTGTCATCTGCCCAGCTATACCCGTCTTTTTGTGGACTGCTTGGTTTGCCTACCGTCCAGTTTTGTGTACGGTTTGCTCCTCTAGTCTTTGATTGCCCCCAATCAAACTACAAGACAGCAGTAGTTCCTGCGAGCGAAACGCCACTGGCTTTACCTCTGCTGGTCTTTCCAGTTCTGCACATTCGGGTGGTCCGCACACCCTCTCGCATGCTGTGCTATTCTTTTTTTGCCCGCCTGTGGGCCCATTCGTGTATCGTTCGCATGCGTGCACGCTCCACCCTGGTGTCAGCCTCACCATTTCCATCAATTCCAACTGTGCTCACATTTGCCTGTGCTGTTACCGACTGGTGCTCAACCCGAGCCCCCACCCCTGTGATGGGGGCACTGGTTTCGCTCCATGTGGGTCCACCCATGCATCGTCCGAGTGTGTGCTCACTCTGCCCTGGTGCCTACCTCACCATTTCCGTCAATTCCCACCGTGCTCACATTTGCCTGGGCTGTCGTTGCCTGGGGCTTAACTCGGGCCCCCACCCCTGTGATGGTGGCCCGAGTTTCACCCGTGTGGGCCACGTGCAGCTCAGCTCGACTCCCAGCATATTCGGGCTCAAGAGAGAGCATGCGTGGGCTCAGTTCGCCCCCAAGCGGGTCCACGTCTCTTCGATGGATGTTTATCCTTCCAGTTTTTCCCATCGGCTGGGAGAGACGAGCATTAATAGTCACTCTGGGCATTCGCTCGTCTGTGTTGCGAGCAGATCCCACCTAGCGTGACTACCGTTGCATCTCTACTTGCACCAAAGTAGCTCTCCCACGACACCTGCCCTCTTAGCCAGACCGGAATTACCGTCTGTTTCCAGGGTCACCACGAGGAGGTGAGGGCAGAGTCTAAATTAGTGCCAGCTCACTAATCTTGGCGTGCCGTTGTTCCCATGCGCCTTTGACCCCGACAAATTGGTTCGACAGGCAGGGATGATTATCCGACAACTAAACTAAAATAACTTTCTTAGAAACACTCTACTTCAAATTTACTTGAATACAAAACAAACATTTACGTCAAAGTTACTTTAAAACATAACCAAGTATAAACATTTTACAACAAATTTACTTAGAAAACATAACTAAAGATATAAACACTAGCAGTAGTGGCTATAGTAGTAGTAGGATGACTACCAAAATATGAGCAGATTAGAACAAGTTGTCGTTCTGTGCCTCAGAACAGGACATAATCGACTCCGCAGTCACATGTATACAAATTCCAGATTGATAATTCAGCCATGTGGACAGGCACCTCAGAATGCAGAGTAAATGTATTTCAAGATTGCTAAAATAGGACATACTGAGTCAAATTCACTGACCTAATAAAACAACACTTAAAATAATACTGCACCAACCTCTGTGTGAGCTACAAATAATGTTGAAGTTTATACAAGAGAACATTAAAAATAGAGACAATATTTCAGCAACTAAAAGAAAGAAGAAAGTAGTAGTTGTGATAGAGTGACAGATGCAGTACTGTTACATTGAAAACAAAAAGGTTTATAAGTGGGGGAAAAAGTAACTGAAAATATTTATTTGGTAATATTTTAATATTTTAGCTGGATGGTTCTATTTGCTGTGGTTAACTGATGTACATATCCTGCTTCTACCAATAAAGATACACATTGTAAACTTTTCTTTCTTCCATTATCTTGTTATTTTAGTGATGATAAAACATTGATTTTTCTGCAAGTGATTTTGTTACATGTGTGTATCAGAATGTTCATTATATGTGCGTATTGTACAGGTAATGTATCACAATATTTATCATACCATATGCACATGGCGCCTGAGGGGCAAGGGAGGCACTTGCCCCTGGATTGCTTGAAAATAGTCAAATAATGTTACTTTCATTACTACTCCTTGTACAAAGTACAAAGATTTTAATGAATGTACCAGAAACCATACCAGCTCAGCATGGCATCGTGGGTCTCAACAAGAGCTGTTCAAGTTGATCTTCCAGAAGTCCAACTGCAAGTTCAAAACCTGCTCAGTGTAGTAAAACTTCACCGAGGTGATTCCGATAACTATTTCAGGGATATTTTTGAGAAAACAGTACAACTCGCATAGAAAGTGGATATTGAACTGATTATCCCAAGACATTGTGGAAGACAAAAGCATCAGTAATCCGAACCATAAGTGTTGGAAGAGTACTTCGACAAACAGTTTACATTCCATACTTAGATTCTAATTAACTCAATGGGAGTCGATTTTGTGAAGCTCACACGTCCACATTATACGGCTCACATAGCTCGAATTGCAACTGATCGCACAGTTGGTCACTGTTCATTACGATGGATGTTTATCCTTCCAGTTTTTCCCATGGCTGGAGACGAGCTTAATGTCCTCTGGGCATTGGCTCTTGTTTTGGAAGCAGATCCAACTAGCGTGACTACTTCATCTCTACTTGCCAGTAGCTCTCCACGACACTGCTCCTCTTAGTCCAGACGGAATTACAGTCTTTTCAGTCACATACGAGTGAGCAGAGTCTAAATTAGTGCCAGCTACTAATCTTGGCGTCCGTTTCCATGCGCTTGACTCGACAATTGGTTGACAGGCAGGAGATTATCAAGAACTCAAACTAAAATAACTTTCTATAGAAACACTCTAATCAAATTTCTTGAATACAAACAAACATTTACTCAAGTTCTTTAAAGACATAACAAGTTTAAATTTTACAACAAATTTACTTAGAAACATAACTATAGATATAAACACTAGCAGTAGTGCTATAATAGTATGGATGCTCAAAATAACAGATTAGAAGTTGTCGTTGCCTCAGAACAGGAATAATCGCTCCATGTCACATTATACATTCAATTGATAATCAACCATGTGGACAGGCACCTCAGAATGCAGAGTAAATGTATTTAAGATTGCATAATAGACATACTAGTCAAATTCACTGACCTATAAAACAACACTTAAAATAATGCTGCAAACCTCTGTAGCTACAAATAATGTTGAAGTATACAAGATACAGCATTAAAAATAGAGACAATATTTCGCAACTAAAAAGAAAAGAAAGTAGTAGTCTGTGATAAGTGACAGATGCAGTACTGTTACTTTAAAAAAAGGTTTATAATGTGGAAGACTGAAATATTTGTTGTAATTTTTAATATTTTAGCTGGATTGTTCTATTTGCTGTAGTTAAGAATGAATATTCTGACTTTACCAATAAAGATACATTTTAAACTTTCTTCTTCATTATCTTTGTTATTTAGGATGATAAAACATTGATTTTTCTGCAGTGATTTTGTTAATGTTGTATCAGAATTTATTATATTGCTATTAGTCAGGTAATGTAATGATTTAACTGACTATTGCAGATATGCTTGAAGATCTGAATAAGGCAGTCTAAAAATGGAAAGATCAGGATACTTGCCATCTTAAGAAAGGCAAGCTTTAAGCTCTGCACCAGCTATTGTACTATTGCTTTAGTCTAAGGATGATGAACTGACTTTATTGCACAGTTTTATTCCACTATGACTTGCCTCTCTCTGCAGAAATGCATGCCGCCGTTGAAGTATTGTACAAAGCATGCTCTGCACCAGCTATTGTACTATTGCTTTAGTCTAAGAATGATGAACTGACTTTATTGCACAGTTTTAAGCTCTGCACCAGCTATTGTACTATTGCTTTAGTCTAAGAATGATGAACTGACTTTATTGCACAGTTTTAAGCTCTGCACCAGCTATTGTACTATTGCTTTAGTCTAAGAATGATGAACTGACTTTATTGCACAGTTTTAAGCTCTGCACCAGCTATTGTACTATTGCTTTAGTCTAAGAATGATGAACTGACTTTATTGCACAGTTTTAAGCTCTGCACCAGCTATTGTACTATTGCTTTAGTCTAAGAATGATGAACTGACTTTATTGCACAGTTTTAAGCTCTGCACCAGCTATTGTACTATTGCTTTAGTCTAAGGATGATGAACTGACTTTATTGCACAGATTTAAGCTCTGCACCAGCTATTGTACTATTGCTTTAGTCTAAGGATGATGAACTGACTTTATTGCACAGTTTTAAGCTCTGCACCAGCTATTGTACTATTGCTTTAGTCTAAGAATGATGAACTGACTTTATTGCACAGTTTTAAGCTCTGCACCAGCTATTGTACTATTGCTTTAGTCTAAGAATGATGAACTGACTTTATTGCACAGTTTTATTCCATATGACTCTGCCTCTCTCTGCAGAAATGGCACGCCGCCTGTTGAGAGTATTGTACAAAGCATGAACTCAGTAGCTCTGGCAACAATCCTAGGGGTTTGAATATATCGGAACAGACCACAGTTTGATTTTTTTTTTCAGATCCGGCACTTAGCTTATTGCTGCTGTGCCGGCAGACTTGCACGATTGATCTGTTCATCCGATCAACGAGGATAATGCACCGTGTCCAACGACACGTTTAGATAAAACACGCTGGTGAACAGGCAAGCACAGTTTAGATTAAAACCACAGCCTTTTGAACAAAGACACCAGCTTAATTGCCATGAGAAATGAAGTTTGAATGTAAAGTAAATGAAAAAGCATGGGGGTTCTAGACATGGCAAAGGCACCAGCAACAATGTAAACAGGCCAGCAAAATCATTGAGAATTGCGATCTATTTGGAAGATAAGTTTGAAGTAAAGTAAATGAAAACATGAGAGATGGGTTCTAGACATGCAAAGACCAGTTCACCACATTAGTAACAGCAGGCACAAAATCCTGAGATGCCTGAAATGAAGTTTGATGTAAGTAAATGAAAAAGATGAAGGTCTCTAGACTGGTAACAAGCACCAGCTAACCACTTAGTAACAGCACCAGCAAAAATCTAGCAGTTGCCATAGAAATAAGATTGAATGTAAAGTAAATGAAAAACATGGGTTCTAGACATGCAAGGCACCAGCTTAACCACTAGTAACAGGCCACAAAATCATGCGTGCCATGAAAATGAGTTGAAGTAAAGTAAATGACAAAGATGGGATTCTAGAATGGCAAAGGCCAGATAAATGAGATTATTTAGAATGCAGATTATAGGCCTTTTAGAAACCTTCACACGTAAAGCTAAAACTGTCACATGAGATTGAGTTCATACATTGAACATCTAATAGAAACATTATATCATGAAGAGCAAGCATAATTACATAATTCTTTTTGTACTGAATACCTCTTTTAACGGTTATATTCAGGGCATGCAAGCAATTTCTCAATACCACTCTAACCTGGACAACACACTCAATCTCTTCTATGAAAGTAAGTCTGATATTTCTCGCCTTTTTCAAAGGCGATATATGGAAACCTACAAATCCGAGGTAATCAGATCAAATCTGGAGAAAACCACAGTAGGCTGCAAAAATACTGATTAAACAGGTGATACAGACAAACAGGTACATTACAGTATTACATAAGCAAGGAGAAATGAGATTTACAATTCTATTGTTGCAATGAGATTACCTAGGATTAATAAGGTCAGATGATTTCATCTCTTACTTTCTTTAGATTTATGTTTTAGTTCAGTTAGTATTTCATGTTCGTATATGTTTTCTTGATAAAGACATATGGTTGAAACATCGAGTGTTGTCATTTTTCATATTTAGTCATTCATTTTTCCTTGCTTATTTACTACTGTAGTATAACTGTCTTCATCCATATTGCATTTTTCAGTAAAGTTTCACTTCAGGGTTTCTCTAGGGCTGTCTTCCTTTCTTGAACCCTTTGCCTGCCCCTTCATTGTCTGCCCCTTCATTGTCTGCTTTGTGATTCTTTGATAATTTCTTCTCAGAGTATGCACAACATATCTCCATCTTCTCCTTCTTATAACAGTTGGTACTAGTGGTTAACCAGACATTTCTCTGATTTCATCACTTCTTATGAATTCTTCCTATTTCATGCTATTATTCTTCTAAACAATTACTTTTAAATGCATTCACCTTATTTTCTATATCTTTAGTAATTTTTCAACACTCACTGACATATGTTAGGATTGAAACAACATTGAAATTGAATTTTTAAAAATTTAGTTTTAAAGCTATATAACTTAGAGTTCTGGAAATGGAAATATTTTGGTCATATTTTGAGAGCAATAATGGCAAACATGATTCATGGAAGATGAAGCAGTGGACGACTAAGACAACGGTGGAAACAGGGTAGTAAAGAAATCTTGAACATGATGATGTGGGAGATCTGACTAGAGATCAAGAGAACTTCAGGTAGGCTGAGATGAGAGCAACATTCTGCACATGAACATGGTGTTTCTATTGCTAGTAATTTATAACATTATATTTCTGACATTATACTACTAATAATTATATTATTTCTAGTGACTTATTATATTATTTCTAGTGTCTAATAATTATATTATTTCTAGTGACTCATAATTATATTATTTCATGACTCATAATTTATTATTTTACTGACTCATAATTATATTATTTCTACTGACTCATAATTATATTATTTCTACTGACTCATAATTATATTATTTCTACTGACTCATAATTATATTATTTCTACTGACTCATAATTATATTATTTATACTGACTCATAATTATTATTTCTGGACTCATAATTATATTATTTATACTGACTCATAATTATATTATTTCTACTGACTCATAATTATATTATTTCTAATGACTCATAATTATATTATTAACCATATTTAATTTCTGACTCATAATTATTATTATTCTCAATTATTATTTGACTCATAATTATATTATTTCTAGTGACATATAAACAAGCATGATTACATATTAAATGGACTTTTATTTTATCTTTTATTCTTTTTATATGGATTCTATTTTATATAAAGACATTACAATCCTCCTTTTGGTTTTAGCTTTAAATGGTTTTGATTTGAACACAAGGTCTTGTTAGTTAAGACTTGGTAGTTAAAATGAAATTCTAGAGTTGTCTGCTCAAGTTACATTGTCTGACCAGATGACATACTCTGAAAACCAGAAGTAGCAGTGCTACCATTACTAATATTATCATCAACTTTCTCATTGACATCTGTTAGGGCTGGAAAGATGTCATTGTACAGTATCTCATTGTGTTTGTTTAGGATGCTGATGTTGGTTGTCATGTTGTCATATGTGGCCTCACTGAAGCTGCGACTTGACTGGTAGGAGTTCAACCTTCGATTTTTGTATACAAGTTCCAGAGATGTCTTTGAATCATCCATATCCTCTTTAATGAAAGGGAGTGGATTTGATGTCTTTAGTCCATGAGGGTGCAGGTCAAGATATTCCTGGAATACAAATAATTTGTTAGTTGGAAAAATATATTTGTCAAATATTTCAAAATGCAAGTTAAAAACATGAAATGAAAATCGAGCCATATCTTATCACATCAACCGTAGTAAATGAATCGTTGATTTTCTAGGAACTACTTATATATTCAGTAGTTTGCCATTGCTTCCTAAATGGTGAGGTCTATTTTTCAGTTCGTCAAAATCCACTGGAACTAATTTGCTTCCAAATTTCCTGTGACAGAGTTTGAACCAAGTACTCTTTGGTTGTGATTAACCTAACTATCACTAAGAAGCCACAGACACCCATGACAAAAACATGAGATTACTGACATTTATTTTTCATTTATCATCACATTGTTATCGGGTTGTTGCCCAGTGTTGTGTTTTTCTGTTTATTGGTCCTGTGCTGCTCTAGTGGCTTGGGTGGTAGTTATTTTTGCTTTTTGACTGGATTCTGCTATGTCATATATCCATCTTTTTTGTGGTCACCCTCTCGACTTCTTTCCTGATGTTCTATTGTAGAAGACTCTGTATTCAGTGAGGTTTTGTTGCATTCTTATTAAGTGGCCAAACCACTTCCTTCTTTGTTTCTCAATATAATTCAAGCAAGATTCTGTCCCAACTTTCTTTTTGAGACCGATATTGTTGACTCTGTCTTGTCTGGTGTTGTTGCTAACTTTTCATAGGCATTGCATTTCACATTTAGTTATTTTATACGTCTGTGCTCCACGAGGAGAAGAGAGGAATAAGTAAGAAAGAGGGTTTCAATGACAAAAGGATAGTGTTTTTATAAGTGATAGGAAAAAATATGAAAACAGATCACACAGGATACACTAATAGAGGTAATCAAAGAACAATGAAATGATGTATTGACAATAATAAAACTGGTAGATCTTGCTCAGTCAGACAGCAACAATGATAAAAATAGTAGAACTCAGCTTATAATTGAACCAACCACAAATTGTGAACAAGTATTGAAGAGCTTAGATAGAGAATAAATGTCAAACTGTTGAAACATTATATAGTCAAATTTCAATCTCATTAGTTTAATTTGAAGATAGCAAGAGGAAAAGACGTCTGTGTTGGGGAATGAAAACGTTAACATGAACAGATGAAAGAATAATAAGGCTGATTTATACTGGAGTCTGCAGAGAAACAGAGATCAAGAAACTCAAATATAAAAACGTGGATCTCATATTGAGACAATATTGACAAAAATAATAGTTTAGATATGTTGAAGATCTATGAAAGGTTGAAAGGCTTATCACTAAGTTCCAGACATTTTGTCACTTTATACTTTTAATGATAGTTTCCAATGATGCACATTTTGTTTGTCTTAGATATCCAGGAAAATATCAACTACATTATAAGATCAGTTTTGTTTGTCTTTGATATCCAGGAAAATATCAACTACATTATAAGATCAGTTTTGTTTGTCTTTGATATCCAGGAAAATATCAGCTATATTATAAGATCAGTTTTGTTTGTCTTTGATATCCAGGAAAATATCAACTACATTATAAGATCAGTTTTGTTTGTCTTTGATATCCAGGAAAATATCAGCTATATTATAAGATCAGTTTTGTTTGTCTTTGATATCCAGGAAAATATCAATTACATTATAAGATCAGTTTTGTTTGTCGTAGATATCCAGGAAAACATCAGCTATATTATAAGATCAGTTTTGTTTGTCTTTGATATCCAGGAAAATATCAATTACATTATAAGATCAGTTTTGTTTGTCATAGATATCCAGGAAAACATCAGTTACATTATAATATCAGTTTTGTTTGTCTTTGATATCCAGGAAAATACTTTCCTCGTCTTTGTCTATGGAAATCCAAGAATCTTGCTGTAGTACATTGTTTCAAGAGGTTTGATTTTTATCTCCCTTTAATTCTTGTGTAATAGTCCATGATTTCATCTATATGTTGTCACAGGAGAAATGCTTGTCTTCTAAAGTTTTACTTTTATTATATTGTCTGTGTTATGATGTCACATGTTCTTCATACTATTAAATCTTTGAATTGTCAAAGTCAGTCTCCTTGTCATTTCTTTTGTACAGTCTTCATTGTTGTTACGAGATTTGTGGAGCAAATATATTCATAATCTGTCATGTTTTCAATGTCTTTCTTACTGATGGTAATTTTGGGCTGGCAGTTTTCAATTTAAAATATGCAATAATAAGTTTGTTTCGTATGTTAGACAGGGACACTTTTCTTATCTAGAATATGTTTTTGAATGTTTATCTGTTGTTGCCGAGATACTAACCCTGTCCTTGGTTTTTTGAATGAGATTGTCCAGAGTCTGTACTAGTTGTTTGAAGGTGGGTCGTTGCCTTGGGTCTTCTCTCCAGCATGCTCTTATGATACGGTACCTGTATTCAGTACACATATTCAATCATAGTAATTGCATATGGTGTCTGTAAATTATGTTGTTTATTTCAAGTCTTCATGAAGTAAATATTACTGGAATTACTATCAAATAATTTCTTATAATTAATAACATAACTTTTCTAAATAGAGAAGAGTTTCTTCTTCTTCTGCGATCAACTTCTGCTATGCAACTACTTTGGTATGTGTCGTAAACAGGGGGATGCGCTTATGGTCTACACCAGTGCCTCATACTTTGTTGTGTAGGGTTGTTTCTGTTGGCCAGATTTCCATTTTCACACTGCTCAGGCAGTCTTGCAGGATATGCTTGAGGACTGTATTAGTGCTCCATAGGTGCAGGCAACCGAGTTCCTGAGATCTATTCTATGGAAGTCCACTCTGAGACTTCAGTGTCCCGTTCTAAGTCTGAAGACTGTGGTCTGCACCACTCTGTTTAATGTAATAGAGAGCAGCGGTAGCATAGTGGTTAGCGTACTTGCTTTGTAAACACCTGGACCGGGATCAAATTTCATAGTGGGCTCCTAGATCGACCAAGCCTCAACTAGACACCAGAGAAATACTAGAAAATCAAGATGATAGTGGGCTCCTAGATCGATCAAGCCTCAACTAGACACCAGAGAAGCACTAGAAAATCAAGATGATAGTGGGCTCCTAGATCGACCAAGCCTCAACTAGACACCAGAGAAGCACTAGAAAATCAAGATGATAGTGGGCTCCTAGATCGATCAAGCCTCAACTAGACACCAGAGAAGCACTAGAAAATCAAGATGATAGTGGGCTCCTAGATCGACCAAGCCTCAACTAGACACCAGAGAAGCACTAGAAAATCAAGATGATAGTGGGCTCCTAGATCGACCAAGCCTCAACTAGACACCAGAGAAGCACTAGAAAATCAAGATGATAGTGGGCTCCTAGATCGACCAAGCCTCAACTAGACACCAGAGAAGCACTAGAAAATCAAGATGATAGTGGGCTCCTAGATCGACCAAGCCTCAACTAGACACCAGAGAAGCACTAGAAAATCAAGATGATAGTGGGCTCCTAGATCGACCAAGCCTCAACTAGACACCAGAGAAGCACTAGAAAATCAAGATGATAGTGGGCTCCTAGATCGACCAAGCCTCAACTAGACACCAGAGAAGCACTAGAAAATCAAGATGATAGTGGGCTCCTAGATCGACCAAGCCTCAACTAGACACCAGAGAAGCACTAGAAAATCAAGATGATAGTGGGCTCCTAGATCGATCAAGCCTCAACTAGACACCAGAGAAGCACTAGAAAATCAAGATGATAGTGGGCTCCTAGATAGACCAAGCCTCAACTAGACACCAGAGAAGCACTAGAAAATCAAGATGATAGTGGGCTCCTAGATCGACCAAGCCTCAACTAGACACCAGAGAAGCACTAGAAAATCAAGATGATAGTGGGCTCCTAGATCGATCAAGCCTCAACTAGACACCAGAGAAGCACTAGAAAATCAAGATGATAGTGGGCTCCTAGATAGACCAAGCCTCAACTAGACACCAGAGAAGCACTAGAAAATCAAGATGATAGTGGGCTCCTAGATCGACCAAGCCTCAACTAGACACCAGAGAAGCACTAGAAAATCAAGATGATAGTGGGCTCCTAGATCGATCAAGCCTCAACTAGACACCAGAGAAGCACTAGAAAATCAAGATGATAGTGGGCTCCTAGATCGACCAAGCCTCAACTAGACACCAGAGAAGCACTAGAAAATCAAGATGATAGTGGGCTCCTAGATCTATCAAGCCTCAACTAGACACCAGAGAAGCACTAGAAAATCAAGATGATAGTGGGCTCCTAGATCGACCAAGCCTCAACTAGACACCAGAGAAGCACTAGAAAATCAAGATGATAGTGGGCTCCTAGATCGACCAAGCCTCAACTAGACACCAGAGAAGCACTAGAAAATCAAGATGATAGTGGGCTCCTAGATCGACCAAGCCTCAACTAGACACCAGAGAAGCACTAGAAAATCAAGATGATAGTGGGCTCCTAGATCGATCAAGCCTCAACTAGACACCAGAGAAGCACTAGAAAATCAAGATGATAGTGGGCTCCTAGATCGACCAAGCCTCAACTAGACACCAGAGAAGCACTAGAAAATCAAGATGATAGTGGGCTCCTAGATCGATCAAGCCTCAACTAGACACCAGAGAAGCACTAGAAAATCAAGATGATAGTGGGCTCCTAGATCGACCAAGCCTCAACTAGACACCAGAGAAGCACTAAAAAATCAAGATAATAGTCGTTATGATGGCCACATAAACCCATCGAACGCCGCTCAAACAAATATGTGGGCCTAACACTGCATTCCCCAATAAACAGCATGTTATGAAAACACGTTCTTCTAAATAATATTTAAAAAAATACATGAAAGAAATGGTAATTCTGAAGAAAGAAGACAAACTACATGTATCTTGAAATACAAATGAAAAATGAAACTACTATTAATGAAAACATATATAGAAGGTGGTTCGTTTATTGAGGGCAGGGAAAGGGAAGGGGGCAACAGTGTACATAAAAATGTGAACAGCTTAGAAGTGTGTCTCTTTGGTATTTGAGTACTGTGCTCGTCTCATGTTCAAAATGTTACTTGTTTGAATCTCATATGAACCTGCAGTTTAATTTTTCAATGATACCTGATCTCATCGTAGAGATCAAGTTTCTAGTACTATCAGATATGAACAATAAAACAGATCATGTGTTCAAAATGGGCATGTTTAAGAATCATTGGTAGATGAAATTGGAAATATCAGGCTGTAAGGTAGCTGCCTGCATATACTTGGAGATATAAAAGATTAATTTTAACTCTTACTATATCTACCATTTTTACAAGTATAGCTAAGTCGAAAAAAATGCCGAAATCTAATGCCCAGGTCGAAATGTGCACATATAGTAGCATTGCAATCAACATAGCACGATATGCACATATAGTAGCACTGTAGTCAACATAGAACGATGTGCACATATAGTAGCATTGCAATCAACATAACACGATGTGCACATATAGTAGCATTGCAGTCAATATAGCACAATGTGCACATATAGTAGCATTGCAATCAACATAGCACAATGTGCACACAATCATCGTACATAAAAAGTAGAACCAATATAAAAAGTTATTTAAAAGCCGTTTAGATGCCAACAATTGAGTGTATTACATCGCTTTGTCTATATGACTTAGTAACTCTCAGCAGAAATGGTACGCCACCTACCGAGTGTATTGCATCGCTTGTCTATATGACTTAGTAACTCTCAGAAGAAAGAAAGTTGGCACAAAACCGTGCTTGAATTACATAGATAAACAAAGAATGAAGTGGTTTGGCCATTAATAAGAATGCATCCAAACTCCACAGTATACAGAATCTTCTACAACAGAACATCGGGAAAGAAGGCAAGAGGAAGACCACGGAAAAGATGGTTAGATGGCGTAGCAGAATCATGTGAAAGCAAAGATAACAATCACACAAGCCACCAGAACAGCGCAAGACAAAGACAGAAAACCACTACACTGGGCAACAACCCGGTAGCAGTGTGACGACAAAGGAAGAAGCAGAAATGGTACGCCACCTACTGAGTGTATTGCACAAAGCACAGTTACGTTGTTCCGACAACAATCCTATGGTTATTGCGGGAAAATGCATACATGAACCGAACGAGACGCTTTTGATTCGAACCCGCAACATTTCGAACGGAGGACAAACGACGTAACCACTTCAACACAGTTTTAAGTAGTTAACTAGAATGAAGAAAAGAGAGGAAGAAAAACAGCGTAGAAGAAACAAATATTTTAACTGAAAAAAATGTAATGACTACAAACACGGATTACAGATTTCAATGATGGATTAGTGTGTGAAGGAAGATAATTCATGCTTAGATCAAAGATTCTGATACAGTCACATCAAGATTCAATATTCTGTGATGTGCTTGTAGCAACAGTCATCGACGCACAGCTAACTACTAGAGTAGGTACAGCATTAGAACAAAGCTGACCAAAACGTGATCCCCACCTTCCTGTGACGGCCCCGAAACATACGACCACCAAGAAGGCTAAGTTTGTGGAAATCGAAGAGGGAGAAGCTAACCCGGTGCCCAAGAAAGTCTAAGCGGATGTGTCGGAACAAATCGAAGAGGGAGAAGCTAACCCGGTGCCCAAGAATGTGTCGGATCAAATCGAAGAGGGAGAAGCTAGACCGGTGCCCAAGAAAGTCTAAGCGGATGTGTCGGATCAAATCGAAGAGGGAGAAGCTAACCCGGTGCCCAAGAAAGTCTAAGCGGATGTGTCGGAACAAATCGAAGAGGGAGAAGCTAACCCGGTGCCCAAGAAAGTCTAAGCGGATGTGTCGGAATAAATCGAAGAGGGAGAAGCTAACCCGGTGCCCAAGAAAGTCTAAGCGGATGTGTCGGAACAAATCGAAGAGGGAGAAGCTAACCCGGTGCCCAAGAATGTGTCGGATCAAATCGAAGAGGGAGAAGCTAGACCGGTGCCCAAGAAAGTCTAAGCGGATGTGTCGGATCAAATCGAAGAGGGAGAAACTAACCCTGTGCCCAAGAAAGTCTAAGCGGATGTGTCGGACCAAATCGAAGAGGGAGAAGCTAACCCGGTGCCCAAGAAAGTCTAAGCGGATGTGTCGGAACAAATCGAAGAGGGAGAAGCTAACCCGGTGCCCAAGAAAGTCTAAGCGGATGTGTCGGACCAAATCGAAGAGGGAGAAGCTAACCCGGTGCCCAAGAAAGTCTAAGCGGATGTGTCGGACCAAATCGAAGAGGGAGAAGCTAACCCGGTGCCCAAGAAAGTCTAAGCGGATGTGTCGGATCAAATCGAAGAGGGAGAAACTAACCCTGTGCCCAAGAAAGTCTAAGCGGATGTGTCGGACCAAATCGAAGAGGGAGAAGCTAACCCGGTGCCCAAGAAAGTCTAAGCGGATGTGTCGGAACGAAAGGAACAGATGCCACAGCTCCCACTGAAAACAGTGACACAACGCATTCCGGACTGCAACCTGCTATAACGAGCGGCGGGAGTAGGAGAACAGCGACACAACGCATTCCGGACTGCAACCTGCTATAACGAGCGGCGGGAGTAGGAGAACAGCGACACAACGCATTCCGGACTGCAACCTGCTATAACCAGCGGCGGGAGTATGAGAACAGTGACACAACGCATTCCGGACTACAACCTGCTATAACCATGTCATAGTTCCCCAGGTGGCAGCTCAGGAACGGACAGTTAGCCAGATAGTTAGTGTAGTATAATTAGATATTATATAGTTGAGACTATGTGTTGCACTCTCTAAGTAGAAGTGCAACACATAACTGAACAATGACGCTTTTGTGTAGTTAGGGAGTGACGATTGAGTAACTGTTGCTAGTTAGTAAACAAACATAGGGACATTCGACAATGAACCTTAGAGATGAGAAGACATGTTTTTGTTGATGTCGGAATAATATCAATAAAGGCTATGAAGTGCAACTATACATAGTTATTACATCTATGACTATGATGTGGGATGTATTGTAGTGGGGTTTATTTGTCATCATCATAATAATTAAAGCATGATAAAACAACGATCACCCCCCACTACAACAACCAGCGGCGGGAGTATGAGAACCAACAAGAAAGAATACTACTAGTAGCAAGAAATCATGAATGGACTTACAGTTGTTCTGGACAAGCTGGGGGCTTGGACATTCTGTACCCATTTTCATGCAATTCTCTCAAATGTTCTGCAATATACAATATGTTTTTATGTTAGATGAAAGTCAGTTACAAATGAAGAACAAAACCTACAAGTGCATCATTTATCACCTACTTATGGTAGGCTATTAGTAACATTTTATTTTAACCATTTCACCCTTCCGAGCCAATATACTGGCTAGCAACATTTTTTTAAGTTGAAGCATTGGCACTGCAACATCAGCTTTTACAAGTCTAAGTAAGATATAGAACTGCAAGTTATATAGTATTAAAACTAAATTACGAATTTTCAATTCAAATGGTGTAGGCCTATCAATCCTAACATATGCCAGCGAGAGTTAGAAAATGACTAAAGATATAGAAAGCAAGTTGAACGCATTTGAAAATAGATGTCTGCGAAAAATAAAGAATATAAAATGGAACGAATTCAGGAGAAGTGAGGAAATCAGAGAAATGTCTGGGCAACCACTAGTGACAACTGTTATAAGAAGGAGATGTCGATATGTTGGACACACATTGAGGAGAAATGATCAAAGAATATCAAAGCAGGCATTGAAGTGGGATGCAAAGGGTTCAAGAAAAGAGGACGCCCTAATGAAACCCTGAAACGAACTTTGCTGAGAGAGGCAAGAAATATCGGTCTCATTTCCATGGAGGAGATAGAGCTAGTTGTTCAGGATAGAGCTGTATGGAGAAATTACTTGCAGGCCCTATGTAACGTATAACGGTACGAGAGGCATTATTATTATTATAAAGCCAGTATACTGTCTAATTGAGTTTACATTGACATATAAATGCATCCAGATGTTAACAATAACTACAGAGTAGAAGGTTAAACAAGTTTGTTCTTAATCTTATACACTCTAAGTAATGTGAAGAAGTATTGACAGACTTAATCTTATACACTCTAGGTAATGTGAAGAAGTATTGACAGACTTAATCTTATACACTCTAGGTAATGTGAAGATGTATTGACAGACTTAATCTTATACACTCTAGGTAATGTGAAGAAGTATTGACAGACTTAATCTTATACACTCTAGGTAATGTGAAGAAGTATTGACAGACTTAATCTTATACACTCTAGGTAATGTGAAGATGTATTGACAGACTTAATCTTATACACTCTAGGTAATGTGAAGATGTATTGACAGACTTAATCTTATACACTCTAGGTAATGTGAAGATGTATTGACAGACTTAATCTTATACACTCTAGGTAATGTGAAGAAGTATTGACAGACTTAATCTTATACACTCTAAGTAATGTGAAGAAGTATTGACATACTTAAGTAATAGACATAAAAGTCAGAAATAAAATAAGGTAAAAGAATATTAATAGTATAAAATCAAGCTGTCAAAATCTGTTTAAAAGATAAAGCAGAAAAATAATATATTCATGTAGGAAATTTACAAAATATTATTAGAATCATCAAACTTCGTCGCGCCCATGAGCAAATATAGCAGAGACAACAAAATTTCACTCAGCTCGTTCTTGTGCCTTTCTTTCTACCTCAAACTTCGTTCTATACTTTTTTTTATGTCTTTGAGATCTGCTTCAAAAGTACTTCTCTATGTATCCATGTCTCCATTATTCCTCTGTCCTTGCGGTGTTAACTACACTGCATGTTTTGGTACTCGGATCACGATAGTAAGTGTAATACATCCATACCACGTTTGAAAGTTTAGCAAGTGTGACCAGAAGTGCTTGAGGAAGGCAGTGTGGGTCACGAGGAAAGATAGACTACGAAATGAGGACATCAGATGCAGAGTGGGCATAACTTCATGCACCAAATACATTTAAAGACAACAAATGCAGTGGTTTAGACATTTAATGAGAATGGAACACAACCAACCACCAATAACAGCAAACAATAAAAAGAGATCAGGTACTGGAGCCAATGGAAGACCAAGAAAAAGATGGATAGACAATATCAAGACCACATACATAAACAAGGATATAACAAAACAAGGGCGATTCATCTGCCCTGGGAAGCAAATAAAAGCTCCCAACCTTACGCTTAACAGCAAGAGTAGACAACCAATGAAATCATCCACCTGAGGAAAGACAATATAACACAAGAACTCGAAATGTGTCTGTTTCGTCGGAAACTAAAAATAAATGACAACATAGAACAGCAACATAGAGCAGCAACATAGAGCAGCAACACAGAACAGCAACACAGAGCAGCAACACAGAGCAGCAACACAGAGCAGCAACACAGACCAGCAACACAGGACAGCAACACAGGACAGCAACACAGGACAGCAACACAGGACAGCAACACAGGACAGCAACACAGAGCAGCAACACAGAGCAGCAACACAGAGCAGCAACACAGAGCAGCAACACAGAACAGCAACACAGAGCAGCAACACAGACCAGCAACACAGGACAGCAACACAGGACAGCAACACAGGACAGCAACACAGGACAGCAACACAGGACAGCAACACAGGACAGCAACACGGGACAGCAACATAGAGCAGCAACACAGAGCAGCAACACAGATCAGCAACACAGAGCAGCAACACAGAACAGCAACACAGAACAGCAACATAGAGCAGAGCAGCAACATAGAATAGCAACATAGAGCAGCAACACAGAACAGCAACATAGAACAGCAACATAGAACAGCAACATAAAATGATCACTGGATGTAGTCCAGAGAATGTTTATATCAACGTAACTAATCATCCTTCATATTTGTGGTTCACTCTCAGACGTGTACTTAAATATGTTCACAGAAATTAGCTGCACGTCTCTTAAATTAGATTATTCAGATCTCCAATAATCTCGTTATAATGTCACTGAGGATGATCAGAGATCAGTTTTCTCTGCTTATCATTCGCTGGACAGTTTTGTGAACAGGTGCTCAAAGTTTTTTTTAGTGTCACAAACCGTGGCCTCCGATATTATAAGGCCGGCGGGCTCAGATAAAAACCTAGGAAATCAGACCACAACCGTCGCGTGATCTCGCATTCCAGTATTATTGTATAAAGACTAATTCATTTTAAAAGCAACACAAAATGCTAAATCAAGATTATATTATATAACAAATTAAGTTTAACACTAAAGAATATCAGTATCATTAACATTTTTCAGCAATAAATAACCATGGGCTGGTAGAATTGTGTAAAGTTGCAGAAAATCTTACATTGTTCTATCAAACACTTATAAAACATGCCCCCTTAAACATGAATTTTTTTTTCATCAAACCTGTCGGTCTTATGTTGCCGGGGATACGCCCCAATAATACTCATCAGCCGTTCATATCTTAAACTTGTTGAGAAGATGGTATCTCAGTTTGTTGTGGCCTGTGCGGAAACATGTTCTAAGTTCGAATTGATATTCCTCTGTGAGTAGGCTTAAATACTCATATGTAATTAATTATATGATGCTCAAATACTCACCTGTAGTAACTTGAATGTAAGGAGTTCATCCACAGGTGTACAACTGTAATATACTCACCTGTAGCAACCTGAGGCTGATGTACTCACCTGTAGTAACTTGAGGATAAGGAGTCCCTCCAAAGGTGTAAAGTTCCCATAATAGGATTCCAAATGCCCAAATGTCACTCTTTGAGCTGTACTGTCCCCAAAGAAAAGCCTCGGGACTTAACCATTTGAATGGAACTCTGTCCTGCCAATAAGTGGTATGTGTATGACAAATCATATGAACTGAGGTATTACAATTGTTGGTAATTGGTGTGATAGTAAGTTTGGATAAAAGTATCGGAGTATTTAGTTAGTGTAGTAGTAATAGTAGAAGTAGTAGAAGTAGTAGTAGTAGTAGTAGTAGTACTAGTAGTAGTAGTAGTAGTAGTAGTACTAGTAGAAGTAGTAGTAATAGTAGTAATAATAGTACTAGTAGAAGAAGTAGTAGTAGGCTGATGCTGCTATAAATAAGAAAGAGAAAATTAAGATATTTTGGACATATAAAAAGACACGAAGGGTTGGAGAAGACCATCATGGAAGGAGGCATACCGACAAAGAGAAGAAAAGGAAGACCACGGAGAAAATGGATTCAGGATGTATGATTTGAACATGACGGCTGCAGAGGCGGGACATCTAGCTTATGAGAGAGAGAAATTCCGGAATACTATTAGGTGGCAAAAGTTCTGCTCAGGACAAGCTATTTGACGATGAGTAGTAGTAGTAGTAAGAGTAATAGTAGTAGTAGTAGTAATAGTAGTAGTAGTAGTAGTAGTAGTAGGTGAGCGTCTGTAGCTTAAGCGGTAGTGAGCTCGATCACAACCAAGCGAACTTGGTTCAAAATCCGCGCGGCAAGTTTGGAAGCAAATTAGTTCTCTTGGATTTTTATGAACGATAAAAATAGACCTCACCGTTCATGAAGCAGTGGCAAACTACTGAACGTATAAGTAGTACCTAGAAAATCGACGACTCGTTTACTGTTGTCGATGGCTATGTCATGTAAAGGATATGCTACAATTTTCATTTTCAGTAGTAGTAGTAATAGTAGTAGTAATAGTAGTAGTAGTAGTAGTAGTAGTAGTAGTAATAGTAGTAGTAGTAATAGTAGTAGTAGTAGTAGTAGTAGTATGTAGTAGTAGTAGTAGTAGTAGTAGTAGTAGTAGTAGTAGTAGTAGAGTAATAGTAGTAGTAGTAGTAGTAATAGTAGTAGTAGTAGTAGTAGTAATAGTAGTAATAGTAGTAGTAGTAGTAGTAGTAATAGTAGTAATAGTAGTAGTAGTAGTAGAAGTAGTAGTAGTAGTAGTAGTAGTAATAGTAGTAGTAGTAGTAGTAATAGTAGTAGTAATAGTAGTAAAAGTAGTAGTAGTAATAGTAGTAGTAGTAGTAGTAATATAAGTAGTAGTAGTAGTAGTAGTAGTAGTAATAGTAGTAATAGTAGTAATAGTAGTAGTAGTAGTAGTAGTAGTAGTAGTAGTAATAATAGTAGTAATAGTAGTAGTAGTAGTAGTAATAATAGTAGTAATAGTAGTAATAGTAGTAGTAGTAGTAGTAGTATAGTAGTAGTAATAGTAGTAATAGTAGTAGTAGTAGTAATAGTAGTAGTAATAGTAGTAGTAGTAGTAGTAATAGTAGTAGTAGTAGTAGCATTAATAACTCAACAAGGTGTTGTACATATAGTAGTATTAATAGTGATGGTGGTAAATTTGTTTAAACGATAGAAGAAAGCTAATGGCGACAGAGATGAAGTGACTGGGTGGAACAAGAAAGGACTGATTTAGAAATGAAGACATCACGACAAAAAGTAGGTATAACATTAGCACTGAATTTTATAAAAAAAGGAAATAAAATGGTTCTGCCATAAGCAGATTACTAACAGACGGCAGATCAACAATGGATTGCCTCAAAGGGCAATGCTACTCAGATACATCGGATATTAGGCTTACAATTGTACGCACACAAAATGCAGACCACAGACATAACAGAGACAGTGAAAGAATCCATTCAAGAAGCGCATACAAAAGCACGTTCTATAAATCTATTCTTATCCTGACACTGTGAGACAAAACATGAGTAGAGAAAAGAAACGATGGGAAACTCTATCAACAGTTGTAAGTAAGAAAAGAAACGATGGGAAACTCTATCAACAGTTGTAAGGAAGAAACAGATATAGTATAGACAACAGCAATAGTAGTATACATGTAGTATAGACAACAGCAATAGTAGTATAAATGTAGTATAGACAACAGCAATAGTAGTATAAATGTAGTATAGACAACAGCAATAGTAGTATAAATGTAGTATAGACAACAGCAATAGTAGTATAAATATAGCATAGACAACAGCAATAGTAGTATAAATGTAGTATAGACAACAGCAATAGTAGTATAAATGTAGCATTGGTTATAGCTGCTATAGAAGAGGAATACATAGTGATTGTAATAAAAATTAATAACAGTAATTGCAAAACAAATCATAGTAGTAGTAATAGTAGCAGCAGTAACCGTAGTAGTAGCAGCAGAAGTAACAGTAGCAGCAGCAGCAGTAACCGCAGTAGCAGCAGTAACATTAATAATAGCAGTATCAGCTGTCGTATTTATTTTCGTTTGCCCGATAGAAATTCAGGCCTAATCGTGGCGCATAATGAACCTCTGACTAATTTTCTCGTGAAGACTTGCTTTCCTTATCATCAGTGTCCCTCGCTATTCTGGGAAGTCTTACTCCGACTTCAGAGGTACTTGTAATTTATATCCCCATGTAAAGGATCAGGGTCTCTTCTGTAGTCAAACCGCTTACCGTGGGCATACCGAACATTTTTGGCCAGGCTGCCTTACAGCTCAGGAATTTCCTCGGCACGGTGGTCACTTGTGTAGTGTTAGCTGCGATATCGTCAACCCCAGCAGCTGTAGTAATACTAATGGTAGCAATAATAGTAGTAGTTGATTGATTATACCATCATAATTGCACTTCGGTGAGTAACCATGTGTGTTTCAATCTCTTTCTTACACACGAGGATCTCAGCTGCAGTGCACGAACACCGTAGCGAGGGTCTCCCATGTAATTTGAAGATGGTGAAGATATTTTTGTAGGTATTTTTATTTTTAATCTTTTCTAATAAATATTGACTGGGCAGCGGCTTTCCAGCCTGCTTTTCTTGATTTTGAACTGCCAAGAGTTCTTTTACGGGCTCAAATTGAACACGGAACCTACGTTTATCGTCAGTCTCCGATAGGACTAGGAACTTGATCTCACCTACAGTGAGATCAGGGATCTCTGTGAAAATATCCAGATAGCTCCACGAAGGAGCAAAACCTGGTACATTTGACACTAGAGACGAGCACCTAGCCTCTACGCCACAGAGAGCCCTAATAGTAGTTGAAGTAGCATCAGTAGCTGACACAGAGAGCCCTAATAGTAGTTGAAGTAGCATCAGTAGCTGATAGTAGAGACAGTAGTTTGTAGAAATTAGTGATTAGGGATGATCGTCATAACAGTCCTTCGGACATGTCCTAGGTACTTTAATCTCCTCCCTGATATATTTACTATAGTCCGCTCAACAACTCATGCACACAGTCCAATGCGAATTGTAGCAAAACCATCAATTCTACAGTGGCAAAACTTTGCACCCAACCTTAGAATTATACCGACGCAAATGTCTGATGGAAGAAATTGCTATAGGAAACCTGGATTTTGTAATATAATGGTTTTTTTTATGTGTGTGGCATTTTGCAAGTCTGATACAGAATTTTAGTTTTTACAGTGAATGCACCAATATGACATTGATGACAAGTCTCATGCAAAGGCGTATCATCCCAGCTTATACATGGGGGCCAATGTTGATATTTGCAATAGAGTCATGAAATAAACAGGAAATGTAGACAGTTGTATTATTGTTTTTAAATAACTTACATTACAGTTAAAGTTAGCTTCCATGTCATAATGTCATCCCCCTTTCACGTCCAGACTTGGGACTTGGCAATGGCGTAGCTACTTTGAGACGTTCTTTTCAAATCGCTACTTCTTCGGTTACAATGTGCGTGTGTTAACATATGTGGTAGGGAGTTATCACTATCATAAAATAGCTATTTTCTCTGGTTCTTGTATACTGTAGTACAGATGACCCATATGCGCATCTTTGCGGAAATGTGCGTGTAGTATTAATCACACTTTTTTTTACATTGTAACTTCAAACTGTTTAGAAATGTTAAATCAATGTTTGTTTTGAGAAGTCAGTAACATGACCCAATAGCTTCACACTAATTTCGAAATACGCCTTTAACTAACCGACCGTGTCCTACTGTACGCAAGAGCCACGACTGGTTTGACGAAAATGACGAAGAAATAAAGTCTATTCTCCTCGTGAAACATGAGACATACAGAGCCCATCAAAATGACCCATCATCATCATCCAAAAAAAAACAGCTTTCCTAGATGCTCGGAGAAGGGCTCAAGAGAGAATCAGGAAATTACAAGACGCCTGGCTAAGCAAAAAATCTGATGAAATCCAGATATATGCAGACAGACATGATTCCAAACGCTTCTACGATGCCCTAAAAACTGTTTACGGCCCTCAACAATCTCACCCCACTCCCATACTCGATGCAGATGGAGCAAGGCTACTAATTGACAAGCCTCAGATACTAAACCGCTGGGAAGAACACTTCCGTTCTGTCCTCAACCATCCATCCACTATATGTTATGAAGCCATAGAGCGCATGCCCCAGGTCCCAATCAATGCCAAGCTTGATATTCCACCTACCTTAGAAGAGGTCAAGAAGGCAACAAGCCAGATGTCTAGCGGGAAGGCACCGGGTGCGGACTCAATACCAACTGAAGTATACAAAGAAGGAGGACCCACGCTGATGCTAAAATTGACAGAGTTATTTACATCCATTTGGTGCAACGAACGTGTGCCACAGGAATTAAAGGATGCCAATATTGTCCACCTGTACAAGCGGAAAGGAAACCGCCAGGCCTGCGATAATCACAGGGGATCTCCCTCCTGTCAATTGCTGGCAAAATACTGGCCAGAGTCCTCCTCAATCGATTAATCGATCACCTGGAACAGGACTTACTCCTGAGACCCAATGTGGCTTCAGAGCAGGTCGTGGAACAGCAGACATGATTTTTGCTGCTCGCCAACTACAGGAGAAATGCCAAGAGCAGCACCGTAACCTCTTTATGGTCTTTGTCGATCTGACGAAGGCTTTCGACACGGTTAACAGGGAGGGTCTATGGAAGATCATGGAAAAATTTGGATGCCCAGTGACTTTCATCAAGATCGTCCAACAGTTTCACGAGGGCATAGTGGCACGTGTACTTGACGAAGGGAGCTGTCGGAAGCCTTCCATGTCACCAACGGCGTCAAACAGGGCTGTGTACTGGCCCCAACACTCTTCAGCATGATGTTTGCTGCCATGCTCACGGATGTCTTTTGGGAAGGCGACGAACATGTGGTAAAGATTAGATACAGGACAGACGGTAATCTATTCAATCTTCGGAGGTTAAAATCCTCCACCAAGGTAAAAGAATCAACTATCTCAAACCTGTTGTTTGCTGATGACTGTGCCCTCGCTACCAACTCTGTGGAAGAAATGCAGACTTACATGGACAAGTTCTCAATGGCCTGTGATAGGTTTGGCCTCACCATTAACACCAAAAAACAGAGGTCATGTTCCAGCCCGCCCTAGAGAACAGTATTACGATCCAGTCATCAACATTAAACACCAGCGTCTCCAGTCAACGGACAACTTGCTTATCTTGGCAGCCTCCTATCCAGATCGGCAAATATAGATTCTGAGGTCAACAATAGGATATCTAAAGCCAGTGCTGCGTTCGGAAGGTTACGTGTCACTGTGTGGGAATGGAAGGAGATAAGCATAGTCACAAAGCTGAAAGTTTACCAGGCCATAGTGCTAACCACGCTGCTGTACGCAAGCGAGACCTGGACAGTGTATAGCAGACACGCAAGAAAATTAAACCATTTCACACAAGCTGTCTACGCAGAATACTAAAAATAAACTGGCAGGACAAAATTCCAGACAGCGAAGTCCTCACAAGAGCAAAGATCCCAAGCGTCAACACCCTGTTGCAGAAGGCCCAACTGAGATGGGTCGGTCACGTTGCTCGAATGCCTGATAAACGCTTCCCAAAACAGTTGATGTATGGCGAGCTTGAAGGGGACAGACGTTTAACTGGTGGACAGAAAAAACGCTTTAAAGACACTCTTAAAGTGTCGCTGAAATGCTTCGATATAGATAATACGTGCTGGGAATCCCTTGCGCAAGGTCGCCAAATGTGGCGATGTAACAACAAAAGAGGAACCCGAATAGCTGAGAATCATCGTATTGTTGAGTCACAGAGAAAACGAGCAGCGCGAAAAAACAGAGCACACAACACGCACATGTCTAACCTTGATCATGTATGCCCCACCTGTGGTCAGGGATTCTGTTCTAGGATTGGACTCTACAGTCACCTCCGCACACACCAGAGAGGTGCAACAGTACACGTCTGATATTGTTGTCATCATCGCTTGCGATGGACGGCTATTATCTATTACTGATAACGTCATTTATTCACCACGGTCAACAACGAGTCGAATTCGTGCACGGAAAATGCAAGAACGGTTCCAAAAACCGCGGATTTCGTCCTGAATGTTGCTATTTTTGTGATCAATGTATTAAATGGCTATAAATATTAGTTTTCTTCAACCATGCCAATGGACGCGTTAAATATGTAACACACAGAAGGAAACTTCTAGATGGTATGATTGTATGAATGACAAAAAATATTTTATAGAGTTGGGAACATGTTTAGTTCACATGCGAGTTTTCAAGTTATTTAATTAAATGGTTACAAAGATACAAATTTGTATATGTGGGCATGACAAGTTGAACGGACTATAGTACATAATTCTAATACCACCGTTCTGTGCTGATTAATGAAATGTCGAATAAAGTCGAATGAATGTGGTCATAAAATAGAATTAACGTCGTTTTAAAGTAGAATTCGCGTGCTCGTAATACTGTACTTTACACACCAACGCAGGATTTGAGTGGGATCACTCTTACAGATGTCCAAATTCTGTTCATACTTATATCCCTTTGCTATTTACAAATAATAAATGCACTCGCCCTCACACACACACGCGCACACACAACACGTAAGCACATGCCCACACGCTCACACATGATTGACAAAATATGATGCCATCTTCTCACAAATTCTTGAAAATGAAAATTGTAACTGTTGCTTGAACAAGTTATTTCTTCTTCTTCTACTTCTTCGAATGCTCCATATCCACCGCTTGTTAAACATTTGTGATTTGTATGTGATCCGAGCCTACCAGCGATTGTACGTTGTGCCTGTTATGCGCCTCCAAGTAGTGCAGTACATGCGATTTTTATTTACATAGGTAGATTCCCTAGACCCCTATCTCAGTCGCCTCTTACAACATGCCTTGTAGGGCGCAGTGCTCCTATTCTTTACTCCCCTTGTGAACACACAGACATAACAAGTCACGAAACTGGTACGTATAATTCTGCTTCTTCACTTAACTCACTTTGTAACACAGGTCATGAACACATTTTCCCCAACCAGATCTGTCTTGAGCAAACCAAACTTAATTTAGTCCCAAGTAATTCCAGCATCATATTTTTCTCAATCTACAATTCGTCTGCAGGTCTTCCCTTATTCTTCTTGCATCTCGCAGTCCATGTCAGAGCCATATGTGAGTGTCTGGTCTTCTCCATTCTGCCTGTATATCCCAATCACTTCCATCGTCCCCATTGTATTTCCTCACTGGTATTGTGTGCACGCGTATGCGTCGGGTGATCTCAGTATTATTTTTCTTTCATTCCAACGAATTTTGAGAGTTTTTTTTAGTTTTCTTCTCTCAAAGTTCATATAATACACGCATTCAAATAAAAAATCCCGCTTGTTTGTTGCAAGGGTCCACAAGAAGAGCAAAGAATAGTAACACTGCGACCTACACGGCATGTCGTAAGAGGCGACTAAGGTAAGGACTTATGGAAGCTACCCTAGAAAAAAAAGGTTCGCAGAAATCTGATGTGATGACATACTTGTAGGCGCATAACTTGCACAACGTACAATCGCTCTTAGGCTCAGATCAAATATAAACCACAACGAGTGGTGTAACAAGTGATCAATAGGAGCGTTCGAAGCAGAAGAAGAGGAAACACAAATTCTGATCAGCAAAACGACAAATTCTTCGTTAAGATGGCGTCTGATACCAAAACTTCTGATCAACAAAACGACAAATTCCTCATTAAGATGACGTCTGATACCAAAAAGGAATGAAACTCAAACTGAAACTTTGTTATTTGAGTATCGATTAGTATTTCTAAAACTATTCTCAGTCGTCAGTGTCTCCGCTATAACCAGTTATTGATATTAATTATTAATCAAGATATGAATTAGCTTGAGGTATTCTATTGCTACACGTTTATCATATTTACGCCATCATAGGCCCCCAATATCTACATCCATGTTTCTCAAAGTGGGACGCTGGTATCAATTTGAATAATTTTCTGGAACAAATAGAAACTGTTATATTATCACTATAGTTAAAACACCACCTGTACTTTAGACACAAATGTCTCGATGTTGCAATCCTAACTTTCCACAAGAATAAAAGCTAACAAAACTAGTACAACAAGCAACATAAATATCTATGAACTTTACTGAAAAAACCCCATTTAGTGTATTGGAAAACCGCCACACAGAAATTGTCTGGATATCCATCATAAACGCTGAAGATTTGAGACTACAATTAACTAAGTATATCAGATAATATGCTCTGCATCATATATCAAGCTCTGCATCAGATAACAAGCTCTGCATCAGATAACAAGCTCTGCATCAGATATCAAGCTCAAGGATCATATTAACTTACATTTTATTTCCCAGTTTTCCAGAGTCCAGTTCGATTTACGTTTTAGACAAAGTGGAAAACATAAATTGTGTTGTTTTAAAGGAAGCAACATTCAAAAACCGTTTTACCTTTATTCCCTTTTTATTTCAATCCTTCTTCTTCAAACGCTCCATATCGACCACTTGTTAACCACTGTGATTTGTATGTGATCCGAGCCTAAGAGCGATTGTACGTTGTGCCAGTTATGCACCTACAAGTAGGCCAGCAATTTTTATTTCTACGACGCTTTTTATTTACAAGGGTATATTCCTAGGCTACTACCCCAGTCGTCTCTTACGACATTCCTTGTAGGTCGCAGTGTTACTATTCTTTGCTTCCTTCCTTGGAACCCAGCAACACTTGGGCGTTTGTTTGAAGTATCTGTTTACCTTGGTCTCTTTCACAACTTGGTTGGCTATTATACTTATGAGTTTTACAAAAGTATAGGAACCTTTTTCAAGCCTCGAGGCATATTGGGTAATACTGTATTTTTCATAGACCGTTGCAACGATGGGTGATGTGGTTAATATCACGGGCCGCATTTACTCCCTAGTACTTTTCTGGTACTCAATTGAGGTTGGGTCGACCTGAGTGCTGTTACAGTCTGACAAATATTTAACGACAATGTGGAATTGAACTCTAGCCACACGCATAAGAAGCGAGTCCACTAACAGCTACGCTACCAGTGGCTCTCACACTTATAGACTTATGGATGAGGTGTATTAAATTATTTTAGACTTTGAGGTAGATGTCTCTGTGGCGTAGAGGTTAGGAGCTCGTCTCTCTTGCCAAAGGTACCAGGTTCGCTCCCTCGTTGGCCATTTGGATATTTGTTTTAGAGATCCCTGATCACAGTGTAGGTGAGATCGAGTTCCTAGTCCTATCGGAGATGGACGATACAACGTAGTCTCGTGCTCAATTTGAGCACGTAAAAGAACCCTTGACAGTACAAAATCGAGAAGAGCAGGCTGGAAAGCCGCTGCCCGGGAAAATTCATTAGAAACGATTAAAATTAAATTTTGACATAAATATCTTCACCATCTTCAAAATTACACCGGGGACCTTCGCCGGTGCTACGGAGTTCGTACACTGCTGCTAAGATCTTTGTGTGTAAGAAAGAGATCGGAGCACACATAGTTACTCACCGAAGTGCAATGATGATGGTACTATCTAATCAATCAATCAATCAATCAATCAATCAATCAATCAATCAATCAATCAATCAATCAGACTTTGAGTTGGAGCATGATCTCCCAAAAAGTTGAGAAAAACTGAGCTAGATCTTCTTCTTCTTCGAACGCTCCATATCGATCACATGTTAACCACTCTGTGTGATTTTGTATGTGATCTGAGCCTAAGAGGGATTGTACGTTGTGTCAATTATGCGCCTACAAGTAGGCCAGCACATCCGATTTCTGCTATGCTTTTTTACTAGTTACTATTGTAGCTTCCTTAAGCCCTACCTCAGTCGTCTCTTAAGACATGCCTTGTAGGTCGCAGTGGTACTATTCTTTGCTTTTCTTACAGGCCCCGACACCACACCGCACGAGCGACTGACATAGATAAAAGCACACCCAGGATGTTGTTCAAGGTATTCACTATAAATCTAATTTTATATCTACTTTGATTTGTTGATATATTTTTATATATTATTTTAGATAATTTTATGTTTAAAATATTTGTTATATAGTTTGTATCCACTATTGTGACAATGCAAACGTAGAGATATAGTTTTACTTGATTGATTGATAGTACCATCATCATTGCACTTCGGTGAGTAAGCATGTGTGCTCCGATCTCTTTCTTACACACACAGATCTCAGCGACAGTGCACGAACTCCGTAGCACCGACGAGTGTCCCTGATATAATTTAGAAGATAGTGAAAATATTGTTGTAGGAATTCTATTTTTTAATTGTTCCTATAAATTTTGTCCGTGCAGCGGCTTTCCAGCCTGCTCTTCTCGATTTTGAACTGTCAATGGTTCTTTTATGTGCTCAACTTAAACATAGGCTCTGCGTTTTATCGTCCGTCTTCGATAGGACTAGGAACTCGATCTCACCTACACTGAGATTATGGATCTCTGGAAAAATATCCAGAGGCTCATGAGGAGAACTAAGTACCTATGGAGGAAAGGCGATCATCTAACCTCAGAGAAATAGTTGATCTAACCTCAGAGAAATAGTTGATCTAACCTCAGAGAAATAGTTGATCTAACCTCAGAGAAATAGTTGATCTAACCTCAGAGAAATAGTTGATCTAACCTCAGAGAAATAGTTGATCTAACCTCAGAGAAATAGTTGATCTAACCTCAGAGAAATAGTTGATCTAACCTCAGAGAAATAGTTAATCTAACCTCAGAGAAATAGTTGATCTAACCTCAGAGAAATAGTTGATCTAACCTCAGAGAAATAGTTGATCTAACCTCAGAGAAATAGTTAATCTAACCTCAGAGAATAAGTTGATCTAACCTCAGAGAAATAGTTGATCTAACCTCAGAGAAATAGTTGATCTAACCTCAGAGAAATAGTTAATCTAACCTCAGAGAAATAGTTAATCTAACCTCAGAGAAATAGTTGATCTCCCTCAGAGAAAAGTGATCAACCTCGAGAAATAGTTGATCTAACCTCAGAGAAATAGTTAATCTAACCTCAGAGAAATAGTTAATCTAACCTCAGAGAAATAGTTGATCTAACCTCAGAGAAATAGTTGATCTAACCTCAGAGAAATAGTTGATCTAACCTCAGAGAAATAGTTGATCTAACCTCAGAGAAATAGTTAATCTAACCTCAGAGAAATAGTTGATCTAACCTCAGAGAAATAGTTGATCTAACCTCAGAGAAATAGTTGATCTAACCTCAGAGAAATAGTTAATCAACTCAGAGAAATAGTTGATCTAACCTCAGAGAAATAGTTGATCTAACCTCAGAGAAATAGTTGATCTAACCTCAGAGAAATAGTTAATCTAACCTCAGAGAAATAGTTAATCTAACCTCAGAGAAATAGTTGATCTAACCTCAGAGAAATAGTTGATCTAACCTCAGAGAAATAGTTGATCTAACCTCAGAGAAATAGTTAATCTAACCTCAGAGAAATAGTTGATCTAACCTCAGAGAAATAGTTGATCTAACCTCAGAGAAATAGTTGATCTAACCTCAGAGAAATAGTTGATCTAACCTCAGAGAAATAGTTGATCTAACCTCAGAGAAATAGTTAATCTAACCTCAGAGAAATAGTTGATCTAACCTCAGAGAAATAGTTGATCTAGCCTCAGAGAAATAGTTAATCTAACCTCAGAGAAATGAATGATCTAACTCAGAGAAATAGTTAATCTAACCTCAGAGAAATAGTTGATCTAACCTCAGAGAAATAGTTGATCTAACCTCAGAGAAATAGTTGATCTAACCTCAGAGAAATAGTTGATCTAACCTCAGAGAAATAGTTGATCTAACCTCAGAGAAATAGTTGATCTAACCTCAGAGAAATAGTTGATCTAACCTCAGAGAAATAGTTGATCTAACCTCAGAGAAATAGTTGATCTAACCTCAGAGAAATAGTTGATCTAACCTCAGAGAAATAGTTAATCTAACCTCAGAGAAATAGTTGATCTAACCTCAGAGAAATAGTTGATCTAACCTCAGAGAAATAGTTGATCTAACCTCAGAGAAATAGTTAATCTAACCTCAGAGAATAGGTTAATCTAACCTCAGAGAAATAGTTGATCTAACCTCAGAGAAATAGTTGATCTAACCTCAGAGAAATAGTTGATCTAACCTCAGAGAAATAGTTAATCTAACCTCAGAGAAATAGTTAATCTAACCTCAGAGAAATAGTTGATCTAACCTCAGAGAAATAGTTGATCTAACCTCAGAGAAATAGTTGATCTAACCTCAGAGAAATAGTTGATCTAACCTCAGAGAAATAGTTAATCTAACCTCAGAGAAATAGTTGATCTAACCTCAGAGAAATAGTTGATCTAACCTCAGAGAAATAGTTGATCTAACCTCAGAGAAATAGTTAATCTAACCTCAGAGAAATAGTTGATCTAACCTCAGAGAAATAGTTGATCTAACCTCAGAGAAATAGTTGATCTAACCTCAGAGAAATAGTTAATCTAACCTCAGAGAAATAGTTAATCTAACCTCAGAGAAATAGTTGATCTAACCTCAGAGAAATAGTTGATCTAACCTCAGAGAAATAGTTGATCTAACCTCAGAGAAATAGTTAATCTAACCTCAGAGAAATAGTTGATCTAACCTCAGAGAAATAGTTGATCTAACCTCAGAGAAATAGTTGATCTAACCTCAGAGAAATAGTTGATCTAACCTCAGAGAAATAGTTGATCTAACCTCAGAGAAATAGTTAATCTAACCTCAGAGAAATAGTTGATCTAACCTCAGAGAAATAGTTGATCTAGCCTCAGAGAAATAGTTAATCTAACCTCAGAGAAATAGTTGATCTAACCTCAGAGAAATAGTTAATCTAACCTCAGAGAAATAGTTGATCTAACCTCAGAGAAATAGTTGATCTAACCTCAGAGAAATAGTTGATCTAACCTCAGAGAAATAGTTGATCTAACCTCAGAGAAATAGTTGATCTAACCTCAGAGAAATAGTTGATCTAACCTCAGAGAAATAGTTGATCTAACCTCAGAGAAATAGTTGATCTAACCTCAGAGAAATAGTTGATCTAACCTCAGAGAAATAGTTGATCTAACCTCAGAGAAATAGTTGATCTAACCTCAGAGAAAATAGCTGATCTAACCTCAGAGAAATAGTTGATCTAACTCAGAGAAATAGTTGATCTAACTCAGAGAAATAGTTGATCTAACCTCAGAGAAATAGTTGATCTAACCTCAGAGAAATAGTTGATCTAACCTCAGAGAAATAGTTGATCTAACCTCAGAGAAATAGTTGATCTAACCTCAGAGAAATAGTTGATCTAACCTCAGAGAAATAGTTGATCTAACCTCAGAGAAATAGTTAATCTAACCTCAGAGAAATAGTTGATCTAACCTCAGAGAAATAGTTGATCTAACCTCAGAGAAATAGTTAATCTAACCTCAGAGAAATAGTTGATCTAACCTCAGAGAAATAGTTGATCTAACTCAGAAATAGTTGATCCAACTCAGAGAAATAGTTAATCTAACCTCGAGAAATAGTTGATCTAACCTCAGAGAAATAGCTTGATCTAACCTCAGAGAAATAGTGATCTAACCTCAGAGAAATAGTTGATCTAACCTCAGAGAAATAGTTAATCTAACCTCAGAGAAATAGTTGATCTAACCTCAGAGAAATAGTTGATCTAACCTCAGAGAAATAGTTGATCTAACCTCAGAGAAATAGTTGATCTAACCTCAGAGAAATAGTTGATCTAACCTCAGAGAAATAGTTGATCTAACCTCAGAGAAATAGTTGATCTAACCTCAGAGAAATAGTTGATCTAACCTCAGAGAAATAGTTGATCTAACCTCAGAGAAATAGTTAATCTAACCTCAGAGAAATAGTTAATCTAACCTCAGAGAAATAGTTAATCTAACCTCAGAGAAATAGTTAATCTAACCTCAGAGAAATAGTTAATCTAACCTCAGAGAAATAGATTGGATCTAACTCAGAGAAATAGTTGATCTAACCTCAGAGAAATAGTTAATCTAACCTCAGAGAAATAGTTGATCTAACCTCAGAGAAATAGTTAATCTAACCTCAGAGAAATAGTTAATCTAACCTCAGAGAAATAGTTAATCTAACCTCAGAGAAATAGTTAATCTAACCTCAGAGAAATAGTTGATCTAACCTCAGAGAAATAGTTGATCTAACCTCAGAGAAATAGTTGATCTAACCTCAGAGAAATAGTTGATCTAACCTCAGAGAAATAGTTAATCTAACCTCAGAGAAATAGTTGATCTAACCTCAGAGAAATAGTTGATCTAACCTCAGAGAAATAGTTGATCTAACCTCAGAGAAATAGTTGATCTAACCTCAGAGAAATAGTTAATCTAACCTCAGAGAAATAGTTGATCTAACCTCAGAGAAATAGTTAATCTAACCTCAGAGAAATAGTTGATCTAACCTCAGAGAAATAGTTGATCTAACCTCAGAGAAATAGTTGATCTAACCTCAGAGAAATAGTTGATCTAACCTCAGAGAAATAGTTAATCTAACCTCAGAGAAATAGTTGATCTAACCTCAGAGAAATAGTTGATCTAACCTCAGAGAAATAGTTGTTAAATTCTCAACACCTGCAGCTATGAAAATTAAAATAATAACATAGAGTTTTACCGTCATATAATAGCCAAGTGTGTTGTACTAATTGCACGCAGACGTGAAAACGGAAGTACATGAATATCTATCCACTCAATGGAAGACTGCAGTAAAATAATGTACCAATATTGAAACACGCGTAGTGCTAGAAAGTTCGGTTCTAATTCATGCCTGGGGTGACTGGAAATATAACGGAGTCCAAATTTTCCAATGGTATGTCTACTTGACATTTGATGACAGGAAAGGAACCATGTACCGCTAGATCATTAACGAACGAGATGTGGGGAATTGATGAAAAACTGAAATAGGTCAGAAACTGTGAGGAAAATGAAGTGCTAGCTTAGTACTAGATAATATGGACAACTATCAGACAAATGGCGGGCATAAATATGTACAACTATCATGCTAATGACGGGCATAAATATGTACAACTATCAGACTAATGACGGGCATAAATATGGACAACTATCATGCTAATGACGGGCATAAATATGTACAACTATCAGACTAATGACGGGCATAAATATGGACAACTATCAGACTAATGACGGGCATAAATATGGACAACTATCATGCTAATGACGGACATAAATATGGACAATTATCAGACTAATGACTGGCATAAATATGGACAACTATCATGCTAATGACGGACATAAATATGGACAACTATCAGACTAATGACTGGCATAAATATGAACAACTATCATACTAATGACGGGCATAAATATGGACAACTATCAGACTAATGACTGGCATAAATATGGACAACTATCATGCTAATGAAGGACATAAATATGGACAACTGTCAGTTAATGACTGCATAAAATGGACAACTGTCAGGCTAATGACTGGCTAAATATGGACAACTATCATGCTAATGACGGGCATAAATATGTACAACTATAAGACTAATGACGGACATAAATATGTACAACTGTCATGCTAATGACTGGCATAAATATGTACAACTATCAGACAAATGACGGGCATAAATATGGACAACTATCAGACTAATGACGGACATAAATATGGACAACTATCAGACTAATGACGGACATAAATATGTACAACTATCAGACTAATGACGGACATAAATATGTACAACTATCAGACTAATGACAGGACAAATATGTACAACTATCAGACTAATGACGGACATAAATATGTACAACTATCAGACTAATGACGGGCATAAATATGGACAACTATCAGACTAATGACGGACATAAATATGTACAACTATCAGACTAATGACGGACATAAATATGTACAACTATCATGCTAATGACGGACATAAATATGGACAACTGTCAGGCTAATGACTGGCATAAATATGGACAACTATCATGCTAATGACGGACATAAATATGTACAACTATCAGACTAATGACGGACATAAATATGTACAACTATCAGACTAATGACGGACATAAATATGTACAACTATCAGACTAATGAAGGACATAAATATGTACAACTATCAGACTAATGACGGACATAAATATGTACAACTATCAGACTAATGACGGACATAAATATGTACAACTATCAGACTAATGACTGGCATAAATATGGACAACTATCAGACTAATGACTGGCATAAATATGGACAACTGTCAGGCTAATGACTGGCATAAATATGGACAACTATCATGCTAATGACGACATAAATAGTAGCAACTATCAGACTAATGACGGACATAAATATGTACAACTATCAGACTAATGACGGACCTAAATATGTACAACTATCAGACTAATGACGGACATAAATATGTACAACTATCAGACTAATGACGGACATAAATATGTACAACTATCAGACTAATGACGGACATAAATATGGACAACTATCAGACTAATGACTGGCATAAATATGGACAACTGTCAGGCTAATGACTGGCATAAATATGGATAACTGTCAGGCTAATGACTGGCATAAATATGGACAACTGTCAGGCTAATGACTGGCATAAATATGGACAACTGTCAGGCTAATGACTGGCATAAATATTGACAACTGTCAGGCTAATGACTGGCATAAATATGTACAACTGTCAGGCTAATGACTGGCATAAATATGTACAACTATCAGACTAATGACTGGCATAAATATGGACAACTATCAGACTAATGACTGGCATAAATATGAACAACTATCATACTAATGACGGGCATAAATATGGACAATTATCATGCTAATGACGGACATAAATATGTACAACTATCAGACTAATGACGGACATAAATATGTACAACTATCAGACTAATGACGGACATAAATATGAACAACTATCAGACTAATGACTGGCATAAATATGGACAACTGTCAGGCTAATGACTGGCATAAATATGGACAACTGTCAGGCTAATGACTGGCATAAATATGGACAACTGTCAGGCTAATGACTGGCATAAATATGTACAACTATCAGACTAATGACGGACATAAATATGGACAACTATCAGACTAATGACTGGCATAAATATGAACAACTATCATACTAATGACGGGCATAAATATGGACAATTATCATGCTAATGACGGGCATAAATATGGACAACTGTCAGACTAATGACGGACATAAATATGTACAACTATCAGACTAATGACGGACATAAATATGGACAACTATCAGACTAATGACTGGCATAAATATGAACAACTATCATACTAATGACGGCATAAATAGACAATTATCATGCTAATGACGGGCATAAATATGGACAACTGTCAGGTTAATGACTGGCATAAATATGGACAACTGTCAGGCTAATGACGTGCAAAAGTTATTGAAAAATCTACTGCAAACCAACTGTTATTCATTGTAAATAAGTTACAAGGTGAAGAGAAAGAAATTGACAACTAAATCAAAGAGGACAGAGAAGAAAGGTAGAAGAAAGAAAAATAACATGCTCATGAAATCATACGTAAGGTACCCATTGAGAAATATGATCTCAATTTATATCACAAACAACTATAGTAGCATCACAATCTACACAAATCACGCCATTAGCAATTATCATGGCTTTTCACATAGATTACTTTCTTTCGTTGTATACTAAATCTTCACAGTTTTTGACGTCCAAATAAAAATATATATATATATATATATATATATACATTTCTGTGTGAAAAAAGAGATGGGAGTACACATGATTATTCACCGAAGTGCAATGATGGTGGTCCTGTCAATCAATCAATCAATCAATCAATCAGTCAGTCTATTGAAATGATTATAAAAACAAGAATAGACCTGGAAACAATAGCAGAATGTTTGTTTATGACCGTACTGTGCTCAGAGAAAGTTGAACGAATGAATAACTTAATATTTGTAGTGAGTGACTAAAATTGCAAACATTAGTAAAACATAATATAAAATACTTTATATACAAAATACTTAGTGAAGATGATTACCTTTTGAACACGCTTATAGTGCCCTAGTTCGTAAGCGTCCTTAGATAGACCAAAGTCAGAGACCTTAGCGATAGGGCCCTTAGTCAATAGACAATTCCTGGCAGCCAGATCACGATGGATGAACTGGAAATTTAATAGGAAATAAATGAGTTCACATCAAGCAAAACAATGGGAGATACAATTAGAAATAAAGAAATTAGAAGAAGATTACAAAAGAAACCAGTTATACAATTCATAAAAGAACATAATATTAAGTGACTTGATCATCTGACAAGAATGCCCTGGCATCGTCTAACACACGAAGAGAAAAACTAAAACATATAATGAATACATATTGATTAATTGAGTGATTGATAGAACCATCATCATTGCACTTCGTTAAGTAACCGTGTGTGCTCAGATCTCTTTCTCACACAGGAAGATCTCAGCTGCAGTGCACGAACTCAGTAGCACCGGCGAGGGTCCCAATGTAATTTTGAAGATGGTGAAGATATTTATGTAAGAATTTTATTTTTAAATCCTTTATCATGAATTTTGCTCGGACAATGAATACAGAGCAAGAGGAAAACCACTCAAAAGTTGGAGTGAAAACATCAAGAACAACTTTAGAGAAATGAATACCAAACTTATAAAGTTGTCAAGAAACACAGAAGATCCTTACATCTCTCTCACAGACACTTCACTGAGGTATAAAGTTGTCAAGAAACACAGAAGATTCTTACAACTCTCTCAGACACTTCACTGAGGTATAAAGTTGTCAAGAAACACAGAAGATCCTTACATCTCTCTCTCAGACACTTCACTGAGGTACAAAGTTGTCAAGAAACACAGAAGATCCTTACAACTCTCTCTCAGACACTTCACTGAGGTACAAAGTTGTCAAGAAACACAGAAGATTCTTACATCTCTCTCTCAGACACTATACTGAGGTACAAAGTTGTCAAGAAACACAGAAGATCCTTACATCTCTCACAGACACTTCACTGAGGTACAAAGTTGTCAAGAAACACAGAAGATTCTTACATCTCTCTCAGACACTTCACTGAGGTACAAAGTTGTCAAGAAACACAGAAGATCCTTACAATTCTCTCAGACACTTCACTGAGGTACAAAGTTGTTAAGAAACACAGAAGATCCTTACAACTCTCTCAGACACTTCACTGAGGTACAAAGTTGTCAAGAAACACAGAAGATCCTTACAACTCTCTCAGACACTTCACTGAGGTACAAAGTTGTCAAGAAACACAGAAGATTCTTACATCTCTCTCTCAGACACTTCACTGAGGTACAAAGTTGTCAAGAAACACAGAAGATTCTTACATCTCTCTCAGACACTTCACTGAGGTACAAAGTTGTTAAGAAACACAGAAGATCCTTACAATTCTCTCAGACACTTCACTGAGGTACAAAGTTGTCAAGAAACACAGAAGATTCTTATATCTCTCACAGACACTTCACTGAGGTACAAAGTTGTCAAGAAACACAGTAGATCCTTACATCTCTCTCAGACACTTCACTGAGGTACAAAGTTGTCAAGAAACACAGAAGATCCTTACAATTCTCTCAGACACTTCACTGAGGTACAAAGTTGTTAAGAAACACAGAAGATCCTTACAACTCTCTCAGACACTTCACTGAGGTACAAAGTTGTCAAGAAACACAGAAGATCCTTGCAACTCTCTCAGACACTTAACTGAGGTACAAAGTTGTCAAAAACACAAGAAGATTTTTCATCTCTCTCAGACACTTCACTGAGGTACAAAGTTGTCAAGAAACACAGAAGATCCTTACAATTCTCTCAGACACTTCACTGAGGTACAAAGTTGTCAAGAAACACAGAAGATTCTTACATCTCTCACAGACACTTCACTGAGGTACAAAGTTGTCAAGAAACACAGTAGATCCTTACATCTCTCTCAGACACTTCACTGAGGTACAAAGTTGTCAAGAAACACAGAAGATCCTTACAATTCTCTCAGACACTTCACTGAGGTACAAGTTGTCCAAGAAACACAGAAGATCCTTACCCAATTCTCTCAGACACTTCACTGAGGTACAAAGTTGTCAAGAAACACAGAAGATCTCAAATTCTCTCAGACACTTCACTGAGGTACAAAGTTGTCAAGAAACACAGTAGATCCTTACATCTCTCTCAGACACTTCACTGAGGTACAAAGTTGTCAAGAAACACAGAAGATCCTTACAACTCTCTCAGACACTTCACTGAGGTACAAAGGAGAAAGAGAATTAAATAACATCGGTTTAGAAAAAACAGAAGAAAAAAACAATATAATGCTTGTGTCTCACGTGATATTCATCATCATCAAGTAGCTTGTCCCTTCCGGAACCTGTCTCCATGACAGCTGTCCTGAAAAACTCTATTTTGTGCAAGTTGGCCGGCGTTAGCAACAGTCATTCTCAGATCGTCAATGACATCTTGCACCCATCGTCTTCTATGTCTTCCTTCCATTCTTCTTCCAGTCAAGATTTTCTCCAAAATTATATTTTTTACGGATTATTTCATTATTTTGCTCATGAAGATAAATTCTATACTCCCAATTGGGAATTGTTTCAAATACAGACATATACTGCATGTGTCACACTTGACATTATGTCAATCATAAAGACATACTCAATATATCTCACGCAAAGTTATTCCACATAGAAAAACGTAATATATATGTCTCTATGGGAAATAGTTCCATTAAGAAAGACATATACCTTATGTGTCTCCAGGTGAAATAGTTCCAGTAAAAAAGACATATACCTTATGTGTCTCCAGGTGAAATAGTTCTAGTAAGAAAGACATATACCCTATGTGTCTCCAGGTGAAATAGTTCCAGTAAGAAGAGCATATACCCTAGTGTCTCCAGGTGAAATAGTTCCAGTAAGAAAGACATATATCTTATGTGTCTCCAGGTGAAATAGTTCTAGTAAGAAAGACATATACCCTATGTGTCTCCAGGTGACGCATCCCTCTGGCAATCTGCCAGGCAAACATCATAAGGTTAGCGTTGTCCTCCACTTGCGGGGCACTCTGTTCCACAACCAGACCATCACTGCCCACACGAACATACTGTAAGGGGAAGGTACATTCTGTCTTGAGGTAGCTCAACAGATCTCCAAGTTCAGCATACTCCATTACAATTGAAAGCTGTCCTGTAACACAAAACATGTGCGGTTATGTATGCGAATGAAATTATGCGTGGCTTGTCTAAAAACTAGAAGGTCTACCACGAAGAATTGACTTCATTGCAGCGTGGTTTGTTTAAAAACTAGAAGGTCTACCACGAAGAATTGACTTCATTGCATAGGGCTTTAACCCCATATGTGCAATGAGTAAACCCACCTTCCGTATATTGAAAAGCACGAACTCCGTAGCTCCGGCAGCAATCATAGGGATCGTTTGGAAAAATATTTTCGTGAGCAGAAAGTCCCAATCCGAATTCGAACTTGTGACCTTCGGAACGCATGACAACGGCTTAACCACTTTTACAACAGAGAACCTGCCCAGGATTTGTTTGTATATGTAAGAAAAGTGTGTGTGTGCATACATTACAGTGGTGTGTGTCATACATTGCAGTGGTGTGTGTGCATACATTACAGTGGTGTGTGTGCATACATTACAGTGGTGTGTGTGCATACATTACAGTGGTGTGTGTGCATACATTACAGTGGTGTGTGTGCATACATTACAGTGGTGTGTGTGCATACATTACAGTGGTCATATAGAGATATATATATTGATCGATTGATTGATAAGACCACCATCATTGCACTTCAGTGAATAACAATGTGTGCTCCGATCTTTCCCTTACACAGGGAGATCTCAGTGGAAGTGTACGAGCTACGTTGCACAAGCGCATGTCCCTGATATAATTTTGAAGATAATAAATATATATATATACATGTATACACTATCTCCTGATTTTAACTAGACAACGAATATAGTTGCAAAAAAAAAAGATAGAAAGGTATTGAGAGTAGAATTTTGATTAAAAAAACTGACTTGATAGCGGGACCAGTTTTCACATATGATAGTTAACAAAGAAAACCTTTGGTTAAAATTAAGATTTTTGAAAATCGATAACATTATATACAAGCAACTATAAAATAACAGATTTAGAATCTGCGTGTTTGTATAAAGTGATATCGTGTACACTGGCATACGCACTCTCCTCTCTCTTTCTCCCCCTCTCCTTATCTCTCTCCTGTTTAAGAAATAACATGTGTTTAAACTGTCCACCTTCCATAATCTTATCTGCGCAAGATCTTACGTGTATTTTAGCCAAAAACTATATCTAGCAAAGAGCTGCTTACACAGTGTCACTATATCTAGCAAAGAGCTGCTTACACATTGTCACCATATCTAGCAAAGAGCTGCTTACACATTGTCACCATATCTAGCAAAGAGCTGCTTACACAGTGTCACCATATCTAGCAAAGAGGCCACACAGTGTCTCTAAATCTAGCAAAAGCTGCTTACACAGTGTCACTAAATCTAGCAAAAGCTGCTTACACAGTGTCAACAAATGAATATGAATAAAAAAAAAAGTTAAAGGACCCCTTATTTATATCACGTGGCAAGTGAGATAATACGGTGTTAGTCGGTATTTTAATTGATCGTCAACAAACGATGGATGATGTAGTTAATATCATGTAGGCCGCTTTTACTTCCCAGTGCTTTTACTTCCCAGTGCTTTTACTTCCCAGTGCTTTTACTTCCCAGTGCTTTTACTTCCCAGTGCTTTTACTTCCCAGTGCTTTTCCTGGTACTCAATTGAGTCTGGGTCAAACTGAGAGCCGTTAAGGTCAGACAAAATTCTTCGCGCTCAGTGGAATCGAACCCGTACCACTAGCACAAGAAGCGAGCTCACTAACAACTACTCTGCTATAGCTCTCTATCAGATACGAATAACATCATCTAAAAGAGACGCTGGAGATGGATCAGACATGTGATACGCATGAAGAGTAGCTCTGTCACAAAAACTGCACTGCGATGGACACCAGAGGGTAAACGTAAACGTGGACGACTTAAACGACCTGGAGGAGAACAGTAGAAGAGAAACTGAAATAAATGAATCACAGCTAGAACACAGCAAAGAGAACGGTCACAAACACAGAAGAATTTCCGAGTTGTTGTTGCTGTCCAAAGCGCCAAGGGCATCACAGGCTAGAGAAAAAGATTGATTGATTGATAGGATCATCGTCATCATTGCACTTCAGTGAGTAACCATGTGTGCTCCGATCTCTTTTTTACACATGAAGATCTCAGCTGCGAGCTCCCACAGTGAGGGTCCCCCATGTCACATGAAGATCTCAGCTGAGAGCTCCCCCAGTGAGGTCCCCCATGTCACATGAAGATCTCAGCTGAGGCTCCCACAGTGAGGTCCCCATGTCACAAGAAGATTTCAGCTGCAGCCCCACAGTAAGGGTCCCCCATGTCACATGAAGATCTCAGCTGCGAGCTCCACAGTGGGGGTCCCCATGTCATTTTGAAGATGGTGACAATATTTTTGTAGGAATTAAAAAAAACCTTTTCTACTAAATTTTGCCCGGGCAGCTGCTTCCAGCCTGCTCTTCTCGATTTGAACTGCCATGGGTTCTTTTGCGTCTTCAAATTTAACACGGAACCTACGTTTTATCGTCCGTCTCAGATAGAACTAGGAATTCGATATCACATGATCTGATGAATAATATCCAGAGATGGCTCCACGTTTGAGGGAGTAAACCTGGTACCTTTGGCACGAGAGACGAGCGCATAACCTCTACGACATAGAGACCGCCTGGAGAGAAAGAGAGAGAAGGAGTGAGAGAGTGATAGTTCCTACTCTCATACATGAACAATCAACATATATACAATTCGAATATCGTGTATGTGTCTGTACGTAGTGCAGTAATGTCACATTAGTTCAGAATATCGTTTATGTGTCTGTACGTAGTGCAGTAATGTCACATTAGTTCAGAATATCGTGTATGTGTTTGTACTTAGTGCAGTAATGTCACATTAATTCAGAATATCGTTTATGTGTTTGTACTTAGTGCAGTAATGTCACATTAATTCAGAATATCGTTTATGTGTTTGTACTTAGTGCAGTAAGGTCACATTAGTTCAGAATATCGTTTATGTGTCTGTACGTAGTGCAGTAATGTCACATTAGTTCAGAATATCGTGTATGTGTCTGTACTTAGTGCAGTAATGTCACATTAGTTCAGAATATCGTTTATGTGTTTGTACTTAGTGCAGTAATGTCACATTAGTTCAGAATATCGTTTATGTGTATGTACTTAGTGCAGTAATGTCACATTAGTTCAGAATATCGTTTATGTGTCTGTACGTAGTGCAGTAATGTCACATTAGTTCAGAATATCGTTTATGTGTTTGTACTTAGTGCAGTAATGTCACATTAGTTCAGAATATCGTTTATGTGTCTGTACGTAGTGCAGTAATGTCACATTAGTTCAGAATATCGTTTATGTGTCTGTACGTAGTGCAGTAATGTCACATTAGTCCAGAATATCGTTTATGTGTTTGTACGTAGTGCAGTAATGTCACATTAGTCCAGAATATCGAATTAATTAACTTTCAGCGGCGAGGTTTATACGATATGATTCACCCATCAACTTTTAACTGATGAAATAAGAAGACAAAATAATTCCATTAGTTCTTGCTTGATACATTTGATCACATAATCAGCACGTGCCAGTCCTAATTAGCATACTTAGGTCACCTCTAATAAGATAAGGGTTTGGTACGTATTTAAAAATATCAAGAGAAAGTAACTTTGTGTTCAATGCGTTTTATTATTACTATTACTATTATTATTATTATTTTTATTTTTATTATTATACATCTTCGTACCCTTATAAGTTACATATAACCTGTACGCAATTTCTCTATACCGCTCTTTCCTGGGCAAATTGTTTTGTAATTTCAATGAAATTGAGTTTGATATTTATCTCTTCTTTCAGTAAAGATAGCTTATGGGTTTCCTTGGAGCGTCTTTCTTTCTGGAAACATTGGTCTCACATTTCAATGTCTACTTTGCGATTCTTTGTTCAAACTGACAGCTTTTTGTTTCCTTGAAAGTTTCAGTTTGATGGCAGACACTGAATGACTATTCTCGGGTAGTTATGAGTCATTCTAAATATAGTATCCCCGTCTAAGGACAATGCAAAGCAAAGTGGAAAACACAACCCCAAACCCCGTCTAAGGACAATACAAAGCAAAGTGAAAAAAACAAACCAAAACCCCGTCTAAAGACAATACAAAGCAAAGTGAAAAACAACCCAAAACCCCGTCTAAGGACAATACAAAGCAAAGTGAAAAAATAAAAAACCTCCTAAGGACAATACAAAGCAAAGTGGAAAACACAACCCCAAACCCCGTCTAAGGACAATACAAAGCAAAGTGGAAAAAACCCAACCCCAAACACAAAACAGAGGATGAATATTACCAACTGTTCAGATACTACCAGGCAGTTATACTTTGTTTTAGAGCATTACACAACAAAATAAGACAGCTTTTCTATACTAGGTTCAAGAAAGACATCTCTAGCAAATGACACTGAATTAGCATATATGACGCCAGAGCAAATTTATCAAAATTGTATATTGCATATAGACATCATGAAAATATGTCCCATACCCATCCCATTGGAAGAGAAACTATATAAATCCCATACCCATCCCATTGGAAGAGAAACTATATAAATCCCATACTCATCCCATTGGAAGAGAAACTATTTATGTCTCATACCCATCCCATTGGAAGAGAAACTATTTATGTCTCATACCCATCCCATTGGAAGAGAAACTATATGGTAGAGATGAAATCTTGAAACATCCAGCAGAGAAACTATATGGTAGAGATGAAAACTTGAAACATGCAGCAGAGAAACTATATGGTAGAGATGAAATCTTGAAACATGCAGCAGAGAAACTATATGGTAGAGATGAAAACTTGAAACATGCAGCAGAGAAACTATGTGGTAGAGATGAAATCTTGAAACATGCAGCAGAGAAACTATATGGTGGAGATGAAATCTTGAAATATGCAGCAGAGAAACTATATGGTAGAGATGAAATCTTGAAACATGCAGCAGAGAAGCTATATGGTAGAGATGAAAACTTGAAACATGCAGCAGAGAAACTATATGGTGGAGATGAAAACTTGAAATATGCAGCAGAGAAACTATATGGTAGAGATGAAAACTTGAAACATGCAGCAGAGAAGCTATATGGTAGAGATGAAAACTTGAAACATGCAGCAGAGAAGCTATATGGTGGAGATGAAATCTTGAAACATGCAGCAGAGAAACTATATGGTAGAGATGAAAACTTGAAACATGCAGCAGAGAAACTATATGGTAGAGATGAAATCTTGAAATATGCAGCAGAGAAGCTATATGGTAGAGATGAAACTTGAAACATGCAGCAGAGAAACTATATGGTAGAGATGAAATCTTGAAACATGCAGCAGAGAAACTATATGGTGGAGATGAAATCTTGAAACATGCAGCAGAGAAACTATATGGTAGAGACGAAATCTTAAAACATGCAGCAGAGAAACTATATGGTGGAGATGAAATCTTGAAACATGCAGCAGAGAAACTATATGGTGGAGATGAAAACTTGAAATATGCAGCAGAGAAACTATATGGTAGAGATGAAAACTTGAAACATGCAGCAGAGAAGCTATATGGTAGAGATGAAAACTTGAAACATGCAGCAGAGAAGCTATATGGTGGAGATGAAATCTTGAAACATGCAGCAGAGAAACTATATGGTAGAGATGAAAACTTGAAACATGCAGCAGAGAAACTATATGGTAGAGATGAAATCTTGAAATATGCAGCAGAGAAGCTATATGGTAGAGATGAAACTTGAAACATGCAGCAGAGAAACTATATGGTAGAGATGAAATCTTGAAACATGCAGCAGAGAAACTATATGGTGGAGATGAAATCTTGAAACATGCAGCAGAGAAACTATATGGTAGAGACGAAATCTTAAAACATGCAGCAGAGAAACTATATGGTGGAGATGAAATCTTGAAACATGCAGCAGAGAAGCTATATGGTGGAGATGAAAACTTGAAACATGCAGCAGAGAAGCTATATGGTTGAGATGAAAACTTGAAACATGCAGCAGAGAAGCTATATGGTTGAGATGAAATCTTGAAACATGCAGCAGAGAAACTATATGGTAGAGATGAAATCTTGAAACATGCAGCAGAGAAACTATATGGTAGAGATGAAATCTTGAAATATGTAGCAGAGAAGCTATATGGTAGAGATGAAACTTGAAACATGCAGCAGAGAAACTATATGGTAGAGATGAAATCTTGAAACATGCAGCAGAGAAACTATATGGTGGAGATGAAATCTTGAAACATGCAGCAGAGAAACTATATGGTAGAGATGAAATCTTAAAACATGCAGCAGAGAAACTATATGGTGGAGATGAAATCTTGAAACATGCAGCAGAGAAACTATATGGTAGAGATGAAAACTTGAAACCTGCAGCAGAGAAACTATATGGTAGAGATGAAAACTTGAAACATGCAGCAGAGAAACTATATGGTAGAGATGAAATCTTAAAACATGCAGCAGAGAAGCTATATGGTTGAGATGAAATCTTGAAACATGCAGCAGAGAAACTATATGGTGGAGATGAAATCTTGAAACATGCAGCAGAGAAACTATATGGTAGAGATGAAAACTTGAAACATGCAGCAGAGAAGCTATATGGTAGAGATGAATCTTGAAACATGCAGCAGAGAAACTATATGGTAGAGATGAAAACTTGAAACATGCAGCAGAGAAGCTATATGGTAGAGATGAAAACTTGAAACATGCAGCAGAGAAGCTATATGGTAGAGATGAATCTTGAAACATGCAGCAGAGAAACTATATGGTAGAGATGAAAACTTGAAACATGCAGCAGAGAAGCTATATGGTAGAGATGAATCTTGAAACATGCAGCAGAGAAACTATATGGTAGAGATGAAAACTTGAAACATGCAGCAGAGAAACTATATGGTAGAGATGAAATCTTGAAACATGCAGCAGAGAAACTATATGGTAGAGATGAAATCTTAAAACATGCAGCAGAGAAACTATATGGTGGAGATGAAATCTTGAAACATGCAGCAGAGAAACTCTATGGTAGAGATGAAAACTTGAAACATGCAGCAGAGAAGCTATATGGTAGAGATGAAAACTTGAAACATGCAGCAGAGAAACTATATGGTAGAGATGAAATCTTGAAACATGCAGCAGAGAAACTATATGGTAGAGATGAAAACTTGAAACCTGCAGCAGAGAAACTATATGGTAGAGATGAAAACTTGAAACATGCAGCAGAGAAACTATATGGTAGAGATGAAAACTTGAAACATGCAGCAGAGAAACTATATGGTAGAGATGAAAACTTGAAACCTGCAGCAGAGAAACTATATGGTAGAGATGAAAACTTGAAACCTGCAGCAGAGAAACTATATGGTAGAGATGAAAACTTGAAACATGCAGCAGAGAAACTATATGGTAGAGATGAAATCTTGAAACATGCAGCAGAGAAACTATATGGTAGAGATGAAAACTTGAAACCTGCAGCAGAGAAACTATATGGTAGAGATGAAAACTTGAAACATGCAGCAGAGAAACTATATGGTAGAGATGAAAACTTGAAACATGCAGCAGAGAAACTATATGGTGGAGATGAAATCTTGAAACATGCAGCAGAGAAACTATATGGTAGAGATGAAAACTTGAAACATGCAGCAGAGAAGCTATATGGTAGAGATGAATCTTGAAACATGCAGCAGAGAAACTATATGGTAGAGATGAAAACTTGAAACATGCAGCAGAGAAACTATATGGTAGAGATGAAAACTTGAAACATGCAGCAGAGAAACTATATGGTAGAGATGAAAACTTGAAACATGCAGCAGAGAAACTATATGGTAGAGATGAAAACTTGAAACATGCAGCAGAGAAACTATATGGTGGAGATGAAAACTTGAAACATGCAGCAGAGAAACTATATGGTGGAGATGAAATCTTGAAATATGCAGCAGACTACATCGGAGAATGTAGAATCACTATAGGTCTATAAAATAAATGATGACCGCAGAAGGACACGTCAGGACAACCAAATCTTAAATCATCAGACACGACCAGGATATCCAAAACTAAGGCTAAAGCTCTGAGGATGCCCCAGATCTGGAAACGGTTGGACTTCATCCAGGTGGCAAATCTAATTAATTTAGCATGACCCAATGTAGATAAACACAGAAGAAAAGATTATGATGACATTAAGAATAATTTATTTAACAGTAACTTGAATTGTTAATATTATTTTTCTATTTATTCACGTCTTTGTTGTGTGATGCATTGATGGCAATAATTGTTTATTTTTCGTACATGACTGACTACTTTGTAATCATAACTGGCTCTAAGTTGTACTTGAACAAAAATCTCTTTCATACATCAGTCAACAATGACTTGTAGAATATAATGTATGGAATGCGGACATTGCATTATCTAGTCTAATTTCTATTTCAAACTAACACATGCTGTCCTTATGAAAACATTGCGAGATTTTTCAATATAACATTTACCATAATTATGAAAACATTGCGAGATTTTTCAATATAACATTTACCATAATTTTGAAAACATTGCGAGATTTTTCAATATAACATTTACCATAATTTTGAAAACATTGCGAGATTTTTCAATATAACATTTACCATAATTTTGAAAACATTGCGAGATTTTTCAATATAACATTTACCATAATTTTGAAAACATTGCGAGATTTTTCAATATAACATTTACCATAATTTTGAAAACATTGCGAGATTTTTCAATATAACATTTACCATAATTTTGAAAACATTGCGAGATTTTTCAATATAACATTTACCATAATTTTGAAAACATTGCGAGATTTTTCAATATAACATTTACCATAATTTTGAAAACATTGCGAGATTTTTCAATATAACATTTACCATAATTTTGAAAACATTGCGAGATTTTTCAATATAACATTTACCATAATTTTGAAAACATTGCGAGATCAATAAATGTGATGGCTGGAATAGAAGTAGGTGGGCATATTATTTTTTAAAAAATGTAGATCTGCTGATGGCATGAACTTAATAACACAACAAGATAAAGATCTACAATAGTTTTTATTAATATGATCGTGTCATAACGTTAAAAATAAAAGATCTAAGTTTGATTCATCATCATCAAGGTGCGTATCCTTTATAGGACGTTGCTCTCTTTGCAGCACATCTGAAATTCACTCTGTTTCTTGCCAGTTCACCCACTTCGTCGATGGTCATGTTCATGGTTTCTTTAATATCTTGTAGCCATCTTCTTCTTGGTCTGCCTCTGCGTCCAGGGACCCTGCCCTCTAATATTGTTCTTTCCAGGCCATCGTGACGCTTGATGTGACCAAAGTATGTAATTTTTCTGTATAGTATTTTGTTTATCAGCCAATTCTCTTTAACATTTAGTTCTTTCAGGACATCAGTGTTCTTTCTTTTTCTGTCCATGATATTCGTAGCATTTAGTTTCGAAGGACTGGATTTTCGTTCTTGCTTTTTGTGTAATAGTCCATGATTCACAACCATAAGTAGCCACTGAGAAAATGCATGCTCTCAATATTTTTATTTTAATATTTTGCTGGTGCTTTGCCACATGTTCTTCATTGTGTTTAACTTCTTGATTGCTATTGTCAATCTTCTTGAGATCTCTTTGAAGCAGTCGCCATTATTGTTAATTATTGAGCCCAGATATTCGTAGCTCTCTACACATTGGAGTTCTTCATTGTTTATTTGGATGTTAGGTGAGCCTTTTGCTTTGTCAGTTGACATGATTTTTGTTTTTGTGTATTCAAATATAGATGTTGGTCTTCATTATGTTTCTTGGTCGTCATGATTAGGTTTTCCAAACCCTCATTGCTGGTGGATAATAATACTGTATCGTCTGCGTATCTAAGCTCTGGTATGCATTTGCCGCCTATAGTGAGAGGGTCGTAATTCACATAGTTGGCATCGTCTTTTACATTCCTCATGATGTTCTCCGCATATATGTTGAATAAGTATGGGGACAAAATACATCCCTGTCGTACCCTCTTTTGAATCTCGAACCATTCAGCTATTTCACCTCCTATTTTAATGGTTGCCTGTTGTTTGTGGTATAGAGATTCTGTGAGTTGTATTATGTGTGTTGGAAAGTGCATGTCTTTCATGATGTTCCCCATTTTCTGGTGTTGTATATGGTCGAAAGCCTTGCTATAGTCTATGAAACATGCATGCAGGTCTATGTTGTATTCTCTGCATTTCTCGATAATGAGTCTCATGCTACAAATATGGTCTCTAGTGCCTCTACCTCTTCTGAAACCTGCTTGTGTTTCGTGTATTTCATCTTGTAATTTTTGTTCCATCCTCTTCATTATGATTCTTAGTAGGAATTTGCTGGCAAGACTTATAAGGGCAATAATTCTGTAGCTGGTGAATAGTTTCTATCAGTTCGCTCATTACCCCTAACTTCTGCGGGCCCAGGGACAAAAATGAAGGTGCTTTCTCTGATCACTGTCTGTACCAGTACCTCCACCCAGTTGCGTCTCACCATTCCTGATTCGACTTTACGAATCATGCTCATGGAGTCACTGAGTATGAAAACACGAGAGTAATTGTGAGATGCCAGCCATTTCACCGCCTCCGTAACCGCCCGAACCTCCATTGTCAAACTACTTGTGGTTGTGCTGAGGCCCCACTGGCCTCTCTTATTACACGTGGTATGTTAGACCGTGGCCCCCGGCAACATACGGCCGACTAGCTCAGATGAAAAACCAACATTCCTGTTAATGGGGGCCTGATTTTTGTATCTGTTTGATAGAACACTGTAAGCTTTTTTGTAATTTTACTTAACTCTATGAGTCCATGGTTATTTATTGATGAAAAAAATAAATAATACCTTAGTGTTAAACTTAACTTGTAACATAATCAAACCTTGATTTATCATATAATAATACTAATATTCCTTAGTGTTAAACTTAACTTGTAACATAATCAAACCTTGATTTATCATATAATAATAATAATATTCCTTAGTGTTAAACTTAACTTGTAACATAATCAAACCTTGATTTATCATATAATAATACTAATATTCCTTAATGTTAAACTTAACGTGTAACATAATAGAAAATTAATTTAGCATGATGTGTTGTTTTGAAATTGAATTCGACGTTATACAACAATACTGTCACGTGACAGTTGTGGTCTTATTTCTTAGAATATTAACTTGGCTGTATGTTATCGGGGACCAGGTTAGACCACAGTTAACTTTATAAGTTTATAGTTGGCTCTGGTTAGACCACAGTTAACTTGATAAGTTTATAGTTGGCTCTAGTTAGACCACAGTTAACTTGATAAGTTTATAGTTGGCTCTAGTTAGACCACAGTTAACTTTATAAGTTTATAGTTGGCTCTGGTTAGACCACAGTTAACTTGATAAGTTTATAGTTGGCTCTAGTTAGACCACAGTTAACTTGATAAGTTTATAATTGGCTCTAGTTAGACCACAGTTAACTTGATAAGTTTATAGTTGGCTCTAGTTAGACCACAGTTAACTTTATACGTTTATAATTGGCTCTAGTTAGACCACAGTTAACTTTATACGTTTATAGTTGGCTCTGGTTAGACTTACCTTCATAGAAGACAGAACCAAACACTCCAATGATGTTGGGATGGGGCCCCACGTTCAGCATCTGGTCCAGCTCTTCTCTCATAGATTTGACTTCCTCGTCTGTTGCTGAGTCTGAATAGAAAAGAAAATGTTTACTCTTATTTGTTGAGTTATGTGATAATAACATTACTTTTGTTGTTGTTGTAATTGTTTTACAAAGTTAGTGAAGCGTAGACGCCGGTAATTATCTTTGTTTTAGTGTTTATTTCTGTTCGCACGATATGAAGTCTAACCGTGTATTTGGATTTTGAGACCAGCTTGAGCCAACAATATTTGGTGTGTACAAGTGACATGGTTGGACTACATAACTCACTGATACTTTATTTGAAGATCTAAATTACAAGTACATGAAGTCGGAGTAAGGTTTGTCTGAATTGCGAGGGATACTGATGATAGTTAGTAGAAACTCTCAAGCAAAAATAAGATAGTGGTGCAATTTTAGACGTTATGACTACACCTGATTTCATATCGTGCGATATAAACACTAAAACAAAGATAATTAACGGCGTCTACGCTTCACTAACTTTGTAAAACAATTACAACAACAACAAAAATAAAGTTATTATCACATAACACGACTAATACATTACATAACACGACACATACGAGTAAACCTACATCAGACAGATCACCAAGATAACTAACAAAAGTTCCACATTACCTGCTCAACAGAAAAGAGCAACTAATAATACACAGGAGACGCGAACAACAGATATAAGAATAATTGCAGAGAAACTATAACAAATATTACGTTTGAGAAAGACACTCCTCAGTGAGCCATTTGTTAAAGAATGGCTGGATTGTTGTGTTCGTAAGGACGCTCGTGTTGCTAGGTTAGGCGATGGGTGTCGTAAGAAATGAGGGTAAGTGGTTCGAATCCTGTGTTTGTCTATTTGTTTTTGCGGAAGCTCTTAATACCTGTACATTGTTTATTTGTTGATCATATTCTTAGCTTCCGTTGCTTCCTCTGGGATTCTTGCAAAAAAACTCCTTGTTCGCACCGAATTTAGATATAGAGACGAACCAATAGTTCAGTTTTATAATTTTTACGTCTTCCCATCTATGAAAGCTACCCTCTTGCCAAATTTCAAGTCCGTAAGATGTCCAGATATCTTGAAACAATGGGAATAGACATACATTCAACACATTCTTATAGATATATAGATAGAGGTCAAATTATTGATAATAATAAACATACACCCCCTCCCCGCCCAACAAAAAGGATAAGTAGGGGCGGAGGGGTAGGCGAGAAATCGTCCAAGAATTTTAAAAATAATATTGACGTCCAAGATTGAAGCCCAGTTGACTACCACGCAATGCCTATTCCAGAAGACCATTTTTGAGTGTTGGAGGAAGATCACGAAGCAAATAAAAACGCAAACTCGATTTCTCTAGGACACTATCGCTTAGCTCTGAAGACGAGATTGAAGCTACATATGAATGCTGTGTGCATGTGTGTTATATGTGTATACTTGTTTGTGTAGGTGTGCGGTTGTTTCGTCTAATATACACAAGTACAAAGACTAATTGTCTATGATCGTGTGAGTACTGTTCGAATTTGATCTGATTGTCCACGTTCTCTCGTCGATACTGTTTGAAAAACACGACAAAGTAAAGCTCGTTTTTTGGAGAGTTTGCGGTCTTGTCTTAAAAACGCTCGCTTTCATGGCTGACAGTGGCGTCCAGAGAAAAACGCTCTCTTTCATGGCTAGACAGTTGGCGTCCAGAAAAACGCTCGCTTTCATAGCTAGGCAGTTGGCGTCAGAGAAAACGCTCGCTTTCATGGCTGACAGTTGGCGTCCAGAGAAAACGCTCGCTTTCATGGCTAACAGTGGGCGTCAGAGAAAAACGCTGCTTTCATGGCTAGACAGTTGGCGTCAGAGAAAACGCTCGCTTTCATGGCTAGACAGTTGGCGCCCAGAGAAAAAATGTTTGTAATTCGATTTCAGTATTTGGAAGTTGTTTCTGGAGGCCGTAAATATCTGTTTCCGGAGGCCGTAAATATCTGTTTATTTTCTACTTATTTACTATAGAAAGTAATACCAAGCATTCGTCCATACCTTTCAGTCGCTTAACGGCAACTCTGATTGGTTCCTTGTCATAAGATGTCAAGTAGGCGTAACCCTCAAAGACCTGCCCAAAAGCTCCTCGACCTATCATATTTCCGATATTCTTGATGCGCAAACAGTGACGGCTGTTAGACCGGAACTCTGCAGAACTAACGCTGAGTCCATGAGAATTCTGGTTGTCATACTCTGATTGGTGTGTAATGCTGCACCCGGTGCACTGTAGGAACATGTGAAGTACAAACGTTACATTGATTTAATACATGGGGAAAAATTCAGAATTCGTAGAAAGCAAAAACAAAACGATGATAACAGTGCTAATGTTAGCAATGATGATGACTGAAGTGGATTGACACGGGGAAGTGGGGTGGTGGGGTGGAATGGTTGAGTCGTGATGAAGACGATTGTGTTAGTAGTGATGATTGAGATCATGATTATGATTGTAGTAGTGTTAATGGTGGCGATGATTGGTAGATTAGCAGTCGATGAAGACAGTTCACTTTCTCGCTAACTGTTCATATCCCAACAGAATGAATCTTTAAAGGCATTTAAAAGCAAGTGATTGACTTCAATGCACCTGGTTTCCTCATATGGCTCAGTTCAGAAATGACACGCTACCTAATGAGATTATTGCACCTGGTTTCCTCATATGACTCAGTTCAGAAATGACACGCTACCTAATGAGATTATTGCACCAAAACACAAACTTCGTAACTCAGGAGATAATCTTTATTGGAAAACCTGCACTCATGAACCAATCGAGGATGTTAGGATTCTAACCGTCAACCTTCACAGTTATCAGTTATATGAGGACTATCATCACAGTACTCCGGACATGTCCATAGGTGCTCCGATCTCCGCCTCAGCAAATCCAGCTGCGTCCAGCGACCCAACACGCCAGTTCGATGTTGATTAATCAATCTCCTTGCATATTTAGTATGTCATTCTTTTCGGGCTGCACCAATATTGACATCCATCTCTTTCAATCTGGTCAGCGAGTGGATTCACATCCCTGAAACTCCTCTGTTCGGAAAGACTCTCAACCTTCACAACGCAAGACAAACGTCTTGACCAGATCGTCCCAGAGACCTCCTCTCCTCTACTCAAGACTAGCGAGTAGGTACTCATCAGGTACTTGTCCGGTCTGACCACCTCAGATTTGTAGGTTTCCGCACATTGCCTCATTTTTATTAGCTAAGTTGGTTGGAATAGATATGAGCTGAAAAACGAACTCAATGTAATTGCTTAAATATGTTACATATCTGTACCGTCACCTATCTGTCCCGACTGTCACCTATCTGTGCTGACTGTCACCTATCTGTGCTGACTGTTACCTATATGTGCCGACTGTAACCTATCTGTGCCGACTGTTACCTATCTGTGCCGACTTTTACTTATCTGTGCCAACTGTCACCTATCTGTGCCAACTGTCACCTATCTGTGCCGACTGCTACCTATCCATGCTGACTGTTAACGAGCAAAACTGACTCTTGTATAGCTCTACAGTCAAACAGTCTACTGTTACATAATTCCATGTCATGCAGGTTTGCTTAAATGTATGGTCTAGAAAAGAAAATAGACAACAATGAAGTTATATTCTGCTCACCATTTTGTTCGTGTTCCGCTGTTTATATTTTCGCTGTTTGTGGTAATGGCGTCCAAACACAAGCAGTATAATGACCACACACAAAACAAAGACACACACAGCAGATGTGACAGCAGGCCAGACTGTTTGAGGAGTAAAATAATGTGTAGATGCTGTGAAAGCTCGTTCTGATCTGGATCAAGTTAGATTAATCATTCGGTTGCTATGACAACAACCATTTCTCATTATGTCAGGATGTCGTCATCGTCATGGCAACCAAGATATGAGACGCAAACCGTAGTGTTTATCTCTCTCATAAAACAAGATGACATTTCTGATACTGTTATTATTAATCTAGTTGTTATTTAACATTATCATTTTCAGAATTGGAAGACCTGCTTGGTCTTTGACCTGGTCTCCAAGTTCGTCAAGGTTACACACTGTTGTCTCCTGGTTTATATAATAATAATTAATCTCATAACGTTATACGTTACATAGGGCCTAATTTCTACATACCGCTCTATCCTGGGCAACTCACTTATTCTCTTCCATGGAATTGAGACCGATATTTCTTGATTTCAGTGTGTAATTACCAAGTTCGTTGTTCGTAAAAGTCTTTGTTTGTGAAGTTAAAACGCTTAGAAAGAAAAATCAACGTGAGCAACAGAATTTAGATAATTACTAAAGTCTCATTTTCAAGGTCGGCCACAAGATTGTCCAAGAATCGAAGGTGTCCTTTGTTTACTTTGGGGTTCTGTGGCGATGTCCAAGAATCTAAGGTATCCTTTGTTTACTTGGGGTTCTGTGGCGATGTCCAAGAATCTAAGGTGTCCTTTGTTTACTTGGGGTTCTGTGGTGATGTCCAAGAATCTAAGGTGTCCTTTGTTTACTTTGGGGTTCTGTGGCGATGTCCAAGAATCTAAGGTGTCCTTTGTTTACTTTGGGGTTCTGTAGCGATGTCCAAGAATCTAAGGTGTCCTTTGTTTACTTGGGGTTCTGTGGTGATGTCCAAGAATCTAAGGTGTCCTTTGTTTACTTGGGGTTCTGTGGCGATGTCCAAGAATTTAAGGTGTCCTTTGTTTACATGGGGTTCTGTGGCGATGTCCAAGAATCAAAGGTGTTCTTTGTTTACATGGGGTTCTGTGGCGATGTCCAAGAATCTAAGGTGTTCTTTGTTTACATGGGGTTCTGTGGCGATGTCCAAGAATCTAAAGTGTCCTTTGTTTACATGGGGTTCTGTGGTGATGTCCAAGAATCTAAGGTGTTCTTTGTTTACTTTCGTGTTCTGTGGTGATGTCCAAGAATCTAAGGTGTCCTTTGTTTACTTTTGGGTTCTGTGGCGATCAAGAGGTGTGATCAGTGAAAGGTGGATATCCTGCAAGAACCTCTAATATACGAGTACAATCAACAAATGAGATACACATGACCCACCCCCATATCAGTTCACGACAAGCTATATAAAGATGTAAAAAATTCCAATTGGCTTCTAACTATTTTGAAAGTATACAAATCGATATCTGAAAACGTTGGAAGAGGAAGACCTCGATATCGCAAAGGTACAAAAGGAACAAGATGACAGAAACGCACATCCTGCAAGAGTGCCCACCATACAATGAACAAAGAAAATACACATGACCCCCTCTCCCCATGTCAGTCCACGACAAGCTATATGAAGGTGTACACAAATTCCAGCTGGCTTCTAACTACTTTGAAAGTATACAAATCGATATTTGAAAACGTAAGAAGACCTCGATATTGCGAAGGTACAAAAGGAATAAGGTTGGATTAGAACAAGAACAATGACAAATTTCCAGCGAATATCATGGATAAAACCCACACAGAATCGAGATTTTAAAAAACCCGACATCTTAGGTCTAAATCAGTACAACTTAAATGTAAACGGATACCAGAGAACACACCGTTAAATACCATTAATCATTAGTAATATGATGTTTTGTGAACAATCTTTCTTCCTTTATGAGACATTGTTGTCTGAAATGATGGAATATCTTTCTCTTATTTTAAGGTTATCGTGTCTGAACTGACACATCTGACAAACAGACAAGTCTTTGAACTAAGGAGGATCAGTTTCTGAAGTCCACGTAAATCTATGTCATTCAACCTTTCGCAACAATAAAAACGAATTATTTTTTAAACATTTTCTTTAATAGGGGTCCAGTAATTGTATTTATTTTATATATGACTAGATCATGTGACTTTATACTGTACAGATCATGTGACCTTGTATTGTCTTAGATCATGTGACTGAGGTTTATGTCTTAATTCAGTGGTTCCCAAACTTTTTCAGTTTACGGTGCCTTTGATGAATCCTTTACGCTTTGGGAACCACAATCTTAGGCTATTTTATCAGATATGATTGATTGGCCATAGGGAGGCCGTCAAAGCTGACTCATATCATGTGTCTAGTCTGATAGGTCATTTCGGTCTCCAGTCCGAGAATGAGCTGTTTCGGTCTTCAGTCTGAGGATGAGCTGTTTCGGTCTCCAGTCCGAGAATGGGCTGTTTCGTTTTCTAGTCTGAGGATATGTTGTTTCAGTTTCTAGTCTGAGGATATGTTGTTTCAGTTTCTAGTCTGAGGATATGTTGTTTCAGTTTCTAGTCTGATGATATGTTGTTTCAGTTTCTAGTCTGAGGATATGTTGTTTCAGTTTCTAGTCTGAGGATATGTTGTTTCAGTTTCTAGTCTGAGGATATGTTGTTTCAGTTTCTAGTCTGAGGATATGTTGTTTCAGTTTCTAGTCTGATGATATGTTGTTTCGGTTTCTAGTCTAAGGATATGTTGTTTCAGTTTCTAGTCTGATGATATGTTGTTTCGGTTTCTAGTCTAAGGATATGTTGTTTCGGTTTCTAGTCTAATGATATGCTGTTTCGGTTTCTAGTCTGAGGATATGTTGTTTCGGTTTCTAGTCTAAGGATATGTTGTTTCGGTTTCTAGTCTAAGGATATGCTATTTCGGTTTCTAGTCTAAGGATATGCTATTTTGGTTTCTAGTCTAAGGATTTGTTGTTTCGGTTTGTAGTCTAATAATATGTTGTTTCGGTTTCTAGTCTGAGGATATGTTGTTTCGGTTTCTAGTCTGAGGATATGTTGTTTCGGATTGTAGTCTGAGGATTTGTTGTTTCGGTTTCTAGTCTAAGGATATGTTGTTTCGGTTTCTAGTCTGAGGATATGTTGTTTCGGTTTCTAGTCTGAGGATATGTTGTTTCGGTTTCTAGTCTGAGAATATGCTGTTTCGGATTTTAGTCTGAGGATTTTGTTGTTTCGGTTTCTAGTCTGAGGATATGTTGTTTCGGTTTGTAGTCTAAGGATTTGTTGTTTCGGATTGTAGTCTGAGAATTTGTTGTTTCGGTTTCTAGTCTAAGGATATGTTGTTTCGGTTTGTAGTCTAAGGATTTGTTGTTTCGGATTGTAGTCTGAGGATTTGTTGTTTCGGTTTCTAGTCTAAGGATTTGTTATTTCAGTTTCTAGTCCGAGAATGACCCGTTTCTAGTCTGATGATGTGCGGTTTCGGTTTCAGACTGATGATGTTTTCTTTCAGTGTGTAGTCTAGTGAGGATGTGCTGTTTCGGTAAATAAATATTAGAATAAACATTACGGATAACAACTGAAAGGTGAGATTAGAACACAGATTAGAGATAACAAACTGATTAGAAAATCTGAAGTAAGACTTTGCTGAGAGGTAGATCAGACAGACTAAGATATGAATATTTAAAGAGGCAATGTTGAAATTATATAGTTCGTGACAGTCCGACAGACAAATAGTAGATTAAATGTGTGAATCGTTCTTAATCTTTTTGAATTTGTGTCTATTTAATTTTCTCGCATCTTATTCACTTTAATTTCTTTCATTTTTTCACAAATATGTTTTCGCAAGTTTTCACTTCTTTAAATTTGTGCAAGAAAGGTCACATCGTCTGCGCTCAGACGTGATTTCCACTCCTGTAAAATCATTTTATACCCGTCGGCTGTTTTTGTTGTTTTTGCTGATGTAGTGACATCAAGAGATGTTTTTAAAAATTATCATTGAAAAACCAACCCAAACTCATTTTCTTTTATGAAATCATTTTTTTATGTCTGTGTTTATATTGTGCGTTTTCCAGTGATAGTTTTTAAATTGCTAATTTTTCGTCTAACCAGCAGTTTTCATACTTTGTAAACAGTATCAGGTAATTACGCTTTTCTTAAAGGGATATATGAAGACATATAGCTATCAGTGACTAATGATAATTTTGGGAGAGACTGCCACACATTCCAGTTACAAAGTGATATCTATGTTCTCGAATCTTCGTTTCTGCTTGACAGAGTTATGATAAGTAGCTGTTTCTAGAACGGGATCTCGCAAGCGTTCATGATGTCTTTCACTGAGCAGTTGCCTTGCGTTCAAAACGTCGTGCGTTCGAATCCGGACCGCGTCATTCTGTTCAAGGTTGCACTTTTTCAGCGATTATAAGTATTGTTGCTAGAGATACGGAGTCTGTGCTTTGTGTAATACTCTCAGCAGGTGGCGTGCCATTTTTGCGGAGAGGGGCCGAGAAATATGGGATTAAACCTGGTGCAATTTTCTTATATTTAGACCCTTTTTAGTATTTGATTCTCTGTTATTTCTGTGATTCACTCTTTTAACATATGACCTTTTGTTTTGTAGTACACTGTATCCAGAGTAGCATTGCCTTTTGAGGCGCATTGTCTGTTGGTAATCCTGTTTATGTGGTCAAAACATTTCATGTGCTGTTTTTTATGAAGTCCAATACTAATGTTCAACCACTTAAAAAAATAATATCTACATTTCTAATCATGTCTTTTCTTGATACTCCCAGCATTCTGTGTAGACACTTCATATCTGTCGTGACAAGTTTCTTCTATCATTTGATGTCAGCGTCTAGGTTTAACAGTGGCAGCATAGTGTTGGGAGAAAGATTGTGTTGTTCAATGCTATTTTAGTGTTGACGGTAACTTGCTTGTATTTCAACATTGGTGTGAGTTATCCCTATGATTTGATTTGCTTTATTACGTCTATGTTAGATGTCGTTAGTTATTCTTACATTTGCTGAACAGATGCCCCCAAGATAGTTCAATTAGGTAACGTGATAAATATGGCTTTACACACAAATATAAACTAAAAACAGTATGGAATGAAACTGATAAGAAAACAAAGATCAGAATACTAAGAGCATGCATATTCCCAGTGGCAACTTATGGGTGTGAAGCATGAACATTTAACAAGGCAGTCTAAAAACATATGTGCTTTTGAATATAAGTGTTACAGAAGAGTCATCCATATATCTTGGACAGAGAAGAGAACAAATAGATCTATCCAGAAAGAACTGAAAATCAAAGAAAAGAGGTTAATTTTACAAATAAGAATAAGAAAATTGATGTATTTTGGACATGTCAAGAGACAAGAAGGGTTAGAGAAGACCATCATAGAAGGAGGCATCCCAGCAAAGAGGAGAAGAGGAAGACCACGGAGAAGATGGATAGAAGGAGGCATCCCAGCAAAGAGGAGAAGAGGAAGACCACGGAGAAGATGGATAGAAGGAGGCATCCCAGCAAAGAGGAGAAGAGGAAGACCACGGAGAAGATGGATAGAAGGAGGCATCCCAGCAAAGAGGAGAAGAGGAAGACCACGGAGAAGATGGATAGAAGGAGGCATCCCAGCAAAGAGGAGAAGAGGAAGACCACGGAGAAGATGGATAGAAGGAGGCATCCCAGCAAAGATGGATAGAAGGAAGCCCACGGAGAAGATGGATAGAAGGAGGCATCCCAGCAAAGAGGAGAAGAGGAAGACCACGGAGAAGATGGATAGAAGGAGGCATCCCAGCAAAGATGGATAGAAGGAAGACCACGGAGAAGATGGATAGAAGGAGGCATCCCAGCAAAGAGGAGAAAAGGAAGACCACGGAGAAGATGGATAGAAGGAGACATCCCAGCAAAGAGGAGAAGAGGAAGACCACGGAGAAGATGGATAGAAGGAGGCATCCCAGCAAAGAGGAGAAGAGGAAGACCACGGAGAAGATGGATAGAAGGAGGCATCCCAGCAAAGAGGAGAAGAGGAAGACCACGGAGAAGATGGATAGAAGGAGGCATCCCAGCAAAGAGGAGAAGAGGAAGACCACGGAGAAGATGGATAGAAGGAGGCATCCCAGCAAAGATGGATAGAAGGAAGACCACGGAGAAGATGGATAGAAGGAGGCATCCCAGCAAAGAGGAGAAGAGGAAGACCACGGAGAAGATGGATAGAAGGAGGCATCCCAGCAAAGATGGATAGAAGGAAGACCACGGAGAAGATGGATAGAAGGAGGCATCCCAGCAAAGAGGAGAAAAGGAAGACCACGGAGAAGATGGATAGAAGGAGACATCCCAGCAAAGAGGAGAAGAGGAAGACCACGGAGAAGATGGATAGAAGGAGGCATCCCAGCAAAGAGGAGAAAAGGAAGACCACGGAGAAGATGGATAGAAGGAGGCATCCCAGCAAAGAGGAGAAGAGGAAGACCACGGAGAAGATGGATAGAAGGAGGCATCCCAGCAAAGAGGAGAAAAGGAAGACCACGGAGAAGATGGATACATAATGTATCTGATAATTTGAGCATGATGACTGCAGAGACATAACATTTGACATATGAGAGAGAGAGAAATTTCAAAGGACTCTCAAGGTGGCAAAGTTCTGATCGGGACAAGCTATTTGATGATGATGATGAACTTGATTTAAGTGATGCTTGTCGATGGAAATATTGGTAACATTTTCATCTCTAGCGATTGCCATTACCTCCATTTTTTTATTTTGGGTTTCAAGTTAGTCGACGTTAATAGTACCAACATCAGAATTGTATCGACAACTGCACAGCTCGATACCCGTTTAGTGACAAAAATAATAGCGGTTCGATACTAGTGCAGTTAGATAACAGTTTAAATAATCGATATTTACTTCACAGATAAGAGAGCTTGATACAATAAAATAACCAACAATGTCGCAATGACCTGTCATTGAAAGTGATCAGACATGCAACTTTAGGAACGACAAATTTTGTCTTGACTTCAGAAGAATAAAAGGCCAGGTTGACCTACATCATTATTGAAATGTTAACAATTAGACAATTTTCTTTTGAAGGCATTATTCTTCCACATATCAAATTACTGCGCATTCTGTTTGATTCATGTTGACACAAATATAGTCCCTGGTAATAATGATAGGAATAATTAATGATCTTTTCTTTTGTTACCTTTTAAATTATTCAACTATCACTCTATCTGTTCCTCTGTCCATCCATCTCTGTGTTCCTCTGTCCACCCATCACTGTGTTCCTCTGTCCATCCATCTCTGTGTTCCTCTGTCCATCCATCACTGTGTTCCTCTGTCCACCCATCACTGTGTTCCTCTGTCCATCCATCACTGTGTTCCTATGTCTAAACTTTTCTTTTATGTTACATTTTTAAAACATCCATCCGTAAGTATATACACTCGTTTGTCTATATGTCTGTCCATCTATATGCCTGTCTGTCTGTTTATCTATCGATCGATCTGTTCGTCTGTTTATCTATGGATCCATCTGCTTGTCTGTTTATATATCGATCCATCTGTCAGTTTATCCATCGACTGATCCACCTGTCTGTCTGTTTATCTATCTATCGATCCATGTGTCCACCCATCTGTCTGTCTGTTTGTTTTTCTATCGATCCATCTATATGCCCATCCACCTGTCTGTCTATCTATCCACCCACCCATCTGTCTATATAATCTATGCTACATGTAACTATAACAATGGATATATGGATGGACGCAGGAAAAACATGTACATTTATATATATATTTATATACATATTTCTTTAGAGAAAGAACAAGAGAGAAATAGAGAAAAAGGAGAGATAGAGAGAGAGAGAGAGATGGAGAGAGAGAGAGATGGAGATAGAGAGTAATAATATTGTGCTGCTCTGCTCTGACCACTATGCTCTGCAAGCAGCCACCACATAAAATGGTTCGGTCACCTAATGAGAATGAAACCCGATCTACTACCATCTCGCGTCTATATCAACACAGAGGAAGACCAATAACCTGATGAATAGATAATATCACAGTTATTCTGCGACATCAAAGACTAACATCTACAGATTCAACACATCTGGCACAGGATAGAAAACTGAAACTCCCTACGGCGCTTCACGGCACATGTGGATAGGACAAGACAATCTTCGATCCAAGTTCTTGCAATCTAGTAGTTAATTTGGGTTGATTTAGATGAAAGTCTATTTTGCAATCAAACTCTGTGAGAGTGTTCAGAATGGCAGCTCTATTTGTTTATATGTACATGCCGGTATAAGAAACGACTGCAGTCAAACTTTGTCACAATGGCGAAACATGTACAAACAAAGTACTGTAGTTTTACAAGGTACAAAAACATTAACATTACACAACAACGTTTCAACCAAAAGGCATTTATCAAGCAAAAGATACATCAGAAAGGAAGAAATTCACTTCTTTCACGGCAGACAATACTTCTTCTTCTTCTTCGCGTTCGTTCTTTACGACCAATTTTAATCACTCTTTGTGATATGTTTGATCTTTGCCAAGAGCGTGTATACGTTGCACATTGATAGGCCCCTAAACGCATATATTTCTACACGTTTAGGACATGTGCATCCGATTTCAGCCAAACCTCCTTAGTCGCCTCTTACGACATGCGTGGCAGGTAACAGTGGTTCTATTCTTTACACCCCAAATTTGGGCCTCGGTAACCACTCGGGCGGGCAGACAATACAATTAGACAATAAATCCTTAGTGGCCCTAAAATGAAAATCTTTCTTTTCTTTCTTTCTTTCTTTCTCGAATCCTGTATGCCTCACAGCGTCAGGTCAGGAAGAGATTTCTAAAACGGGCCTAGTATGCGCTTCGTAGATAGTCTCTTTCGTCGCCTCTGTTATCTCTGAGGTCCATCTTTTGCGTGGCCGGCCTTTTGCTTTGTACCCATTGTATCGGAGCAGCATTGCTATTTGGGGTGCACTGTCTGATGGTAATCTGCTTACGTGACCGAACCATTTAATTTGTTGTTTCTTGATGAAGTCTAGTACTGATGTTGTACCCACTTTTTCCTGATGTCTTCATTTCTCAACCGGTCTCTTCTTGTTACACCCAGCATTCTGCGTAGACACTTCATCTCTGTTGTGACTAGTTTTCTTCTATCGTTTGTTGTCAGCGTCCAGGTTTGGCACTGGTAACATATGTGACTAAAAAAGAAATAAATGTGAACAACTAGGAATGAAAGAAAGAATATTAACAATAATAATCAAATATATACATTTAATATGTATACTGTCTCTTCTCATGTTCCATAATATATGTGTCTATATTAAATGTATATATACTGTCTCTTCTCATGTTCCATAATATATGTGTCTATATTAAATGTATATATACTGTCTCTTCTCATGTTCCATAATATATGTGTCTATATTAAATGTATATATTTGATTGTTATTGTTTATATTCTTTCTTTCATTCCTAGTTGTTCACATTTCTTTCTTTCTTAGTCACATATTTTCATGTTAGAAACACATTAGAGATTTATTGTCTGTATTGTTTGACGTTTAAGAAATGAATTTCTTTCCTTTTGGTGTATCATTTGCTTGATAAAGGCCTTTTGGTCGAAACACTGCTGTGTATTGTGTTAATGTTTTTGTGCGTTGTAAATCTACAATACATTTTCTTTACGTGTTTCGCAATATCTATACATTTTCACTAAACAAAATCATTATTTTTAAAATGTAGAAATACCAAAGAGCACACACATTATGCCGTTCCCATCATTTGGACAAATATTTCGTAATTAAGTAGACATTCCTTTATACAATTTTGGGATATATATTTAAAATTTATATTTATAAGTATTTCTGTGTAAATAGATTTATAATTTTTATCAAATGAGGTTGTGTTGATCTGTATGTCGTAAGATCATGATTTATACAAAATTGTCTGAAAGAAAGTGTTTTTTAATGGAGTAACCGTGGAGTAACCGTGGAGTAACCGTGGAGTAACCGTGGAGTAACCGTGGAGTAACCGTGGAGTAACCGTGGAGTAACCGTGGAGTAACCGGAGCAAAGTGGATCTTACAATATTATTGGATATGGTATTTACGAATGTGTCTTGAGTCTCTTACTTTCTTACGTCTAGGGATATATTAGGAACAGGTTCACAACATCTGGCACTAAATCAGGCGGTATAAAAAGTTTAGTTGAGATTTCATCATTACTGCATATCATAAACTAATAAGTCCATAAGCGGTTCTTCTTCTCCTTCTTCTTCTTCAAACTGTCCATATATACCACTTGCTAAACTACTCTTTGTGGGATCTGAGCCTAAGATCGATTGCACATTGAGCAAAGCATATCCGATATCTGCGTTGCTTTTTAAAAAAAAACTCGGCTAGTTTCCTTAAGCCCCTACCTCAATCACCTCTTTCGACATGCCTTGTAGGTCGCAGTACTACTATTCTTTGCTCCTCTTGTGAACCCGGCAAGACACAAGCGGATAATTGTTCAAAAATCTTCATCAGTATGTTCCTCACCATGTGGCAACTAAGCACACCAGTTCTGTGTTGGTTTACTATTTTTCTTGGATTTCCAGCCTAGCATTCGTGCTGGCTACATCATTTTTTATTTCTTATTCTTGCATTCTGGTTAGGGTTGTAGAGTCCCCCTCATTTCTTGAATAGTTTACCCACACTCAAATACTTAGGGAATTTAGAATAGCAGTCTGGACTATTTCTTGTCCGCTTTCCACAATAGTAATGCCGTAATACTATCAACCCGTCTAGTTTCCTTTACGTCTGTGCCCCCTGGTACAAATTGAAACTCATTTTTATCAACCTAGACCTTGTCAGAATTCCAACCATTGTCTTCGAGCTCAGTTTGTCTCATTCTTCTTGATGATTCTCATTGAATAGCTGGGAGAAAAACCATGCATGGATAAAAGTCTGGGACATTAGCCAAACCATTGCTTTAGTTACTGCCATGATTTCTATAGTCAGACTAGTTGCTGTCACGGCAAAACAACCACGGTATTCCCTCAAACATCCTCTCTGACTGAGCAGTGAATGCTTAGGAGTTCCGAATGTGCCCAACCACTGACCCATATGTGTAAATAGCCACATAAACCACAGAAGAGTTTTTATAAATATAATGCCCGAACATCTACCTCAACGACCACTGGGTTTTTGTGTCTATATTTTCTGTCAAGTCACCTGATGGAAATGATGTATTGCTCCCTGCAGTCCACGGAACCATTCTTCACCAGGTTTAATGTCATCTGGAGAACACACCCATTGAATTGTCATCTGGAGAACACACCCATTGAATTGTCATCTGGAGAACACACCCATTGAATTGTCATCTGGAGAACACACCTGTTGAATAACGTTCTAGGCCTGACTCATTCAAGATTTTCATATTTTTAGCCTGCTGCCATTTCTTCTCCTATTTCCGTGTACAGTGTATGTTGTGCGTGAAAGCGTTGATTATGAGGTAGGCCTGTGCTTGACAACACGTTCTTCTGTCGCCCATGGTTGGAAAGTCAAGACAATAAAGCACAGCCTTGAATAGTGCAACTGTAGTACACCCTAGTATGTTGTGTATAGCCTTGATCTGTGTTTTTCCCAATATTTTTATCTGCGTACGACTGAGAGTCAGGATTGCCAGCGCATTTATTTTCATCTGTGTACGACTGAGAGTCAGGATTGCCAGCGCTTCTCTTTTCATCTGTGTACGACTGAGAGTCAGGATTGCCAGAGCAGTCAATCACAGACATGACTGGGACCGAGACATACGTATATCGCTACTCACAGTTTCCAGTAGTCATTATTCTCAACTCTATCATAGCTTTCCTTACCTTTATTAACACATGGTTTATGTCTGTCGTACAAGCAAGACTTCAATTAAATAGCTTTCCTTGCCTTTATTAACATATGGTCTAAGTGTGCCGTACAGCAGGACTTCAATTAAATAGCTTTCCTTGCCTTTATTAACACATGGTCTATGTCTGCCGTACAAGCAAGACTTCAATTAAATAGCTTTCCTTGCCTTCATTAACACATGTATATGTCTGCCGTACAAGCAAGACTTCAATTAAATCACAACCCTAGATATTTCATTTTCTGAGACCTCTCCACCATGTCCAAATACAAAAACAGTTATCAGTTACATAAGAACTATCATCATAGCACTCCGGACATGTCCATAGGTGTTCCAATCGCCGCCTCAACAAATCCAGCAGCGTTCAGTGGTTCAACCCACCAGTTAGATTTCAATTAATCAATCTTTTTGCATATTTTGTACGTCGTTCGTTTTGGGATCTATGAATATCGACACCCATCTCTCTCAATCTGGTCAGCGAGTGGGATTCACAACCCTGAAACTACTCAGTTTGGAAAGACTCTCTCAATGCATTAAGAATGTAATTTTGATCCATTGCAGCTCCCTCTGATGTTGTAGCTATGCCAGCCAATCTATCAGCTCGCTCATTAACCCTGACTCCGGCCTACACAGAGACATACATGAAGTTGATTTCTCTGATCCGTCTCTGTGCCAGTACCTCCACCCAATTTCGTCTCACCATTCCTATTTCGACTTTACGAAGCATGCTCATTGAATCACTGTGTATGAAAACACGAGAGCAGTTATGAGATGCCAACCACATCACCGCCTCTGTAGCCGTCTGTACCTCTATTGTCAAACTACTTGTAGTTGTCTTGTAGGTCCCACTGGCCTCTCTTATATGTTTAGTGTGTCTCCAATCAAAAATATTTGAGAATCGCTGTTTTAACAACAAATTATTACGTTCAAGCATGAAGAGAAAAACAAAATGCTGAAATCTATAACTCATTTGCGAAAACTTTCTACAGCAAAATATTCAGTATATATATTTTGTAATTACGTGTTTTGCAGCAAAATATAATGATATCACTCACGATTTATCGTGATCAGAAACCGAAACTTTTTCTCATGATATTTCCATATTGAGCTTTCTATTTTGGTCAAATAATGACAATAATAATTATGGTACAAATATATTCTTTTTTAAAAACCCAAAATGTTTATGTTATTTCAGGTTCTGACCACAGACTGACCACAGACTGACCACAGACTGACCACAGACTGACCACAGACTGACCACAGACTGACCACAGACTGATCACAGACTGATCACAGACTGACCACAGACTGATCACAGACTTACTACAGACCGATCACAGGCTGACTACAGACTGACCACAAACTGACCACAGACTGACCACAGACTGACCACAAACTGACCACAGACTGACCACAGACTTACTACAGACCGATCACAGGCTGACCACAGACTGACCACAAACTGATCACAAACTGACCACAGACTAACCACAGACTGACCACAGACTGACCACAGACTGACCACAGACTGACCACAGACTGACCACAGACTGATCACAGACTTACTACAGACCGATCACAGGCTGACTACAGACTGACCACAAACTGACCATAGACTTACTACAGACCGATCACAGGCTGACCACAGACTGACCACAAACTGATCACAGACTGACCACAGACTAACCACAGACTGACTTAGCGACCATATTTGTTAACAGATAGAATTGAGTAGAAAGTGTTCAGTCTAATTTGTATGATCCAAGCTCAACAAGTTTAGCTTAAAATAAAATATATATCAGTAACTTTTCTGGGATTTGAGTCATAAGAAGATGGTATTTCCAGTTATGTGAAAGGAGGAGGGGGAAAGTGTCGTGCTAATCTGAGATACAGTTTTCAGCTAACACAGATAGCTAATATCCTTTGATTTTACCAGCAACTATCTGATAGTTGTTTTATCATTTGAATAACAACATCACATACAAGATGGAGGCATTCAAAATAAAAGAAGGGGGATGGGGAGGGTTTCTGTGGTGTTCGTCTCTCGCGACGAAGATACTCTATTCGCTCCCTCGTGGAACCATCGAGATTTTTTCAAGAGAACCTGATCTCAGTGTAGGTGAGATCGAGTTCCTAGTTCTATCGAGTCGGACGATAAAACGTATGTCCTGTATTAAATTTGAGCACATAAAATAACCCTTGTCAGTTCAAAATCGATAAGAGAGCAGACTGTGCAACGTATACACGTTCTTGTCAAAGATCAAACACATCACAAAGAGTGATTAAAATTGGTCATAAAGAACGAACGCAAAGAAGAAGAAGATTTAACAAATTAAAATTCCTGCAAAATATTTTCACCATCTTCAAAATTATATCGGGGACACTCGTCGGTGCTACTGCTTCAGAGTTCATGCACTGCAGCTGAGATCTTCCTATGTAAGAAAGAGATCGGAGCACACATGGTTATTCACAGAAGTGCAATGATGATGGTCCTATCAATCAATCAATCACAAATAAATGTTTAGGAATACTCCTACACATATTCTTGCCAAATATGCTAGCAAATTGTTAGGAATACTCCTAGACATATCCTTCCAAATATGCTAGCAAATTGTTAGGAATACTCCTAGACATATTCTTGCAAATATGCTAGCAAATGTTTAGAATACTCCTAGACATATTCTTGCCAAATATGCTAGCAAATTGAGAGCTTTTTAAACAAACAAACTACATCATTGGAGAGCATTATTAAGTCAAGAAGATGAAGGTGGACTGAGAATGCATGTCGTATCCAGTAGGCGAATTGGCTATAACAACTCTCTGATGAACAGCGAATGGGAAAAGAAGGCAAGTGAAACATAGAGACGAAATACAGAATATGAATTGAACGATTGTAGCCTGACGTGGCAAACAATAAGTAAAAAAGCGACAGAACGGCTGCAGTGGAAATGTCTTGTATAAGTCTTATATGACAAAGTGAACACGAGGAGGATATAGATTGAAACAGATTTCTTGCTGACAGTTGCTTCTTTCTTCAATCTAGTGATTGTATTACTCATAACATTCTGTTAGACTTCACAAACAGTGGAAGTAGCTCTCATGAAGAGATTTTGCATGAGTTTTTGCTATCTCCAAGTACATTTTATATAAGACAGATGGCCGAATCTTTACCAATGCTCTGAGTCTGCTCAGTTAGCCTCCACATTGGGACGGCATCCACTGCTATGTGCAAATGAGCAGCCACATTGGAACCACATCCACTGCTATGTGCACATGAACAGCCACATTGGGACGGCATCCAGTTATATGTGCACATGAACAGCCACATTGGGACAGCATCCAGTTATATGTGCACATGAACAGCCACATTGGGACGGCATCCAGTTATATGTGCACATGAACAGCCACATTGGGACGGCATCCAGTTATATGTGCACATGAACAGCCACATTGGGACGGCATCCAGTTATATGTGCACATGAACAGCCACATTGGGACGGCATCCAGTTATATGTGCACATGAACAGCCACATTGGGACGGCATCCAGTTATATGTGCACATGAACAGCCACATTGGGACGGCATCCAGTTATATGTGCACATGAACAGCCACATTGGGACGGCATCCAGTTATATGTGCACATGAACAGCCACATTGGGACGGCATCCAGTTATATGTGCACATGAACAGCCACATTGGACGGGCATCCAGTTATATGTGCACATGAACAGCCAAATTGGGACGGCATCCAGTTATATGTGCACATGAACAGCCACATTGGGACGGCATCCAGTTATATGTGCACATGAACAGCCACATTGGGACGGCATCCAGTTATATGTGCAAAATCTTTCAAACGACATATTAATTGTGTCTAATTTGAATGATCTCTTCTCTCCTTTTATCCTGATCTTGTTTCTTCTATCTTTTATTGTTATCTCTCTCTCTCTCTCTCTCTCTCTCTCCGCATCGTTCTATGGCCAATTTTTATTATTCTACTGTGATATATAAATATCCATTAACATCAGAACGTAATGTACGTGCACCAACCTTCAACACCTTTTGGAGCACAGTTGCTTATCCTTGGGTGGGGTGTTCGATTTGATTGCGGTACGCTTTCCGATAGCCTTAGGCTGTCCCCAGGCGAACCCACAAGGCAGCGGGTTGCCATTTTCTTCCAGGGCAGCGATCTCTTAGGCGGCCTGCCATCCCGGGCTTATTACCACCGTCCGCCCAACAAAACCGGTCGTTTTAATGAACACCTTGGTTTGCCGTCCGTTCAGGTTTATTTGCGGTTTGCTCCGTTAGCCTTTGATTGTCCCCAATCAAAACTACAAGGCAGCAGTAGTTTCCTGCGAGCGGAAACGCGCACTGGCTTTACCTCTACTTGGCTTTCCAGTTGTTCTGTACATTTGGGTGGGACGCACACCTGCTTACGCTGCCGCGCTTGCCGCGCTCCGCTGCCGCGCTTGCACTGGTTTTGTCTCTGCTGGGCTTTCCAGTTGTTCTACTCATGTGGGTGGGAAGCACACCCTCTTGCCGTGCCGGCCTGCCCCTCGATGGGGCGCACTATGACTTTGCCAGCGTGCGTGCTAGCTCTGCCATGATGCCCAGTCACTATCGATTTTTTCCGTGCTCACATTTTTAATGCCTTCCATGTCGTGCACATATTTGCCTGGGCTGTCACCGTCTGTGACTCAACCCGGTCCCCCACCCACGTCATGGGTCACGGGTTTCGCCCCATGTGTTGCCACCCTTGCAACGTCCGTATGCGTGCTCGCTCTACCCTGGTGCCTACCTCACCATTTCCGTCAATTCCCACTGGGCTGTCCGACTTGGAAGGGGCAAAATCCGAGTTTCGCCCCATGATGCCCATATGCAACTCAATTCGGCACCCAGCATGCTCATCGGCTCTAGAGAGGCGGATCAAGAGAGAGCATGTGCGGACTCCGAATTTTGCCACACGCGGGTCAACGTCCCCTCGATGATTTTGACTTTTGAGCCATGTGGACCAACGTGCGGCCCAACTCATCACCGAGCATCCTCATCGGTTCAAGAGTAGTGCCTCAAGAGAGAGAATGCGCTGACTTCGAGTTCCGCCCGCGAGGTTCCATGTATCCTTCTGGCTTTTCCGATCGGCCGGGAGAGGCGAGCATTAATAGTCACTCTGGGAGTTCTCTCGTCTGTGTTGCGAGTGGATCTCATCAAGCATGACTACCTTTGCATCTCTATTTGCCCCAGAGTAGCTCTCCACGGCACCTGTCCTCTTAGCCAGACCGGAACTACCGCCTGTTACCAGGGTCACCACTTGGAGGTGAGAGTAGGGGATTAGAGCCACTTCCCTAATCCTGGCGCACCGCTTCCTTGCACCTTTGACCCCTATTGTTATCTATATTCTCTGTACACATCTTGTCTCACCATCTACAATCCCTTATATTCTGTATCTTTCATTTCTCCTATTCATTCTTCTTCTTCTTCTCTCTTGTCTTCTCTAAGATTCTCTCTCTCTCTTGTCTTTTCTAACATTCACTCTTTATTGGAGTCCGCTAAGCTCAATGAAGGGTAAGCTGGTTTTGTGAACAATTGAACAATGTTCAGAAGCTGGTGGGGTCAATTCTGAAGATACGCATGCTGAAGATGAATATCCAGAACTTTATAGGCTCGTTGCCAGATCTACTGAGTCAGTACTCTGGAAGCCGACACCTTGTGCAAACTGAAAGGGACCAAGGACAACTACAAACGCCTTGAGTATACGAAAAATACAAATCCTGGCATATCCTTGACATGACTTTACCATCACCCACAGTAAACTAGTCTTTGATTTTCTAGACTCCACTTATACGTTCAGTAGTTTCATATTACTTTTGAACGGTGATGTCTATTTTTACATTTAGTAAAAATCCACGGGAACAAATTTGCTTCCAAAGTACCCTCCGCGTAGTATGCACCAGGTACTCTTGGGTTGTGACCGAGCACACTATCGCTAACCCACAGACTACCACAGACAAAGCGAGTTGACTAACACCTACGCTAACACAGTTCTCACACAGATTACCACAGACAAAGCGAGTTGACTAACACCTACGCTAACACAGTTCTCACACAGACTACCACAGACAAAGCGAGTTGACTAACACCTACGCTAACACAGTTCTCATATAATACTGAATAATATTTGTAATCTGGAAACTCAAACTACATGAACCTTAACCTTGATTTCAATTGTTCACTAAAATAGTGGCATAGTTAACGTGGTTTATCTAATTAATAACTGTAGCCAAACAAGCAAGAGTAACAGACTAAACAAAGACAATTTAAATACCATTTGTGTGCTTGAACACAAATAATTGTGACCAGTTTTTAAACCTCCCAAAAATGGGCAAATAAATGATTTTAATTTCAACTTTTCAAATATGTACACTAAATGACTAAGCTAGATTTTTCATTTGCTTTTATAGAAATGATCAAATAAAATCAAGATGAAGTTATTCAGATTTGTAAATAAATTTAGTATTACACAGATTTTTAATTAAACTATTCTAGCTGGCAAGTAGTGTGTTTTTAGAATCAAATCTTCAATCAAAATAATAATCTTTTAAGTCGGAATTTTTAGCATTTTTATTCCTGTAAAGATTTATAATTATTATTTTGTCCGCGTTATCAGCAGAGTGTGATACAAAAAAGTAATAAATAAAATGACATCAGGTTTTGTCAAGGTCATGTCCCTTCTCTTAAATACTGTCTCTCGTTTACCAAGTAGTCAAATAGTTTGTCTTGAGTGTACCTTTGCCACCCTAGCAGTCCTTCTGAATTGATCTCTCTCATAGGCTAAATGTCCGCTCATGCCAGATCTTATGGGAATAAGATGAAAGATTGGAGAAGAGTAGGACAGATTTATTGAAGGGAATAATTGATTGATTGAACCATCATCATTGCACTTCGATGAGTAACCATGTGTTCCCCGATCTCTTTCTTACACAGGAAGATCTCAGTTGCAGTGCACAAACTCCGTAGCACCGGCACGGGTTCCTGATGTAATTTTACAGATGGTGAAGATATTTTTGCAGGAATTGTATTTTTAATATTTTCTAATGAATGTTTCCTGGGCAGCGGCTTTCCAGCCTGCTATTCTCTATTTTGAACTGTCAAGGGCTCGCTTACGTGCTCATATTGAACACGGATTATAAGTTTCATCGTCCGTCTCCGATAGGACTAGGAACTCGATCTCATCTACACTGAGATCAGGGATCTCTGGAAAAATATCTCGATGTCTTCACGATGGAACGAACCTGATATTGTTGGTACGAGAGATGGAGCACTTAACTTGATAGAGCACTTAACTTGATGGAGCACTTAACTTGATGGAGCACTAATGATGGAGCACTTAACGATGGAGCACTTAACTGATGGAGCACTTAACTTGATGGAGCACTTAACTTGATGGAGCACTTAACTTGATGGAGCACTTAACTTGATGGAGCACTTAACTTGATGGAGCACTTAACTTGATGGAGCACTTAACTTGATGAGCACTTAACTTGATGGAGCACTTAACTTGATGGAGCACTTAACTTGATGGAGCACTTAACTGATGAGCACTAACTGATGAGCACTTAACCCATTGATGAGCACTTAACTGATGAGCATTAACTGTGAGCACTTAACTTGATGAGCACTTAACTTGATGAGCACTTAGCTGTGAGCACTTAACTTGATGGAGCACTTAACTTGATGGAGCACTTAACTTGATGGAGCACTTAACTTGATGAGCACTTAACTGGCATAGCAGTGCACTTAACTTGATGAGCACTTACTGAGGCACTTAGATGAGCACTTAAGCTGTGAGCACTTAACTTGATGAGCACTTAACTTGATGAGCACTTAACTTGATGGAGCACTTAGACTGATGGAGCACTTAACTGATGGAGCACTTAACTTGATGAGCACTTAACTTGATGGAGCACTTAACTTGATGGAGCACTTAACTTGATGAGCACTTAACTTGATGGAGCACTTAACTTGATGAGCACTTAACTTGATGAGCACTTAACTTGATGGAGCACTTAACTGATGAGCACTTAGCATGATGAGCACTTAACTGATGAGCACTTAACTTGATGAGCACTTAACTTGATGAGCACTTAACTTGATGGAGCACTTAACTTGATGGAGCACTTAACTTGATGGAGCACTTACTGATGAGCACTTAACTTGATGGAGCACTTAACTTGATGAGCACTTAACTTGATGAGCACTTAACTTGATGAGCACTTAACTTGATGAAACACATCAGAAAGAAACAATTAACTTTCTTGTGACATGTTAGAAGAGAAAAGCTTCAATACATTGTGACAACTGGCAAGATACAAGGAAACAGAGATAGAAGTCGACAGAGAAAAAGATTCTAGACATCTTAACATCATGAAATTGCGTTATAATAGTACCAGAACCCATCAGAAGAAGAACAAGTGTGAGAGAACATGATAATCTACACCGGCTGCATGGCACTTGATGCTGATAATAATCAATATTTCTTTTCTGATCTTCAAATTTTTCAAAAATTCTCACAATTCTGTTTTCCCCCAAAACCGTCCAATTTGTCTGTAAATTCACATTCCAGTCTTCAATTATATGTCATGCATCTCCTGCTGACACGAAATCTCTAGATTTTAAATTAACGGTCACGTGATTTGTGTTCATTATTAATTTTATTGTATGATCCTTATTTAACTGACATGACATTATCTCTATACAAGAAAATAATATGTTAAATTGAGATTTATAAACAAAATGTCCCATAGCTTATTTAACTGACATGACATTGTCTCTATAAAAGAAAATAATATGTTAAATTGAGATTTATAAACAAAATGTCCCATAGCTTATTAAACTGACATGACATTGTCTCTATACAAGAAAATAATATGTTAAATTGAGATTTATAAACACAATAATATGTTAAATTGAAATTTATAAACAAAATAATATGTTAAATTGAAATTTATAAACAAAATAATATGTTAAATTGAAATTTATAAACAAAATAATATGTTAAATTGAAATATATAAACAAAATGTCCCATAGCTTATTCTCAGAACTTAGAGAATGAAGTGCCCGTCACTCCCTTTTCTAGGTCCAAATATGCAAGAGGTAGGAGGGCCAAGCACTTTCCTCAAGTGGGAGAAGTCTAGTATGGGAATGAACCTACAACCTTCTTGTGTCCGTTCGACAAGAGAGCACGCTATGCTAGTGCTGTTCAACGTGGTTCGACAAGCGGAGCACGCTATGCTAGTGCTGTTCAACGTGGTTCGACAAGCGGAGCACGCTATGCTAGTGCTGTTCAACGCGGTTCGACAAGAGAGCATGCTATGCTAGTGCTGTTCAACGTGGTTCGACAAGCGGAGCACGCTATGCTAGTGCTGTTCAACGCGGTTCGACAAGAGAGCATGCTATGCTAGTGCTGTTCAACGCGGTTCGACAAGAGAGCACACTATGCTAGTGCTGTTCAACGTGGTTCGACAAGCGGAGCACGCTATGCTAGTGCTGTTCAACGCGGTTCGACAAGAGAGCACGCTATGCTAGTGCTGTTCAACGCGGTTCGACAAGAGAGCATGCTATGCTAGTGCTGTTCAACGCGGTTCGACAAGAGAGCACACTATGCTAGTGCTGTTCAACGCGGTTCGACAAGAGAGCACGCTATGCTAGTGCTGTTCAACGTGGTTCGACAAGAGAGCACGCTATGCTAGTGCTGTTCAACGCGGTTCGACAAGAGAGCATGCTATGCTAGTGCTGTTCAACGCGGTTCGACAAGAGAGCATGCTATGCTAGTGCTGTTCAACGCGGTTCGACAAGAGAGCATGCTATGCTAGTGCTGTTCAACGCGGTGTCCACAGACGCCATTGCGCCGGTGTGATGCGTATCTGGTGCCATATTTTATTCCTCCAGCTTTAACGGCAATTAGAATTCCACCCGCCCGAGTGGTTACCGAGGCCCAAATTTGGGGTGTAAAGAATAGAACGACTGTTACCTGTTACGCATGTCGTAAGAAGCGACTAAGGAGGTTTGGCTGAAATCGGATCCACATGTCCTAAACGTGTAGAAGTCTTGCGTTTAGTGGCCTACCAAAGCAATGTGCAACGTATACATAATCTTGGCAAAGATCAAACATATCACAAAGAGTGATTAAAAGTGGTCGTAAAGAACGAACGCAAAGAAGAAGAAGAAGAATCCCCTCCCGCCCCAAAATGTTTCTAAATAACAGTATTATTTCGTTTTTCGTAAGCATAATATTTTAATAAATTCACTTGTTGGCTGGATTAAGTTTCCATTTGTGACTATTTTTTAAATTTATGTTACTATTAATAGTACTTGATTATTTTTTATTATTTTTACAATTGTCAAATGGCGCTCGCACCTTCACATTCATTAGTTAGATACGTCTTAAGATATAATAATAGTGGATAGTAATGCTCTATGCATTGCGCTAATCTGTCCCAACCAATTACGGTTACCAAGTTTCAGAAAAAGTGACCTGTGCAGTGTATATATATATATATATATATATATATATATATATATATATATATTATATATGTATATATCAAGTTTGAATGTGATATTCTTGGCCGTAAACACAACTCATCATCATGTGTCATGCCGGCGTCTGCGATTATGGATCACCACAAGCAACTATCATGAGTACTATCATTTCAGATCTTGACTTTTTTACGTGTCATGAAGTTAAGCTGTACATAACTGTGTCATGAAGTTAAGCTGTACATAACTGTGTCATCAAGTTAAGCTGTACATAACTGTGTCATGAAGTTAAGCTGTACATAACTGTGTCATGAAGTTAAGCTGTACATAACTGTGTCATCAAGTTAAGCTGTACATAACTGTGTCATGAAGTTAAGCTGTACATAACTGTGTCAAGTTAAGCTGTACATAACTGTGTCATGAAGTTAAGCTGTACATAACTGTTGTTCTATGCTGTCCTCTATCTAGTCCCACATTGATTATGACAACTGTCTCACTGTACTCTAAACCTTCTTTTTTTCTTTACATGACAGAAAAAATGATGATTGCTTATTTCCTATGTCTGTAATAAGCTTAATCTGTGCGTTGATCTCTTTCACCACATAAATCATTTTAACAACCCATAAGGTACTCAGCACTCTTGTGTAAAACCACATACTCAGCACTCGTACCCAGAGATTTTACTTTCTGCTAATTTATTATCGATAACCAGCCTCATATATCGGTATCGACTCTATGTAAACACTGAAAAATAAAACATTATTCTGAATTAAGATAGACAACGATACTTTAATTAGCTTAGTTAAGTCGTCGGATCATCATCCCTGCACGTTGAAACAATTAGTCCATAAGTGCTTCGATCTCCTCCGCAGTATGTCTCTCAGCGTATGTCTCTCAGCTAACGACCCAGTTATTTCTTGATTTACTATTCTTCTTTGGCTCCCAGTAAAGTGATCTTGTCTAACTACATAACATTTGACCTTCTTGATAACATTTGGTATTCTTGTAGTCTGGTTAGGGTTGTATATTCTCCACTATTACTTGAATCATTTACGTAGCCTCTCTCCCTTAGTGAATTCAGAATATCAACCTGGTCCATTGCTTTCATTTTTTACAGCAGCCATATCTGCAAGTCTATCAGGGTGTTCATTTCTCCTTACACCTGCATGCCAAGGAACAAGCATACACCTGACACTTTAGCTGCTAAGGGCGTGTATAGACGTTTTCCCCATTCACTGCTAAAGACGCATTAACACGTCTGTTATTATCTCTCCTCTGTGGGCTAAAGACGTGTTAACACGTTATACATTTTTACTGTCACTTTTATAGGCGTACATTCACGTTTGGGACCTAGAAACAAAGAGTAGCTATTTTTAGCTCCGTCTTCGGAAAGTATGTAGCAGCGAAAGGGTTAATACGTCACTTAACATATTCTACACAATTCACAGCAAACCAAAAGATGCTATAATCACTGGGAGGTTACAGTTTTCTTCAATACTCAGTTTCAGTTGCTAGGTATTTCATAAAATTAATACACCTGTAATTCATGTCCAAACCAGTACAGATAAGATATGTGGCTCAAACCTGTTTTGAATATTTTAACCCCTTCGCGTCCTGATCCAATACACTGGTTTGCAGTAGTTTTTAAGCTGATGCAAATCCATTATACTGGCTAAATCTATATACATTTGCAATATAATGTAATGCAGTGAGTAACCATGTGTGCTCAGACAACTTTCTTACACAGGAAGGTCTCAGCGGCAATGCACAAACTCCGTATCACCAAAGAGGATCCCAGATGTAATGTTGAAGATGGTGAAAATATATAGTAGAAATTTTAGAAAACATTTTCTAATAGATTTTCCCCGAGCATCGATTTTAAGCATGCTCTTCTCGATTGTTGAACTGTCAAGGGTCCTATTACGTGCGCAACTTAACAACAGGACCTGCGTTTAATGGTTCATCTCCGATAGGACTATGATCTCGATCTCACCTACACTGAGATCAGGGGCCGCTCCAAAAATATCCAGATGTCTCCACGAGGGAGCGAACAGAATATATTTGGAACGAGAGGTAAGCATCTAGCCTCTACGCCACAGAGATATTACCCCCATCTTTCCATGGAAAGAGTTACGCTCGTGTGTTAGCTGGGCTCACAAGGGGAGCAAAGAATTGTAATACTGCAACCTGCAAGGCATGTTGTCAGAAGCAGCGACTGAGGTAGGGGCCTAGGGATCTGCAACCTGCAAGGCATGTTGTCAGAAGCAGCGACTGAGGTAGGGGCCTAGGGATCTGCAACCTGCAAGGCATGTTGTCAGAAGCAGCGACTGAGGTAGGGCCTAGGAAGCTACCTAGTAAAGAAAAGCATGGCAGAAATCGGATAGGTTGGCCTACTTGTAGGCACATAACTAACACAACGTACAATCGCTATTAGACTCACATACAAATCACAAAGAGCGGTTTAACAAATGGTTAACATATAAAGCGCTCAAAGAAGAAGAAGAAGAAAGAGTTAAACATACATGGTGATATAATAACAGACATCATTCATTATAAACAATTATTCAGGAAGTATTCTTGTTCAATATTGATAGAAATGTGATATTGTTTGTTGCGAGTGGCTTTCTTTCTGTTGTGTGTTTATTTGTTGTGATAACGATTTATTTGTAGTTGAGAAGAAAACACTTCGTATAATCTCAACTTTAAAATGTCTCAGAAACGTTGTTGTTGTTCTGATATTTTCTCTGTTGCTGTTACCTTTATTTTGAAATCTTATTGTCTGTATGTACATTACTAGAAATGTTTACAGACTACACAAACTCATACATACAAGCATGCAAGCTCGGGGTGTTCTTTTTCAAATATCACAAACATATTCAATTATAGACACACAAGTAACAAGTCAGCATCATCAGTTGCCGCACCGGCTGGAGTAGGCGATCATGGAGCTCAAGAAATCTCTTTCTTCGGTGTTTGCTATCAACTCAGATGTTAACGCTCTACGGTGCCATGAAGTCAGACTGTCCAAAGTTTTCTCCCTCTGTCTCGTCTACCATCGATTTTACCGGTTGTCACAATGTGTTCTAAACCTCCTCTCCTCATCACATGTCCGAAAAATGATGACTGTCTTTGTCTTATATTGATGATAAGCTTTCTCTGTGTCTTGATAGCATTCAACACCTCAACATTAGTCATTTTAGCAGTCCATGGGATTCTCATCATTCTTCTGTAAAACCGCATCTCTGTGGCCATCAGAGATTTTTCGATCTGTGTGTTCATTGTCCATGACTCGCATCCGTATGTCAGTATTGGTCCTATGTAGCACTGAATAACTCACATTCTGATCGGGATTGACAAGGACTTGTTGCAGATAATGCTTTTCATTTTCAGGAATGATGTTTTCGCTTGCCCTATTCTGCTCTTTATTTCTGATCTGCATCTGCCATCTGATGTTACCAGGACTCCGAGGTATTTAAATTGCTTCACTTACAAACAAACAAGTACAAGAAACAAGTACGTAATACAAAAACATAGACATAAAACTTCTTTTTTTTTCCTTCTTTTGTCGTCACACTGCTACCGGGTTGTTGCCCAGTGTTGTGGTTTTCTGTTTTGTCTTGCTCTGTTCTTATGGCTTGGTGATTATTATTTTGCTCATTGACAGGATTCTGCTATGCCATCTAACCATCTTTTTCGTGGCCTTCCTCTCGACTTCTTTCCTGATGTTCTGTTGTAGAAGACTCTGTATACTGTGAAGTTTGGATGCATTCTTATTAAGTGGCCAAACCAATTTATTCTTGGTTTCTCAATGTAATTCTAGCAAGGTTCTGTGCCAACTTTCTTTGTTATGCTGATGAAATAAAACACACGTACGTAATACAAAAACATAGACATAATACATACGTACGTAATACGAAAACATTAACAAAACACACGTACATACCTATGTACAAACATAGACAGAAAACACAGGCCACGTAAGTACCAATACAAAAACACATACAACGCATACAAGTACAAGCATACTGTACACAATCATAGACGCGCACACACACGCACACACGTACACGAATTCTACGACACACAAATACACACACACTTACATCCACTCACGCACATGTGAGACGACTAATAGTCTTCTCCACTAAGAACACTATGAATTCACTCAACACATGTCCCCGTACGTACAAACGCATATACAAACACACGCACACTCACGTAATAACGTGCCCACGGACATACTTACACACAGGCGTACATACATATCATCAACTCACCGTAACCTCGATCTTCCATCACTGATGTGTCACCAATACGCCCTGACACTGAAAATACAAGCAAGTGAATAATAAGACAGAGAATAAGACAAACAATCAAACAAACAGACAAACATGCTGACTTAAATACTCCCTGTTTCTCTTGGACAAATAAGGATGCAATTGTCAATCCCCGGGTCTCGGTCAGCAGTTTAAAAAAAATATTTTTGTCTCTGTAGCTATTTTTTTATTTTGCGGTGTAGGGTCGCGTCCCAAACCGACTAATCCCTGTTGTTCGTCTTTAACGATATGTCAGCGAAGACATTGGTTCTATTCTACATCACTTCGAACACCATTTTGGTGAGTTCAGTTAGGGTGAGTTCAGTTAGGGTGAGTTCAGTTAGGGTTAGTTCAGTTAGGGTGAGTTCAGTTAGGGTGAGTTCAGTTAGGGTGAGTTCAGTTAGGGTGAGTTCAGTTAGGGTTAGTTTAGTTAGGGTGAGTTCAGTTAGGGTTAGTCAGTTAGGTGAGTTCAGTTAGGGTGAGTTCAGTTAGGTGAGTTCAGTTAGGGTGAGTTCAGTTAGGTTAGTTCAGTTAGGTTAGTTCAGTTAGGGTGAGTTCAGTTAGGTGAGTTCAGTTAGGGTGAGTTCAGTTAGGGTTAGTTCAGTTAGGGTGAGTTCAGTTAGGGTGAGTTCAGTTAGGGTGAGTTCAGTTAGGGTGAGTTCAGTTAGGGTTAGTTCAGTTAGGAAAGGGTAGGGGGTGGCTTTAAGCTAGTGTGAGTTCAGTTGAGGGAGGGGGAGGGGAGTTCAGTTAATGGAGTTAAGTTAGAGAGTTAAGTTAGAGAGTTAAGTTAGAGAGTTAAGTTAGAGAGTTAAGTTAGAGAGTTAAGTTAGGTGGAGATCTGTTAGGGAAGACAGTAAAAACAGAGAAATCGAAATTTTGCAATACCAGTTGGTGAGGAAAGCATTGTCATCACAAGATTGGGAAATCTATTATGTCATCACAAGATTGGGAAATATATTATGTCATCACAAGATTGAGGAATCTATTATGTCATCACAAGATTGAGGAATCTATTATGTCATCACAAGATTGGGGAATCTATTATGTCATCACAAGATTGGAGAATCTATTATGTCATCACAAGATTGGGAAATCTATTACGTCATCACAAGATTGAGGAATCTATTATGTCATCACAAGATTGGGGAATCTATTATGTCATCACAAGATTGGGAAATCTATTATGTCATCACAAGATTGGGGAATCTATTATGTTATCACAAGATTGAGGAATCTATTATGTCATCACAAGATTGGGGAATCTATTATGTTATCACAAGATTGGGGAATCTATTATGTCATCACAAGATTGGAGAATCTATTATGTCATCACAAGATTGAGGAATCTATTATGTCATCACAAGATTGGGGAATCTATTATGTCATCACAAGATTGAGGAATCTATTATGTCATCACAAGATTGGGGAATCTATTATGTCATCACAAGATTGGGGAATCTATTATGTCATCACAAGATTGGGAAATCTATTATGTCATCACAAGATTGAGGAATATATTATGTCATCACAAGATTGAGGAATCTATTATGTCATCACAAGATTGGGGAATCTATTATGTCATCACAAGATTGGAGAATCTATTATGTCATCACAAGATTGGGAAATCTATTATGTCATCACAAGATTGAGGAATCTATTATGTCATCACAAGCTTGAGGAATCTATTATGTCATCACAAGATTGGGGAATCTATTATGTCATCACAAGATTGGGGAATCTATTATGTCATCACAAGATTGGGAAATCTATTATGTCATCACAAGATTGGGGAATCTATTATGTCATCACAAGATTGGGGAATCTATTATGTCATCACAAGATTGGGGAATCTATTATGTCATCACAAGATTGGGGAATCTATTATGTCATCACAAGATTGAGGAATCTATTATGTCATCACAAGATTGAGGAATCTATTATGTCATCACAAGTTTGAGGCATCTATTATGTCATCACAAGATTGAGGAATCTATTATGTCATCACAAGATTGAGGAATCTATTATGTCATCACAAGATTGGGGAATCTATTATGTCATCACAAGATTGAGGAATCTATTATGTCATCACAAGATTGAGGAATCTATTATGTCATCACAAGATTGAGGAATCTATTATGTCATCACAAGATTGGGGAATCTATTATGTCATCACAAGATTGAGGAATCTATTATGTCGTCACAAGATTGAGGAATCTATTATGTCATCACAAGATTGAGGAATCTATTATGTCATCACAAGATTGAGGAATCTATTATGTCATCACAAGATTGGAGAATCTATTATGACGCCGTCACAAGGTTGGGTAATCTACTGATACCGTCAAAAGACTGGAGAATCTATTATGTCATCACAAGATTGAGGAATCTATTATGTCATCACAAGATTGAGGAATCTATTATGACGCCGTCACAAGGCTGGGGAATATATTATGATGTCTCCACACTCATCGCGTTCCTGTCGACACTCCATCTGTTGTTACTATAATGTCACAAGATATGTGAATGTATTTGTTGCTGTCAGTTTCTGGTTTCCCAACTTTATGTGGGGCGTGATTGAATAAATTTAGCGTCAATATTTCTGTTTTCTTGAGATTTATATTCAGTCCTTCTATTCCTTCTTCTTCTTCTTCAAGCGCCTCATATCGACGATGATTAACCACTTTGTGTGATTTGTATGTGATCTGACCTAAGAGCGTTTTACGTTGTGCCCGTTATGCACTACAAGTAGCTAGACATCCAATGTCTTTCTATTTACTAGGTAGCCTTCCTAGGTCCTACATCAGTCGCCTCTTACGACATGCCTTGAAGGTCGCAGTGATACTATTCTTTGCTTTCCTTGCGGGCCCCGGCACCACGAGCGATATTCAGTCTAACTTATTGCTGTATTTGTTCAGTCTAACGTATTATTGTATTTGATTAGGTAACTAACGTTGACTGTATTGTCGGTTAACAATATTGAGAACTTGTTTTTGTCATTCTAACGTGTTGACTATTATTTTGTTCAGTCTAACAGTAATGACTTCATTTTGTTCAGTCTAACGTATGTGCCTGTATTTCTGCTCATCTAACGTATTGACTGTATTTGTACAGTCTGCTTGTTTCTTACAATTTTATTTGTAATTTCTGAAATATATTGGTGAACTAATGTGACGTAATACTATGAGATCTGCGTATATACCAAATCTTCTATTGCAGAGAACATTGTTTATTGTATTCCCTCGCGTGTTGTCCAACGAATGTTCTATTTCAGCACGTCACCATTAGTCATTTTAACAGTCAATGAGATTCTCTCCATTTTCTGTAAACCATATCCCGGTGATCTCTAGAGATGTGCCTGTTTGTTTATTGTCCTTGACTCGCATCCATATGTCATTACTGACTCTATACAACACTGTAAAATTCTCTTTTTCACTTCAATAGCCGACGACATGTTGCATATAAAGCATTTCATTTTCTGAAATATGTTTTTGGCTTGATCTATTCTATTTAAAAAAATTTGGAATGGAATAAGCAATGAAAAGAAATCAAATAATAAATCCCATAACTAACAACATCAAAAACATATTTTAAAATAAGTTAGATGAAAATAACAATATGTTTTGTTAAATTAAAAATTCAAATTTACTGTGTTTAATTTATTTTCTGTTCATTTTGATTTCTCAGTTGGTTCCTAGTTTCATGAACTTTCTTTACAATTTGTGTTTGAAATTTGTTCAATTTTTGCATAGACATCTCTCGGGATTCACTTTGTTGATGAGTAGTAATTTGTGTTCATGTTTCAATTTCATGTTTCAATTTCATGTTTTAATTTCATGTTTCAATCTCATAACGTAATGAAAGAACATTTCTGATGTATGCATATGTACCCGACCTGTGTGTGCATTGATGTACCTGTGTTGTGCATGATGTACTGTGTGTGTGAATTTGTGTACCTTTGTGTTGATTGATAGAACCATCATAATTTCACTTCGGTGAGCAACCATGTGTGCTCCGATCTCTTTCTGACACAGTAAGATCACAGCTGCAGTGCACAAACTTGCGAGTATCCCGGATGTAATTTTGAAGATTCCAAAAGTATTTTTATAAGAGTTTTATTGTTAATCTTTTCTAATGAATTTTGCTCTGGCAGTGGCTTTCCAGCCTGCTCTTCTCGATTTTGAACTGTCAAGAATTCTTTTACCTGCTCAAATTGAACACGGGACCTACGTTTTATCCTCCGTCTCCGATAGGACTAGGAACTCGATCTCGCTTACACTGAGATCAGGGATCTCTGGAAAAATATTCAGATGGCTTCACGAGGATGCGAACCTGGTACCTTTGGCAGGAGAGACCAGCACCGAACCTCTACACCACAGAAACCCATCATGTATGACTGGCGTGTATGTGTATTTATGTACCTGTTTGTATGTACATTTATGTACCTGCTTGTATGTACATTTATGTACCTGCTTGTATGTGTATTTATGTACCTGCTTGTATGTGTATTTATGTACCTGCGTGTATGTGTATTTATGTACCTGCGTGTATGTGTATCTATGTACCTGCTTGTATGTGTATTTATGTACCTGCTTGTATGTGTATTTATGTACCTGCTTGTATGTGTATTTATGTCCCTGCTTGTATGTGTGTTTATGTACCTGCGTGTATGTACATTTATGTACCTGCTTGTATGTACATTTATGTACCTGCTTGTATGTGTGTTTATGTACCTGCTTGTATGTGTATTTATGTACCTGCTTGTATGTACATTTATGTACCTGCGTGTATGTGTATCTATGTACCTGTTTGTATGTGTATCTATGTACCTGCGTGTATGTGTATTTATGTACCTGCTTGTATGTACATTTATGTACCTGCGTGAGTGCATATGCCAGATTTTGTCTGAATATACTAAGAGTATAACATGCAATCAGCCTTCCATACGCATAATCTGAACCAGTCCAAAACTGCCCTGTACGGTTGCCAAGCAGACATATTTCCTTTCGGTGATAACCACACAATTTGTGTCTTCTCAAACTGTAGAAACTTTACAGATAAGATAGGTCGTAGACATTTCAGTCTTGTTGAATGTGACATAAGATAAATGTCATTCATTTCTTGCGTTATGAATTTTTAGTTGTTTTGAAACAAATAACTTTGAAAACGACAAAGGATTGTTAGTCTGATCTCTGCTGTCACACACAACAGGAAAAATAATGTTGCTGAACACATGTTAAACGTGAACTATTCAAAAATACAGGGTGTTCAAGATTAAAGCAGCCCCATTGATAAATCGAAAGTTGCCAGATAATCTATCACGTTATGTTTATGTACTATTTAAACCGGTTCTGACTAGCTCGTTTTACGTCACATGTGTTCATCGCCCCTTCCCGCACTACAATTACATACCGTCACATAACCTTGACCTATACTACGTCATAACTGAACCTTCTCATTTTCATACATATATGCCAGATTGACTCCATTCACAGGCTGCTATTATCTTGAACACCCTGTATATGATGTAGTTTTGTTTTAAATATCTTGATCCAATGAATACAATACTTTGACTGGGACATAACAGGAAAAGAGGCAGAATATTCACATTTATTACAGCCGTAAGCCTTAGAGGAATATAGCTAGTTTAAATAAAAAATGGGTTTAAAGACGAAGAATTGACTTATTTGCAACGGCTTACCCATATGGCCCTGTCAATATTGGCAGAAATGGCATATAATCTGCCGAGAATGTTACACATATTCCGAACTCCGTAGCTCCAGCAACATTTCTATGGATCTTATGAAAAAAATTGAACATGTGCCTCTGTCCGGATTCGAACCCACTACTTTCAGAACGACATGCAAACGTCTTAAACACTTCATCAGAGACCACACAGCTAGTCTACACGTTAATATACAAACGAGTTGATAGTGATCTTACCTGGTTGTACCTGAGATATAGTAGAACATTGATGTAGAATAACAAACATGTTGACAGTGATCTTACCTGGCTGTACCTGAGATATAGTAGAACATTGATGGAGACTAGCATTGGTCGTTGTGCACGGACTGCAGGGACCTACGCCCACAACATTCTTGAATGTTCCTGGAGGGCACTCTGTGAGAAGACCATTAGCGTTATTGTAACAATAATAGTTATTGTAACATAGTTATTGTAACAATCATCGTTCGTGTAACAGTTACAGTAAGAATTAGAGATATTGTAACAATCATAGTTACTGTGACAGTTACATAATTATTGTAACAATAATGACCAATCATTGTATCAAACTGAATCCAACTTAGATACATGACGACCCACTTAACGACAGTGCACTAACTCCGTAGCAACGGTGAGTGTCCCCGATGTAACTTTGAAGATGCTGAAAATTGTTGTCGAAATTTTATTTGAATCTTTTAAAAAAATTAATTGTGCACAGGCAGCGGTTCTGCAGCCTAATTTTAACGATTTTCAAACACTAAGAGTTCTTTATGTGCATACCTTGAACACTGGCCATACGGTTTATCGTTCGTCTCTGATAGGACTAGGAACTGGATCATCGATACATTGAGACCAGTAATCTCTAGAAAAATATTCCAACCGCTCCATACGAAATAGATCACTACAAGCATTGGTATTCACATTTGTAGCAGCAGAATAGCTATTGTTATTAGTACTTACGCTGTTACTATCTTTAGAGTCATGGCAATATCTTTAGAGGCATGGCAATGAATCGCATTGGCATCAAGTGCTTTTAACAAATTGTCAAATATATGGAAGTCCAATTCACTCAGCAAGCACTTAAAATTAAAGATCTTTAACTCTTGTGTGATTCCAGTATTAACTTATGGATGCAAGAGTTGGAAAGCAACAAAAGCTCTAGAAAGAAAATTAGATAACTTTGAGAATAAATGTCTTAGAAGAATACTGAACCTCAAATGGTCAGATTTCAGACCTAATACACAAATAAGACAAGAGACCAAGCAAGAAAATGTATCAAATTTTATAAGAAAGCGCCGCTGGAACTACATCGGCCACACACTTAGAATGGATGAGAGAAGACTCCCTCACCAATCCCTCATATGGACACCAGAGGGAAAATGAAAACGAGGAAGACCAAGAGAGACTCTGCGTAGAACCATCACCAGAGAAGGCTCAACGATGGGCCCAGTAAACATTAAAGACCTAAAACAGATAGCAACGAACCGCGAGACATGGAGAGCTATGACCTCTGCGCCGCCCACAGGCCCAAGAGGAAAGACGAACTAACTAACTAATGTCGTGCTATGATACAGAGAGGCGGCCACAACAGGCGGCACTGTAAGGGAGGCGGCATGAACAGCGAAATCAAAATCACAATTAAAGGTTATTTTAAAGAAAACGCATTCAAGGGGCGGCGTTTCGAAGACGCATCGTACTGAGAAAATATACCGCACGGCCCTGTTTAGAGTAGTAGTAGTAGCAGTATTATTACTCGTAATAGTAGTATCAGTTGTAGTAGTAGTAGTAGTAGTAGTAGCAATAGTAGTATCAGTTGTAGTAGTAGTAGTAGTGGTATCTGCAGTATAGTAGTAATATTAGTTGCAGTAGAAGTACAATTAAGTGTTCTAGAAGAAGTTATAGTAGTAGTAGTAGTAGTAATATAAATAGCAGTTTGAGTAGGAGAGTCAGAGTAATAGTAGTAGTAAATGTAGTACTAGTAGTAGTAATAGTAGTAGTAATAGTAGTAGTAATAGTAGTAGTAGTTGTAGTACTAGTAGTAGTAATAGTAGTAGTAATAGTAGTAGTAGTTGTAGTACTAGTAGTAGTAATAGTAGTAGTAAGTAGTAGTAGGTTGTAGTACTAGTAATAGTAATAGTAGTAGTAATAGTAGTAGTAATAGTAGTAGTAGTAGTAGAAGTAGTAGTAATAGTAGTAGTAATAGTAGTAGTAGTTGTAGTACTAGTAGTAGTAATAGTAGTATAAGTAGTAGTAGTTGTAGACTAGTAATAGTAATAGAGTAGTAATGTAGTAATAAAAGTAGTAGTAGTTGTAGTACTAGTAGTAGTAATAGTAGTAGTAGTAGTTGCAGTAGTAGTGGTAGTAGTAAATAAATAGAGTGAGTAGGAGTAGTAGTAGTAGTAGTAGTAATAGTAGTAGTAGTAGTAGAGTAGTAGTAGTAGTAGTAGTACTAGTAGTAGTAATAGTAGTAGTAATAGTAGTAGTAATAGTAGTAGTAGTTGTAGTACTAGTAGTAGTAATAGTAGTAGTAGTTGCAGTAGTAGTGGTAGTAGTAATATAAATAGTAGTGTGAGTAGGAGTAGCAGTAGTAGTAGTAGTAATAGTAGTAGTAGTAGTAGTAGTAGTAGTAGTAGTAATAGTATTAATGGTAACTATTGAAGTTTCACACTTACTTTCACAATCCCCATGCCTATTTGTATAATAACCAGCTACACATGCGCAGACAGGGGCTGGTCCAGACATTGGCATAGATCCAATGGAACAATGCAAACAAGGACCGTTACCAGGGGTAGGTTTGTAGTGGTTGGCTGGACAGGCTGCAGAGACATGTGACAGAAAAAATATTAATTAGTTCCGCGTCTGTGGGTTACACTGCTGTTTTATTGTGTTTGTTCTATAAAGCATCAAAGCCTCTTTAAGCCGAGGCACGTCCCTTTCAATATAAGAACCAGCCATTTTGTGTATATCAGAGCGTGTAGGCCAACAAACATGAAACAAAAAGAATCAAGCCCTTTCGGAGAAGACTGAATCAATCAAATCCCATGCTTGGTGGCGTAGGTGATCATGTCTCTCCATAACTAACTCTCTCTCCTTGATGCAGTTAATCAGTTCTGACGTCGAACAACGATGTCAGACCATCCAACATCTTCTCTCTCTGTCTTCCACTAGCTCTCCTTCCCTGAATGTTACCTGTTGTCACCTAAGAACATTGATTGTCTGATTCTTATTATTTTGTATATGGGTTGTTTGTGTGTAGGCCTGATTTAAAACCTTATCATTTGTTTTCTTCGCTGTCTATGGAATTTTCAGCATTCTTCTGTAAAACCAAATCTCTGTGGCTTCCAATGATCTTATTGAGTGCTTGATCATTGTCGATACATACGTATCGACAATACATACATACGTACGAGGGCGCATTGAAAAGTAATGCCTCCAAGTCCATAACTTTGTTAATATACATAATTTACAAATGAAACATACATTTTCAGAAAGATTGGGATGTCCACTACACAATAGAGTCATTATATTTCGACATAGTCACCTCCAAGTTCCACACACACACGCCAACGTCGAACTAGTTGTTGCATCCTGTCGAAGAAAAAATATGATGATTTTTCACGAAGCCAGGTACGCACATATGCTGCCACATCCTCGTCAGAAGCATATCTGTTTCCCTTGAGATGTTCCTTGAGCTTTGGGAACAGGAAAAAGTCACAAGGTGCCAAATCGGGCTATATGGTGGGTGCGCTAAAATGTCAAAATTGAGACGCTCTAATGCTGCCGCTGTTTGTCTACTGGTGTGTGGACGAGCATTGTCATGTTGAAGGACTGCGTGTTTTCCAGGACGAACACGTAGCAGTCTTTCCAGTAGTTTCTTCATCGTTTCCACATACCGATCAGAATTGACAGTATTGCCGCATTCCAAAAATTCTGTGTGGATTACGCCCTGGCAGTCCCAAAATATGGTCATCAAAACTTTTCCCGCTGACGCGACAGTTTTGAATTTTTGGGTGGGTGAATTTTGTGCCTGTATTCCATAGACTGGCGCTTGTTTTCAGGGTCGTAATGATGCACCCATGACTCATCACCAGTGACAATTCGACAGATAAAGTCATCGACTTCTCGTTCATATCGCATCAGGTGTTCCTGACACGTCTGATGTCAGCGATGTTTCATTTCCGGTGTCAGCATGCAAGGGACCAATCTTGCACAAACTTTCCTATACCCTAGCAATACATGAATAATGCGATGTACTCGTTCAGTCGAAATTTCAAGCATTGTAGCAACATCTTTTTGCTTGATGCGGCGATTGACATGAATCAGTTCGTCCACGCGAGCTTGGTGTTGTTAATCCACTGCTGTAATTGGTCGTCCGCTGCGATTCTGATCATGCAAGGTCATCGTCGCTGGATTGTCGCCTTTAACAGTCCTTGGCCACCTCCTAACAGTACTCACATCCACACAGGCGTCACCATATACCGCTCTCATTCTCCGATGCATGTCGATGGGAACACAACCTTCGGCCGTCAAGAATTCAATCACAGCTCTTTGCTTCAACCGAATTTCCATGTATGACGCCATCTTGGATAATGTTGTGCGCATGCGCAACATTCCAGACACTTGACACTTACTGTCCTGAAAACACACTTACATATACTTTATTTTGATATCGGTGGCAATTGCCTCCGAACACTATTAACAAAGTTATGGACTTGGAGGCATTACTTTTCAATGCACCTCGTATTAATTAAGAAAACAAACGGGACACAAATGTCAAGAAAATCTGATAAGCATAAAATATATGTTCATTCAGGAATAGAACATTAAACTAAATCCCCCTGAAATCATACAGACCGATTAGTTCAAGTGTAAATTTCTGGAAATCCGAATCCCCCTGTTACGTCAACTTTGCTTTCCAGTAATGCTAGATCAAGATGAATTCATTTTTAAAATATCACATGTGAAAACAATGTTATATTAATGTGACAATTGAAATGTTACCTACGGGGTAGCAGTATTCATCAATAAATAACCAGGTGCTCATATAACTGTTCTCCAATTGCAATAATGCGACCGTATTATATCAGTTAAGGAAGAATGCTACCGTATTATATCAGTTAAGGAAGAATGTAAAGGAACCATTTTTCATGCCTCGAGGTATAGTGGGTAATGCTGTGTTAAGCCTGTATTTTTCATTAACAAAAATACCAGCCCACATCAACATTAATTTCCGATTTCCCTATTGAGTCGAATGTCTTCTATTACAGGTGGCCGTGATTAGACTCATATGGTGACATATGACAACTTGAAGTGTAAACGTCATTACATGACTAAGTTTGGTTTGATATGGGTGGATCACTACTCTAATCTTTGCTCTGTAGATAAACCAGCAAACTACGCCATAGATCAGATCATACAGAAACATCATAAACTAACCGAACTGAATGACGAACTCACAGAGATGGAACTTTCCGAAGAAATCAATAAATTTTCAAATGTCAAGGCGTCAGAACTAAACACAATTCCTGCAGAATTTCTCAAAGATAACAAGGATGTCCTCCTACCCAACCTCTACAATCTCATTGTTCAGTGTTGAATAGAGAATGATATTTCTCAAGACATGGGAGATGCAAAGATAACGACACTCTAGAAAAATGAAGGATACAAGTGGGACACTGAGAAAAACTATGTTAAATGCAGTCATAACTGACTCTGGTACAAACAATATTATAAAATCTACTCAAAACGAATAAGAATTAGACAATCAATGGTTTTCAGACACATGATACGAATAGGAGGTTTGAAATATCTGTTGAAAACTGGTAAAATATATGGACGAAGAAATCGAGGAAGGCAGAGGGAGAAAATTTTGATTGTTTTGACAACGTGGTTCAACGAGTCATTGGCGTCATAACTGATAAACTGCAGCAGGAACACACACACACACCCACCCACACATACACACAGAGAGAGAGAGAGAGAGAGTGAGAGAGAAAGATTAGAAAAAATGATTATCTCGGCATGTCACTTGCTTGATTAATATTTCTTCTGCTTCTTCTTCTTCTTACGTCCCATATTGATCAATTGTTAGGTCACTCTTTGTGATTTGCATGTGCTCAATTGTTAGGCCACTCTTTGTGATTTGCATGTGCTCAATTGTTAGGTCACTCTTTGTGATTTGCATGTGCTCAATTGTTAGGTCACTCTTTGTGATTTGCATGTGCTCAATTGTTAGGTCACTCTTTGTGATTTGCATGTGCTCAATTGTTAGGTCACTCTTTGTGATTTGGATGTGCTCAATTGTTAGGTCACTCTTTGTGATTTGCATGTGCTCAATTGTTAGGCCACTCTTTGTGATTTGCATGTGCTCAATTGTTAGGCCACTCTTTGTGATTTGCATGTGCTCTGATCCTAAGAGCGATTGTACACTCCCAATTATGCGCCTACTAGTAGGCCAACACATCCGATTTCTGCCACGCTTTTTATTTACTAGGTTAGCTTCCCTGTGTCCTACATCAGTCGCCTCTTACGACAAGCCTAGTAGGTCGCAGTGTTACTATTCTTTGCTCCCCTTGAGAACCGACGACAACAGGTTGATAATACAAAATAATAATATCAGCACAACTCACCAACACAAATTGGCAATCTCATGTGACCAATAGATAGTTCTGTACCTTCCATACACACGCATGTTCCGTTGACTTTTCTTTGTAGTCCTTTCTTGCAGCTTGAGCATACCGACTGATGACAATCTGAAGATGTTTCAAATATTATAACCAATCTTCAATAAATAAAACTATAATCTTTTTGTATCCACAAAACTGTGGATTGTTGTTACAGTGACACAAACATTAAGCATATCTCAAATGATGATTCTTAATTCTTGCCTTTTTAAACTCCGATTGTGACATATGTCCTCAGCCAACTCATACTAAGTCTATCTATTTTTAATTATCTCTTGCAGCTCCTTCCCTATTTTAAGTATATCGTTATTCTCTGTTTACAAATCTAGTCCCAATGTATTTCTAGGCTTTCTTCTTTTTACTTTCCTGCGGGTTTAGGAAATTGCCCCTTTTTCCTATATTCTATCTCCGGTTTTCTCAATGTGTTTTCTAACCAACGTTAACGTATTTACTTCACTTCTTGTTTCACCTGGTGATCTCTGTGGCTAAGTGGTTAAACCGTTGTCTTGTGTGATCTCTGTGGCTAAGTGGTTAAACCGTTGTCTTGTGTGATCTCTGTGGCTAAGTGGTTAAACCGTTGTCTTGTGTGATCTCTGTGGCTAAGTGGTTAAACCGTTGTCTTGTGTGGTCTCTGTGGCTAAGTGGTTAAACCGTTGTCTTGTGTGGTCTCTGTGGCTAAGTGGTTAAACCGTTGTCTTGTGTGATCTCTGTGGCTAAGTGGTTAAACCGTTGTCTTGTGTAATCTCTGTGGCTAAGTGGTTAAACCGTTGTCTTGTGTGATCTCTGTGGCTAAGTGGTTAAACCGTTGTCTTGTGTGGTCTCTGTGGCTAAGTGGTTAAACCGTTGTCTTGTGTGATCTCTGTGGCTAAGTGGTTAAACCGTTGTCTTGTGTGATCTCTGTGGCTAAGTGGTTAAACCGTTGTCTTGTGTGGTCTCTGTGGCTAAGTGGTTAAACCGTTGTCTTGTGTGGTCTCTGTGGCTAAGTGGTTAAACCGTTGTCTTGTGTGATCTCTGTGGCTAAGTGGTTAAACCGTTGTCTTGTGTGATCTCTGTGGCTAAGTGGTTAAACCGTTGTCTTGTGTGATCTCTGTGGCTAAGTGGTTAAACCGTTGTCTTGTGTGGTCTCTGTGGCTAAGTGGTTAAACCGTTGTCTTGTGTGATCTCTGTGGCTAAGTGGTTAAACCGTTGTCTTGTGTGATCTCTGTGGCTAAGTGGTTAAACCGTTGTCTTGCGTTCCGAAGGTCCTAGGTTTGAATCCGGACAACGCTGTTCTGTTCACAAGTGCATTTTTTACCAGAGATTCTTAAGATTGTTCTGGAGCTACGAAATTTGTTTGGCAATACATTCGGCAGGTGTCCTGCCAGATCTGCAGAGAGGGGCCGAGCCACATGGGGTAAAACCTGCTACGATGAAGTCAATCCTTCGATTTAAATCCCTTTGGCTTTCTTGAATTTGTCTGGATCTAAAATGGATACTCAGTTGAAAATGCTAATTCGAATTTCCAGACCTGTGATAAGTTTTGGAATGGTTAGACGTCGATAAGTTTGTTATGTGTTCTGCCGATTTCACTTTCTTGTTGACAAATTATAAGTAGCTGTTGAAATAAAGATGTCGATTAAGGTGAAGGTGAAGAGCTGCAAGACTTGATACAAGAATAGAATCAATCATCTTCTAACAGGTGCAGTCAGCGGAAGACAAAACTAAACGGCATTCTTATCAGACTCTTCGATTCCAATATCGTTCCAGTTACATACACCAGAATAAGAACAATCATGCAGATTTCTTCTGAAAGTTTCAAGGTCTACAAATAAGTGGATATCGATTGATTGCGTCCATCACTTGGTATACACATCTGGCTGTATTCCTGAATACATGGATAGATGATATAGATAAAGACAGGTATATTACAGTAGTACTTAAGCAAGTGACAAATAAATGTTTCAATATGAAAACTGACAGCACTCGACATTTCTATCATAGGTCTTTATCAATGTAGGTTTCTGTACATCGTCTGAATACATAGATGATAACATAGATGATGACATAGATGATAACATAGATGATGACATAGATGCTCACATAGATGATGACATAGATGATGACATAGATGCTCACATAGATGATGACATAGATGCACACATAGATGATGACATAGATGATGACATAGATGCTCACATAGATGCTCACATAGATGCTCACATAGATGCTCACATAGATGATGACATAGATGCTCACATAGATGATGACATAGATGATGACATAGATGCTCACATAGATGATGACATAGATGCTCACATAGATGCTCACATAGATGACGAGACATTATAAAAGTGTTCCTATAATATTATTGATAAACAGAAATAACCAGAAATGTATTAGGACAGTTCAATCATATTTGATTCAGAAAAACTTGCTGGTCTAGTTTTAGTCATTTATTGATTGAAGCGTCTGACCGAATGAATTAGAGCGCGAGCTGTCATTCCTGAGACCGGAGTTTGATCCTCGATACGGTAAATGTGTTCTTTTTCTGTCGAGGGCATAAAGAAACAATCATAACCTGAACAGTTTTGTGGTATCTGCACTAGCCATGCAGTAGCCATGCAGTACCATGCAGTAGCCATGCAGTAACCATGCAGTAGCCATGCAGTAGCCATGCAGTAACCATGCAGTAGCCATGCAGTAGCCATACAGTAGCCATGCATTAACCATGCACTAGCCATTTAGTAGCCATGCAGTAAACATGCAGTAGCCATGCAGTAACCATGCACTAGCCATGCAGTAGCCATGCAGTAGCCATGCACTAGCCATGCAGTAGCCATGCAGTAGCCATGCAGCCATTACATTCCTCAAGCTCATGTCCCCACCCCACACTCCCCAGCATGGTGCACTTCCATAAAAAAAGGTATCACACAGGCTGTGAAAAATTTTAATGTATATATATATATATATACTTATAGATGTAATAATATTCTTCTTCTTTTCCTACATTGTACCACAGTGAGATGTTGGGGGAGGATGTAAAGATCTTCTTTGCGCCTTGGTTATTGTACTTTACAAGGTGATATTCATTTATTCTAAAGTTGTTCTTGAGAATATAATTACATGTCGCCGTAAATCTCACATTTGTTAAGTCGGGTGTGTGATATATATTTGTTAAGTCGGGTGTGTGATATATATTTGTTAAGTCGGGTGTGTGATATATATTTGTTAAGTCGGGTGTGTGATATATATTTGTTAAGTCGGGTGTGTGATATATATTTGTTAAGTCGGGTGTGTGATATATATTTGTTGTTGGTGTGTGATATATATTTGTTAAGTCGGTGTGTGATATATATTTGTTAAGTCGGTGTGTGATATATATTTGTTAAGTCGGTGTGTGATATATATTTGTTAAGTTGGGTGTGTGATATATATTTGTTAAGTCGGGTGTGTGATATACATTTGTTAAGTCGGGTGTGTGATATATATTTGTTAAGTCGGGTGTGTGATATATATTTGTTAAGTCGGGTGTGTGATATATATTTGTTAAGTCGGGTGTGTGATATATATTTGTTAAGTCGGGTGTGTGATATATATTTGTTAAGTCGGGTGTGTGATATATATTTGTTAAGTCGGGTGTGTGATATATACAATGGAAGTGAATAAAGAATTCTAAGAACCGCAGGTGAAGCACCGAAGACAACAGAATATGGTAAACAAATAGATAGTAAATAAGTATTTAAAGTCTCTGAAAAAAAGAAATTACCAAACACAAAATTCGAGCTACAAACCTTGATTTCTTACTGCACACATTACTTAGTACTTTAAGTGATCGTTTTTGATAGTACAACCAGTTATCTTTTGTTATGATATACATACAATGTTTATCTCTTGTTATTCGATCCTATACTCTCTCTCTCTCTCTCTCTCCCCCTCTCCCTCTCTGTCGTGTGTGTGTGTGTGTGTGACTGCATTCGCACCATCTCTATATTCGAGCCTATACTCTCTCTCTCTCTGTGTGAGTCTGTGTCTGTCTGTGTGTGTGTGTGTGTCTTAGTGAATGTCTAATGTGTCGCTTACTTGCTTCTGCATACTATTTTCCTGTCTCAGACAGATTAGAAGGATTAAACATACAATTCCTACAAACTATTTTTAACCATCTTCAAAAGTACATCGGTACTCTCGCCGGTACTACAGAGATCATGCACTGCCTCTGAGATATTCATGTGCATCAATCAATCAATCAGACAGACCTATTCACAAATGTGTAATGTCTTACCTCTGTCTACTCGGCAAGGGATATCGTTGATGTTAATTGTCACCATTCTGGTATTCTGAGGAGATGCGCAGGTGATGTTATTCTGGGGACTGTGCCACAATGAGATAACTTGATGTATTAAGTAGACAAGATCACAGTCACATCTCCAAGGGTTATCTGACAGTGTTCTGAAAGAACACAGAAAACAAATGTTCACACTTAATATAAAAGAAAGCACGCACTTTGAGAAAGTATAGGAAATAAGAATGTATAAATGTAGCCGTGAATAAATGTTTAGTGTAAATCTAAATGTTGTGCTAAAGATTACAGCCGTATTACTTCTTCTTCTTGCGTTCAGGCGTAGTCAGGGAGCCTGGTTTGGAGCTTCTGACTGATTTTTGCGTGAAGGCGTTTTCATCAGTACCACCCGCCACACATGCGTGCATTTTGCCGACTTGAGATGTATATGAATACTATACCAAATATTTTGCGACTTGAGATGTATCCAAATACTTATAAAATATTTGCCGATTGAGATGTATACTGAATATTTATACAAATATTGTGTAAATAGCCTTACTGAATGTAGTACTGCTTTTTGGGCGGTGTAGGACAGATGGACGAGATCTGAAGAATTTAACCGCATGGCTAGTGCAGTCGCAGCGAAGCTCATGTTAGGATTTTTCATTTATGCCCACACACAAAAATCATTGGCCTTAACGGGAATTGAACACGAGTCTCCCGCAATGGAGCCGCGCTCTAATCCATTCCGACAGACGCTTCTCTTATAAACATGTCTTAATTGTTTCAGTTATGTTTAAGTCTTCTATCAGATATTGTATCTATTTTCATATTGGTTATCACTGGGCATATACACACATTGGTTATCACTGGGCATATACACACATTGGTTATCACTGGGCATATACACACATTGGTTATCACTGGGCATATACACACATTGGTTATCACTGGGCATATACACACATTGGTTATCACTGGGCATATACACACATTGGTTATCACTGGGCATATACACACATTGGTTATCACTGGGCATATACACATTGTTATCCTGGGCATATACACACATTGGTTATCACTGGGCATATACACACAGTGGTTATCACTGGGCATATACAAACATTGGTTATCACTGGGCATATACACACATTGGTTATCACTGGGCATATACACATATTGGTTATCACTGGACATATACATGATTTTATCATGTGGTAAAGCTAAGCCGTTTGCATTGCGATCTGAGGTCCGTGGATTCGAATCCGGATCTTGTCGTTCAGTTAAAATTAGCAATTTTTCGTAAACTACTAGGACTGTTGCTAGAGCTACAGAATTCGTTCTTTGTGCAACGATTACGGAAGCGAAGCGGAATTTCTGCCGACGGGACTGTGTCATATAGGGAAACCCAGTGCAATGAAGTAAATCCTTCAACGTTAGATACATTTTGTAGAGAACATGATCAAATGAACTAGCAAGAATAGTTACAACTAACAATTTTGTCAGCCTTAGAAGTCACATGCTAGTATTTTCAAAACATTATTTTCTCATGACATATTTGGAAATGATGATTCTCTTTTTCTGATGTTGAAAATCAACTTTATTTGTGAGTTAACATCTTTCAGCAAATCAACATTAGTCTTTTTTAGCAGTTCTTGGAATTCTCAACATTATTGTGTAAGATTACAAGGCTGTGACTTCCATAGCTTTTAATGTTTATTTCATTATTCGTTATCTACATTGACTGGTCCTCCAGCAGATCAGACAAGAAAATATGCATACAAAGGTCACGGGAACCATCAGTATGCATACTCTTCGATATCTGATGTGATAGACTGAGCACCTATGGGTCTGCCCGGAGTGCAATGACGTCAGTTTAGTAACCAATAACCAATCGTTATCTACAAGCGTACATTAGAATATGTTATTGGTGTCTTTCTCTAACATCAAATGTTCAAACAAAGATGAATCTACGACAGGTCCAACAAAGCTGTAGAGAATGTGTTTGTACAAACCCCATTGATCAAGGATTATGTCGAAAACTAAATAGAAAACGCGTTAACATTGGTGTCCACAACACAGACACTATGACAAAGCTGGAGGATGAAATAACAACAAATGAGTACTTAGCAATAGACAAAACAACAGCGATTAAGAAAACGACTTAAAATATCTGTGGATTGCAAAAAGAGAAGAATATAACTAAATTTGTATAAAATACAGTCTTCTACAATAGCACATCAGAAAAGAAAGCAAGAAAATAATGGATAGAAAGCATTTCAGATTCCTGTCAAAAAGCAAACAAAAATATCACTTGAGCAGTGCAAGACAAAAACTGAAAACTACGATACGCTGCAACAAACCGGTAACTATGTGACGACAAAAGAAGAAGAAGAAGAAGATTTCCTTATTGCCAATGTTGTCTCACTTCCTTATCTTAGTACTGGTTCTATATAGAAATGAAGACATCGCTTTCTGACTTCTATCAATAACCACTTGTTTTATATATATTCCCCCGATCCAGAAGCACTTGAGCTTTTCAGCTCTTCGGCTCGGTGCCATGGACATCGTAACCCTTCGGTTCGGTGCCACGAACACCGTAAATCTGGGAATCTGTGGCTTTTTCTGCCATCCCGCGGAATTGAACCCGCACACACAGAGGATAGTCACCGTAGTCCAACGCGCTATGAACACGCTGGGCAGACGGGCGACTTGTTTTATATAAAGCCTTTTATTTTCTGGAATTCACTTTCTCATTCATTATTTGTTATCTCTCAGTTATCATTCATTATTTGTTATCTCTCAGTTATCATTCATTATTTGTTATCTCTCAGTTATCATTCATTATTTGTTATCTCTCATTTATCATTCATTATTTGTTATCTCTCAGTTATCATTCATTATTTGTTATTTCTCAGTTATCATTCATTATTTGTTATCTCTCAGTTATCATTCATTATTTGTTATTTCTCAGTTATCATTCATTATTGTTATCTCTATTATCATCATTATTTGTTATCTCTAAGTTATCATTCATTATTTGTTATCTCTCAGTTATCATTCATTATTTGTTATTTTTCAGTTATCATTCATTATTTGTTATTTCTCAGTTATCATTCATTATTTGTTATCTCTCAGTTATCATTCATTATTTGTTATCTCTCAGTTATCATTCATTATTTGTTATCTCTCAGTTATCATTCATTATTTGTTATCTCTCAGTTATCATTCATTATTTGTTATCTCTCAGTTATCATTCATTATTTGTTATCTCTCAGTTATCATATACAATTCCCTGTAACATTTTCAGACCTTAGGGTACGAAGTGTATATCACTTTTATTTCTGGACTTAATGTGTGCAGTAGGTAGGAGGGTCGATTGCTTTCCTCATGTGGGAAACGTCAAATGTGGGATTGAACTCACATCACTCTTGTGTCCGAGTGAATAGGTGAAGGCTTACGCATTACTCTAATCCTTCACTGGATAAGCCAAATGGTGTATTCATAATTCAAATATATTCAAACTGTGAGTATGTTCTCGGCAACGTTTCACTTTAACTTCATGCGACATAGTTACGTTATTACTTGTCTGCTGACGATTTTTTTCTCAGATGTATCTTTATCCTTTACATGATAAAGACATGTTGGTCAAAACGTCGATTTTGTCTGGTGTTTCAATTTGAAAATCTATAATTATTGTATGTTTTGATCTTACATATGAGATATAATCTACAAGATTTTGTTGTTTGCAGAAGTAGGGAATAATTTGATCAAAAATAAATAGAAGTTACAGACAAAAATAAAACTACTAGTAAATAAACTAGATGACGTTAAAAAGGCAATCAGATTAGGTCAATCATAAATTGAATTAGCATCTTTATAATCCCAATGTCAGTCACGTGATCGGTTGTGTCATATTTTCTGCTGCTTATTAGTGTCTTTTATTAAAACAAAGTTTCTTTCTGACGTACTTCCTGTTCGTTTGACCTTGTAAGTGAAAGACACGACGTACAAAGCATACGCAAGAACCCGTTCTATAAGTCTATTCTATCCTGATGCTGGAAAACAAGGTTAAAGAAAGAAAAGAAAGAAGTTGATAGTTTCAGTTCTTGACTGTAATTTTGTTGGTTATTTTTCCTTTCATTACTCTGGAGAGCCATTACGACCAACCTTCGATGCAGAGAAAGCCCAACATTACGACCAACCTTCGATGCAGATAAATCACAACATTACGACCAACCTTCGATGCAGATAAATCACAACATTACGACCAACCTTCGATGCAGAGAAGCCAACATTGATTGACAGAAACCTAGAATGATTTCCAACAGTAACGCACATATTAATGAAGTGACACAAACATCAAACAAAGAAGAAAAAAAACTTACAGATTATATTTTTTTAATTATAATCGGAGGAAGAAAAATACATGAACTGAGATATGATGACGATATAGAGTTACTGTCAATATCACAGACAGGGATGGACAAATTAATTTCTCCAATGTTAAAGCAGTTCTACTGTTCTGTTTAGAAACATGGAGAACAACTAAAATAATAACGTATAAATTGCAAACATTCATCAACTAGTGTCTGTGCAGAATAGAGGGATTGAGATGAGATGATAGGGTCAGGAATGAAGAGCTTGTGGAGAAAACAAGGCAGATTCAAGTGAACCAAGAGGTTAAAAAAAACCGCTGGCGCTAGAAAGGACACACTTTGCGGAAACCTGAGGGGAATTTAACAAGAAGGGTCATTTTCTGGAATCGCAGGAACAGCGAAAGAAGGAGGCCGAGAAATACATGGAGACGGGATTTGGTGGCAGAGATCAACAATATAAAGACGAGCTGGAGGGAGCTGCAGAAGATAGCTGGAGATAGGAAGACTTGGTTGAAGGCCAATCCAGGTTTAAAAGACAGGGAAAGAGAGAGAGAGAGAGAGAGAGAGAGAGAGAGAGAGCACAAGAGAAAAACAAAACAAAGTATATATTCCAACGTGACACAGAAAATACTAAAACTGATAAAACAAGCATGACAAAGAATATTTGTTTATCATTGGAAAGAAAATAGAAAGTGTGTGAACAGTCTTGAATATTTTTGTTGACTGTTAACAAGAGATGAAAACTGGATAACAGACATTAAAATAACAATCATAGTCTTACAAAAACGTCATCAACTAAAAGCAATATGATATGAAGCAGTGGTAAAGCTTAAATGTGTGTTTGAATAGAAATATTGCTGAAAGACCCAGACAAATAGATCTATCCAGAAAGAAGTAATAAAAACAACAACAAAACTGGCTGATTCTACAAATAAGATAATTCTATTTTAAAAAAAGCACGAAATGGTGAGTAAAGTAAAGTAAAGGAACCCTTTCATACCTCGTGGATATAGGTCAATACAGTGTTAGGCCTGTATTTTCATTGACCGTCGGCACACGATGGGTGATGGGTCAGCATCACGCCGGCCGCCTTTACTTTCCCAGAGCATGTCTGTACCCAGTTGAGGCTGGTCGACCTGAGAAGCCGTCGCGTCGGGAAAAATTCCACGCACATTGCGGAGCTGAACCCAGACCACCAGCCTTGCAAGCGAGTTCACTAACAACTACGCTACAGCGGCTCTCCTCGAAATGGTGAAGAAGACCATTATGAAAAGAGGCATCTCGGCCTACTGGCCTACTTGTAGACGCATTACTGGTGCTGCAACGTACAATCGTTCTTAGGCTCGGATCACGTAGACATCACAAATAGTGGTTGACAAGTGGTTGATATGAAGCTTAACAAAAAGAAGAAGAAGGCTATTGTTATTTTCTAATAAGAATTCTGATGAGTATGAAAAGTATGTTATTTTAATAAAATATGGTTAACTAGACAGATAAATTATTGAAATTCGATGCCAGAAAACATTCACTACCGAATTGAAAAACACAATGTGGCCAAATAATATGTTCTACATAACCCATCTTGATAATCATTTAAAGTTCCTTCATTAAATTTATTTTTAAAAATAAAGATATGAAGAATATTGTATGAACAACATCTAACAGCATAAATATAGAAAGATAAAGTGAAATGGATTGAACATTCACGAGAATGGATCCCAAACAGTTTGAAATATGTGTATACAACAGCAGAAGCTCATGGGTAAAAAAAAAAGGTGAAGACAGAAGCAGGTGACATGGGACGATAGTTTATATTTTTCAAATCGGACACAAGACAGATATGATGTTCTATCAATGCGGAAATAACTTAGCCATCCTATCTCCCGAATACGTGGGTTAAGTAATGTGAAATGATAGGCAATTCATACTCTTTGGTCTGCAAACACAACAGGTTATTTTCCCTTTTTTCGCGTTAAACCACTCTGGCTAATAAATACTGCAAGTCGCCTGGCCTACTTGAGAAGACTTCAGATATCTTAACAGCAAATATGGACCGGATGAGAGATTAAGTATATCGACTTCTAAAGCTTAGCAGTGTCTATGAAATATAGCATCACGATTTACCTGGTCACCGACTTTATTCTAAAAGATAATGGATATTTTCTGGTCTAGAGAAATAGAAGACAATAAAAAAAGAATGGAGATTAAACAAGGACAGTGTGTCTTTATTTTTTTTTTCTTCAATCCTGTTTTGCCATACAGCGTAAGGATAAAACGAGATTATAGAACGATCCCTTGCGTGCGCTTCATAAATAGTATCTTTCGTCGCCTCTGCTATCTCTGAGGTCCACCTTTTGCGTGGCCGACATTTTCCTCTGTATCCGCTGTATCTGAGCAACATTGCTTTTTGAGGTGTACTGTCGAACCGTGTACCTTTGGGACGGGAGGCGAACACGTAACCTCCACGCAAGAGAGACCTCCAAAAATAGGATGCAGGTGAAAACAAGAATGATATCGTCATCATCAGGTCCCATGCCGGCTGGCGTAGACGATCATGGATCTCCACAAATCTCTATATTTGGTGTTTGCTATCAACTCAGATGTTGACGCTCTACTGTGTCATGAAGTCAGGTTATCCAAACTTTTCTCTCTTTCTTCCCCTGTCTCGTCTTCCTAGATTTTACCGGTTTTTACAATGTGTTCTAAGCCTCTCTTTCTCATCACATGCCGAAAATGATGACTACCTCTTTCTCTGTGTCTTGACTCATTCAGTCCTTGCGATTTTTTGAATGATGTAGATAATTTAAACACAGACAAAAACATACTTACACGTTTCCTCTGCTGGTTAAGTACATCTGAATGCTGGCAGACATAGTCTCTAGTTGGTTTGAGTTCAAATACCTGTTGCCAAAAATAAACATGATAGACGATGATAGATACACTATATATGAATATTAAAGGTCATAGGTCACATATTTAACCCTCGTTTTATGTTGAGATTTCTGTGTGCATATATGGTTAGTCTGTCTATTGAAAGTTAGCCTATCGAACACATCTCTGTTGTACACCTGACAGGGATACTACAGGGATGTGTCTGCCCCCTGCCCCGTTATTCATCACATACATGAACGAAATCAGTAAATTCAAACAAATGAAAACAAATGTAATGAGTTTCTGCCATGATCAGATCATCATGCACCACTGAAGATAAATTACAACAACATAGAAAGATTTAAACGAAGCAGCCAAAAACAAAATATATAAGAATGTAAAACAAAAGTAATGACCAGCAAGAAAGAACAGACTAAATTACTGCAGATAAAATTACTGTAGATAAACAATTACTGTAGATAAACAATTACTGTAGATAAACAATATGTAAGCAATAATGTGGTTAAGTGAGCTGTGTATGTGTTCCAAGATTGGCTGAAATCCAAACGAAACCGCTACGTGTCAGTCATATTGTTCCAGAGATGCTGACGTGCTGAAGCTAGAAGTCGTGCTTTGTAAATACTTCAAGGGCGGTCATTTCTGCTGAAAGGGATAGAGCCATCTGCAGTAAACACCAGTTCAAAAAGTCAATTCTTCCTCCTTAGAAGTAGTATGTACCAAACAAGAAGCAATGAAGCAGCAGATTACTCAGTTGAAACTGTTAGTTTAGACAGTTATGTACCAGACACAAGCAATAGAAGCAGACTACTCAGGAAACTGTTAGTTTAGACAGTTGTATGTACCAAACACAGAAGCAATAGAAGCAGACTTACTCAGTTGAAACTGTTAGTTTAGACAGTTGTATGTACCAAAACAGAAGAAATAGAAGCAGACTTACTAGTTGAAACTGTTAGTTTAGATAAGCAACTAGAAACAAAAGATATATTAAATCTTTGCGTCAAGAAAAGATTAAAATTTCTAGTCAAGGAAAGATTAAATGTTTGCTGTCAATAAAGACTAAATGTTGCAGTAGGAAAGCTAAATGTTTGCTGTCAAGAAAGATTAAATGTTTGTTAAGGAAGATTAAAATGTTTGCGTCAAAGAAAGATTAAATGTTTAGCGAAAGAAAGATTAAATGGCTGTAGGAAAGTTAAATGTTGCTGTCAGGAAAGATTAAATGTTTGCTGTCAAGGAAAGATTAAATGTTTGCTGTCAAAGAAAGATTAAATGTTTGCTGTTAAGAAAAGAATAACTACTTACAACAGACAGATCGATCCAACAAAAACCATTTCTATGAGAAATGATTACTTGTTGAAATCTATAAGAAATGTAAACAGACAATAAATGTAAGCAAACAATGGAATGTAAGCAGACTAAGAATGTAATCAGACTAAGAATGTATAGCTAGACTTAAGAAGTAAGAGACTAAGAATGTTAGCAGACTAAGAGTAAGCAACTAAGAATGTAATCAGACTAAGAATGTAAGCATACTAAGAATGTAAGCAACTAGAATGTAAGCAAACCAAGAATGTAAGCAGACTAAGAAGTAAGCAGACTAAGAATGTAAGCATACTAAGAATGTAAGCAGACTAAGAATGCAAGCAGACTAAGAATGTAAGCAACTAAAGATTGTAAGAGACTAAGAGTGTAATCAGACTAAGAATGTAAAGATAAAATGAAGCAACTAAGAATGTAAGCAGACTAAGAATGTAAGCAGACTAAGAATGTAAGCAGACTAAGAATGTAAGCAGACCATGAATGTAAGCAAACTAAAGTTAGTAATAAAGTAGTTTTTTGTACTACAATGTCTGTCTCTCTGCCTCTCTCTCTCTCTCTCTCTTCTTCTCTGCGTCGTTCTTGAGCCGTTTTTATCCTTCTATTGTGATATATAAACAGCCAAACATCAAGAACGGATGTACGTGCACAGCCTCAGTACCACTTCAAGCTCATGTGCTTATCCTTCGGGGTGTGTTCGATTTCAACCAGCGTTTACTGGGTTCGCTCTCCGTTAGCCTTTTGCTGTACCCAGCCAAAACCCACAAGGCAGCAGACTGCTATTTTCTTTTAGGGCAGCGACCCTTAGACGGCCTGCCCTCCCAGGTTTATGAGCGACATCTGTCCCGCGAACAGGTCGTTTTGTGGACACCTTGGTTTGCCGCCCGTCCAGTTTTGTGTACGGTTTGCTCGGCTAGCTTTTGATTGTCCCCAATCAAACTACAAGGCAACAGTAGTTCCCTGAAGCGAAAATGCGCACTTGCTTTACCTCTCTAGGCGTTCCAGTTGTTAAGCACATTCGGATGGTCCGCACACGCTCTCGCCTGCGGTGCCTGCTGTGCCTGCCTGCCGCGCCTGCCTTGCATGCCGTGCCATGATTGTCTGTCCACCGGTGGGCCCACTCTTGCATCGTCTGCATGCGTGTCTTCCGTGCCTACCGTGTCTACCTTTCATGCCGTGTCATACTCGCCTGCCCACCGGTGGGCCCACTCTTGCATCACCAGCATGCGTGCTAGATATGCGATGGTGCCTGCTTTATCGTCACAATCAGTTTTCGCCGTGCTCACGTTTGTCTGGGTTGTCCGATTCTGGGGCTTGTAATCGCCTATGTGAACCACTGCAGTTCAACTCGACTCCCAGCATACTCATCGGCTCAAAAGAGAGGTCTCAAGAGAGAGCATGCACAGGCTCCGAGTTTCGTCCCACGCGGTTCCACGTTTATTCCTCCAGCTTTTCCCATCGGCCGGGAGAAACGAGCATTAATAGTCACTCTGGGTTATCGCTCGTCTGTGTTGCGAGCGGATCCCATCTAGCGTGACACCTTTACACTCTACTTGCCCCAGAGTAGCTCTCCCACGGCACCTGTCCTCTTAGCCAGACCGGAACTACCGTCTGTTGCCAGGGTCACCACGTTGAGGTGAGGGCAGGGGATTAACGCCAGCTCACTAATCCTGGCGCGCCGTTGTTTTGTTGCGCCTTTGACCCCATGTACCTGTCTAAGTAACATGTAATTATCTTACATATATGTAGAT